>CM034081.1:21006949-21529574 GCA_019845555.1 Aristolochia fimbriata
GAGGAACAAATTCCCCAGTTGTCCATGTTCAGAAACGGAACCCACTACGGCGACGAGGAAGCGATCAACTGGGTCTATCTCCCCTCCGCGAAGGGAACCGTGGAGAGGGCCCTGTGGCAGCTCGCCAAAGCCCACGTCGTGGCCAACGATTCCGCTTATCACCAATTAATTAGCCACTGGTAGTATAAAGTATAATTCACTATTACTTTTCTTCGTTCTTCTATGTGTAAAACTAGTAGTCTCGATCGATCTCAGTAACAAATGTACATGTATATGCTTAATTTTCAGGCTGAATACCCACACGGTGGTGGAGCCATTCATCATAGCGACGAGAAGGCAGCTGAGCCAGATGCACCCGATTCAGAGACTCCTGGAACCCCACTTCAAAGACACGATGCACATAAACGCACTCGCTAGAAGCGCCGTCCTTAACTCGGAAGGCGCATTGGAAAAATCCCTCTCTCCTGGCAAATTCTCCATGGAGCTCACCTCTGCATTGTACAAAGACTGGAGATTCGACCAACAAGGTCTTCCCGCCGATCTACTCAAAAGGTAACTAATAGTGATTAATTAATTCCGTTAATTATCTTCATAATTTGTTACTAATAATGGTAGTAATTAATTAATTAATGGTAGTAATTAATTTATAGGGGCATGGCGGTGGAAGACCCGGGCGAGGCTTCGGGCGTCCGGCTGCTCTTCGCGGACTACCCTTACGCGGCGGACGGCCTGGAGATATGGTGCGCCATACGCGACTGGGTCTCGGACTACTGCGGCCTCCACTACGCGACCGACGCCGCCGTGGTCGCCGACACGGAGATCCAGTCGTGGTGGACGGAGATCCGGTACATCGGCCACGGCGACAAGTCCGGGGAGCGGTGGTGGTACCAGCTGGACTCCGTCGCCGACCTCGCGGCGACGCTGACGACGCTGATATGGGTCGCCTCCGCCCTCCACGCCTCCGTCAACTTCGGCCAGTACGCGTACGCGGGGTTCCCCCCGAACCGCCCCTCCGCGTGCCGGAAACTCGTCCCCGTCGAGGGGACGCCCGAGTTCGCCGAGTTCCTCGGCGACCCGGACCGGTACTTCCTCGAGACGTTGCCGGAGAGGACGGCGGCGACGCTGGGGGTGGCGTTGGTCGAGATCCTGTCCACGCACATGTCGGAGGAGGTGTACTTGGGGCGGAGAGGGAGAGGTTCCTCGTGGGAGTGGACGGACAACCCGGAGGTTGTCCTCGCGTTGGAGAAATTCGGGGAGAATCTGGGGCGTATCCAGGAGAGGATCTCGGAGAGGAACATCGACCCAAAATTGAAGAACAGACGGGGCCCCGCTAAAATCCCTTATACTCTGCTGTACCCCGATACCACATCCTCCGCCGGCGGAATCACCGGGAAAGGCATCCCAAACAGCGTTTCGATTTGATTTCTTTCCAGTTTTTTGTCAAATGAAAACCCCATTTTAATATTCTCTCCTTTCCCAGTCTCAAAAATCTCAACCTCGATCGATGCTTGTTCGTCCTTTCTCGCCGGCGGTTGCTTTCCTGATGCGTAAGTAAGCCCCTCGGCATTCATTGGCGTTTGACGAATCACGGGGAAGGAAACGTGCAAGTAGTGTTTCATAAAACAACAATGCCAGAATTATTGGTCTTGGACGAGGGGAAAAAATCAGAGGGTCGACGTGGATTGGTGGTTTAAAAATGAATCCCCGGCGTCACTGGGGTTTGACTGCAGTCAGATTGCTTGAGGATCAGAGAGATCCTCGGATCCAATCCTAGCACGACCTGGTATAGAAGGTGGAAGCGTCGAATTCTTTCTTTATACTCCTGTCGAGTGTATCTAATTAGTAATTACCATGATGTTATATCGAAAGACAAAAAAAAAAAAAAAAAAAAAAAAAAAAAAAAAAAGGGTAAGAATATAGAGGAGGAAGATAGGACAGATCACTGTAGACTCTGTTCTTATTGGTCGTCGTTAACCGGAACGGCATCTCCTTTGATATTATTTAATTTATAAAAAAATCGTACCACCGAAGAAAAAAAAAAAAAAAAAAAAAAGTAACCAAGTCCCATCGCAGCCCTTTTAAAATAAAGGCGCTGGTTCTGAGTCGAAAGCGCCGCGAGGGAGGGGAAGAAAGAAGCGACCTTTTGAGGAGGAGAGCTCCTACTCTCTTTAATAATTTCAGGCCAGAATACTGAGAATAGGAGTAGAAGAGAAGAAGAATAGAGGTTGTAATTAATATGGGAGTGGAAGGATTCATTGACTGGAGAGGGAAGCCCGTCCAGAAAGAGCGACATGGAGGGCGCAGAGCGGCAGGCTTTATCCACTGTAAGTAGTTCCAATTTGGAATTTGGATTCCTGTTTTCGAAATCCCAATTACGTACTTCCAAGTTGCTGGAATTCATGAAACTAGAATGTTGTAAATATTGGATGGCAGTGATCGCTGTGATGTCGAGCCTGGCTTTCGTGCCGACGACGATGGACATGGTGGGATACCTTCGGAGCACCATGCACATGGACGTCGCCGCCACTTCCTCCACCGTCACCACGTTCATCGGTTGTACCAACCTCTCCGCCCTCCTCGGAGGCTTCCTTTCCGACTCGTACATGAACAGATTCGAAACCATACTCATCTTCGGCCCCCTTCAATTCCTGGTAAGTCCACATCTCTCGCCCCCTTGTAACGAAAACGATCGAATTCCTCCTCTATATTAATCTTAAGCCACCATATATATATATATATATCATATATCATATATCATATATCATATATCATATATGGAGCTGCTGTACTATAGATATATATCGATTAATACATGATGAAAACGCGCGCGCGCACAACTCCCTCCTGCATAATTAATTATTGCGAAAGCAGGGGCGATTAAATACATCTCTGATAATATATATATCGATGACATTAATCTCACCCGATTGCGAATTGATTTGGGGTAGTTAATTAATTATTACGACTTACGAGTCAAATTAACAAGGATTAATGTCATGAGCTCGTCTACAACGCACTGGTGTTAAATATCAAAAGAGAATAGTAATTACTAATTTCTATTGTTACTTTATGCATTAATTTCTTGGATAACGAGGAGATAAGATTGTGTTTCGATTATTAATTATTTTATAAGAAACCGAGTAGTCGTCATCGCCCACTTCCTGCCATTGCACCCCCACCAAAAGTCTCCACCTCCACTAACGATCCATCTTCTCTCGTAACCTTTGTAGGTCACCATTAATGATATAGCATTTAATTACTCTATTTTATGTTAAAAATAAATTATTGACTTGCATCATCCAATAATTAACTAGAGTCCGGGAGGAGGGTGATGAAAAAAACATGTATTATTTATGTTTTTTTTGTCACAAAATTAATGTTCGTCAATCGGTCACGACTAGTCGCGTACTTGAAGAGGTGAGGTGAACCCTGTGGCAGGGTTATTTCTTGCTGGCCCTACAGGCCCATATGCCGTCGCTCCAGCCGGCCAAGTGCGTCGTCGACGACGACGGCGACGGCTGCGAAGACGTGGGCGGATACAAGGCTCTCCTCCTGTACGCGGGGATGTGCACGGTGGCTCTCGGCGAGGGATGCTTACGCGCGAACCTGCCCGCTTTCGGGGCCGACCAATTCGACGACGAAGACCCGGGCGAGTTGGACCAAAAGTCGAGCTTCTTCAACTGGTACGGGTTCAGCATGCTGCTGGGTCCCCTGCTCGGCTACACCCTCACCGTCTGGGTCGCCAACAACGTCGGCTGGGACTACGGCTTCGCCCTCTCCGCCGGGGCCATCTTCCTCGGACTGCTCGCCCTCGCCTCCGGCTTCTCCTTCTATCGCTATCACCGTCCCATGGGCACTACTAGCCCACTCTCTCGAATGTTGCAGGTCTTCGTGGCTGCCTTTACAAACAGAAACCTGGTTTTATCTGAAAATGAAGAGGAACTGCTGCAGGAGCTAATCATCAACAAAGAGCATGAAGGGGAAGTGCTCCCCACACCAAGGGCTTCGAGTTAATATATATATATATATATATATATATATATATATACACTAACTAATTTTGGTTAGTTAGTTATAATTAGTGTTGCAATTAATCAAGTTTTTTATTTTTTTTTAAAAAATTAATAATCAACCTTCGTTAATTTGGTATCAGGTGGCTGGATAAAGCTTCAATCTGCTGCATCACTCAACGCATTAACGAAAGGGGATCATCACGGTGGTGGTCATCACCCTGCAGCGTAAGCCAAGTGGAGGAAACGAAGATCCTGCTGCGAATGCTCCCCATCTTCGTCTGCGCCGTCTTCTGCTACGCGTCGGTTCCCCAGCTGATGACGTTCACGGTCCAACAGGGCAGCGCCATGGACACCAGGGTCGGACCCATCTCCAACATTCCCACGGCCACCCTCCTCCTCATCCCCGTCATCCTCCAGATGCTCCTCTTGGCAGCCTACGACCGCTTCTTCGTCCCCGTCGCCCGAGCCATCAGCGGCTACAGGTCCGGGATCACGCACCTGCAGCGCGTCGCCGTGGGCTTCGCGACCACCGCCCTGGCCTTGCTCGTGGCGGGCGCGGTCGAGTGGAAGAGGAAGCGGTCGACCCGGCCCGTGTCGGTGCTATGGTTGGGGGCCCAGTTTCTGGGCCTGGGCGCCGTCGACGCGTTCATTTTTGTGGGCCTTCTAGAGTTTTTCAACAGCGAGGTGTCGAAGGGGATGAAGTCGCTTGGGACCGCGGTTTTCTGGTGCATCGTGGGCCTCGCTTCTCTCCTGGGTTCAGTTCTGGTCCAGGCGGTGAACCGGGTCACGGGGTGGTTGAAGGGCAACGACCTGAACCAGAATTACCTCGACCGTTATTACTGGTTACTGTCCTTCATTGGAATGGCCGGGTTTCTGACTCACCTCTTTCTCGCTAAAAGATACGTGTACAGGCAAAACCCCAGGATTAATCTCCTTTCTTAAATCTTAATCTCCACCATTGTCGTACTGTAGTAAAAGCTTCTTTTTCGGGGCGCTTAAGTCCATTCTTTGAGTTGACTTAAGCAAAATTCATTAATAACTTAATCTCTCGGATAATAATTGATTAATAACGGAAGGTGAAGGTTGGTAGGAATGATTTTGATACGATATATACGATGGTCTTATTTCTTTTACCAAGGTTGATTGATTTCTAAAAAAAAAAAAAAAAAAAAAAAAAAAGGGCAAGTGGGAATTAAAGATACCAGTTCTTTCATTACATCAAATAATTAATCTATTAAAATAAAATATCTCTCCAGGATTTTTAGTACCACACATCATCACTGTACCGTCTGCATCGATTGATTCAGAAATCAAACCAGTAGCAGGAATTGCTCCGGAGCTTCTTCTTCAATGGGGGTGGAGGGATTCGTCGATTGGAGAGGCAAACCGGTCGACAAAGCAAGACATGGAGGACACAGAGCAGCCAGCTTCATGTACTGTAAGTTGCTCTGTTAATTTCTTTGGATATCTCATTGAGGCTGACTGGCTTTAATATTATTGGCTGACACTAATGTATTAAGTCTGGAAGTTTGATCATCTTAATCTCACTCAATTGGTTGCAGTCATGCAGGCGATGACAAGCGTTGCTAACGTTCCGAACCTCCTGGCCTTGGTTACATACCTACACAGCGTCATGCACATGGCCATCGACACCACCTCCACCACCATGACCAATTTCTTTGGAGCAACCTGCGCTTTTGCTCTCCTGGGGGGATTCCTTTCCGACTCTTACATTACTAGATTCAAGACCATCCTCATCTTCGGCCCTTTGGAGATTCTAGTAATTTTTAATCTCCAAGTAAGTACATGCCCCCTTATTTGCCTCTAATTAATGTCGACTCCTTCGTGTCTTGGTTAGGGATACGGACTCCTAGCCCTGCAAGCGCGACTCCCCTCTCTGCGCCCTCAACCATGCGTCACCGGGAAACCCAACTGCACCCCTGTACAGGGCCTCGACTCTGTTTTGCTCTACGCGAGCCTCTACACCATCGCCCTCGGGGAAGGGGGTCTGCGAGCCAACCTCGCCTCCTTCGGCGGGGATCAGTACGACGACGAAGACCCAGTCGAGTCCCGACAAAAGTCGAGCTTCTTCAACTGGTTCACCTTCAGTCTCTCAATAGGAGCATTCCTGGGACTCATTCTCATCGTCTGGGTGGAGGACAACACAGGCTGGCCCGCCGGCTTTGCCCTCTCTGCTTTCTTTATTCTGGTGGGTCTCTCCGTTGTCGTCTGCGGCTTCCCTCTGTACCGTAATCAGTGCCCCGGCGGAAGCCCCCTCACTCGTATGTTGCAGGTAAAATTCACTACTCATATAGTCAGTCGTTAAATCACTTTGTATTCTAATTGTACTAAACTAGAAATTTTTGCTATCAATATCTTCAATTCATTCATTCAATAATACATCAAATACATCAGAAATTAACTGATCTACAACTCTTACAACATTCAGGTATTTGTGGCTGCTTTTAAGAAGAGAAAGCTTCCTCCGCCGGAGGACGAAACAGAGCTTCACCATGATCAGGTGAAGGTAGACAAACTGGGAGGGGAAATTCTCCCCCATACCAACAGTTTCAGGTAATCATAAAAAAATTTCTAGATTCTTGGACTGAGTTGATGTAATTGAATGCTTAATTAGATAACAAAATTTCTAGATTCTTGGACAAGGCTGCAATCTGCCACGGGAATTACACGGACAGTTGGTCTCTGTGCACAGTAACCCAAGTGGAAGAGACGAAGATTGTCCTCCGAATGGTTCCAATCTTTATCTCCACCTGCTTTAACTACATACCCATTCCCTTGTTACTCACATTGACGGTCCAACAAGGGGGCACCATGAACACAAACCTCGGAAACCTCCGAATCTCCCCTGCAACGCTCCTGATAATCCCCGTGACCTTCCAAACCGTAATCTTGGTCGCTTACGACCGGGTATTTCTTCCCCTCGCCCGAAAATTAACGGGGTACAAGACCGGAATCACTCACCTTCAACGGATCGGGATCGGATTCGTGGCCTCTTTCATCGCGACGAGCGTGGCGGGGGCGATAGAGAGGAAGAGGAAGAGCGTGGCGGAGGAGAAGGGGCTTGTGGAGAGCTCCGCGGGCTTGCCCATGTCAATGTTCTGGTTGGGACTGCAGTTCTTCTTCCTGGGCATCATCGACGCTTCCACGTTCGTGGGGTTGCTGGAATTCTTCAACACCGAGTTCTCGAGGGGGATGAAATCCCTGGCCACGGCCGTTTTCTGGTGTATACTGGGCTTGAGTTCTTTCATGGGGTCTGTCGTGGTGAACGTGGCGAACGACGCCACGAAGGGGCATGAACGAGGGGGATGGCTGGAGGGGAATAATTTGAACAGGGACCATCTCGATCGGTTTTACTGGTTGCTCTCCGTGATTGGGTTCCTGGGTTTTCTGAATTATCTCTACTGGGCGAAGAGATACGTCTACAGACAGAACCTTCTCATTGAAGACAGTGGCTGATGACTTGAAATTGTTCTTGATATTGCTCACTTTGTACTCAACAAAAACCAGACAAATTTCAAATTACAAAGCTGCTTTTCAAAGAAAACGTTCACAAATGTAAATCCTTTGCATTTCTAGATGAAATCTCTCCCAGATTTTTTCTCCTCCACTTACTTTTTATCTTTCTGCCAGATATAAAGATCCTTCTTGAATGCGTTTAGGATTCTTCACTGTATATATGAATTATGAACATCAAACTGAAAAAAATAAAAAAGAAAAAGAAAAAAAAACCACAGTAAATTGGCAGATTACAGAAGCAGAAAGAAAGAAAGAAGGAAGACTCGGACTGATCGAAATTCATCGAAAAATGGACTGGCGTGCTTGTCTTACTAACTCTCTTAAGTTAATGAACAAGTTGGTTCCGGAAAGTGAGCTCCGTCCTCGAAACCACTCATCTCTGCGTCAAATTTACAGAGCTCCAGTCATTGATCAAGGACTCAAAAATGGGAAATTAAGGAGCTGCCGAAAAACGGAAAGAAACCCATTCTCGACTTGTTTACTCTTAAGCCGCTTTTCGTGAAAATGGTCGCTTCCATCTGGTTGTATTAAGCAATTAGGAGCACATGATAGAGAGATTATCAGAGCCACCGGAGGACGATGGCTGGAAACAGAGATAATAATAATAATAATAATAATAATAATAATAAAAACTTAGCTTCCCCACTTTCATTAAACATATATGGTTGGAGAATCTGAGATACATAAGCATGTTCTTCATCCAATATCTTATTTAAGCGACGACTTCATTGATGTTCCCGTAAATCGTTAAACAAAACACTATCCGTACCAACTTCCGGCGATGATGTTAGTGGTAAAAGGATTGTGAGGTTTCTTAAGACTTGTTTAATGGCCCCAAGTCCTGTAGAACCGCTCGAAGCAATTATAAACTATGTCCCATGATTAATTCCACTCATCTTCCTCGCAAATGAGTAAGCAAGATACCCATTGAGATGGGTAATGGGTTAAAACTAATTTACACAAACATTAAAGAAAGCTGTAATGTTAACAACTAATCGCCAATCTGAACGGGTTTATAAGAGAGAGAGAGAGAGAGAGAGAGAGAGAGAGAGAGAGAGAGAGAGAGAGAGAGAGAATCATTAATCTGCCTGCCCCAGATTCATAGCTCAGAGAATCGAGCTGCCATGGGAGTGGAGAGTTTCACGGACTGGAGAGGGGATCCCGTCGACAAAGCTAAGCATGGAGGCTACAGAGCTGCAACTTTCATCAACTGTATCTGTTTATTTTTCAGTTCTTTCGTTTGGAACTTTGGTTTTTAATTTCATCCGTAGATCTTAAGTGGGTTTAAATGTATGTATGTTCTGAAATGGTTTGTTTGCAGTTAAGGCGGGGATGACGAGTATGACCAGTGTTCCAAACTTTCTAATGTTGGTCACGTACCTGCACAACGTCATGCATATGGCCGTGGCCAAGACCTCCACCACCATGACCAATTTCTTCGGTGCAACCTGTGCATTTGCTCTGTTTGGAGGATTTCTCTCTGATTCCTACATCAATAGATTCAAAACCATTATCATCTTCTGCCCCTTGCAGTTTCTGGTCTGTCAAATAAAGCCTCTCATCTTTCTCTTATAATCCTAGTCTTATTGTCTCTTCTTTCATGACAGAAAAGAAACCTTGTTTTGGAGAGATTCCATTCTCAGCAGAGTTTTAAGAAAAAAAAGAAAACTAAGTAATTAATGTTCTTTCTGTGTTGCAGGGGTACGGGCTGCTGGCAATTGGGGCACATTTCGATTCGCTGCATCCTCGAGAATGTGATTTGAAGAGTGCCAACTGCGGACCCGTTCATGGTCTCGACTCTATGCTGCTGTATGCAACCCTGTATCTTATGGCCCTGGGTGAAGGTGGCCTGAGAGCCAACGTAGCTTCTTTAGGGGGCGACCAGTTCGACGAAGAGGACCCGGCCGAGATGCGACAGAAGTCGAGTTTCTTCAATTGGTACACATTCAGCCTCTCAATGGGATCCTTCGCTGGGCTGATCTTGGTGGTTTGGGCAGAGGACAACAAAGGATGGGCTTTTGGTTTTACTCTCTCCGCCTGCATCACCCTTGTGGGTGTTTTGATCATTATCAGTGGCTTCCCTTATTACCGCATCCAGCGCCCCAGTGGGAGTCCTCTCACTCGAATTTTTCAGGTAATGCTGCTCGTCTCTTTGAAACAGATATGGGAAATTAAAGCAGTTGTGTCTGAGTCTGTTCATGTCATTAAAATCTTGTATTTGTTCTAGGTTTTTGTGGCTGCTCTCAGGAAGAGGAAGCTGACTCTGCCAGAAAATGAAGAAGAGTTCCACAGAGAACAAGTGAAGGAAGAGAAAATCGGAGGGGAAGTTCTTCCACATACAAAGGGTTTTAAGTAAGTCCTGACTCTCATCAAGCAGAGCATAATTACCTTGTTTGCATTCGTTATTTGAGCTCCAAGTCTGGCAACCGAAGAGCGAACCCAGAAGGGAATTAGCACTCCCAGAGACTGCAATGGCTATACCTTGTAGCTCTTCGCAAAAGGAAACCTCAGTACGAAAGGCATCGTCATTCTGCATTCTGGGTTTAAAAGATATTAAATAATTGAGAATTGGGTTGATGATTTTCAGGTTCTTGGATAAAGCTGCAGTGTACGATGGAGATGCCAGCAAGTGGTCACTCTGCACTGTAACTCAAGTGGAAGAGACCAAGATTGTTCTTGGATTGGCTCCAATCTTCATTTCTGCAGTCTTAACCTACATATCAATTCCCCTCCTAGTAACTTTTACAATCCAGCAAGGGAGCACCATGAACAAAAAACTTGGAGCAATTCGAATCTCACCAGCGGTTCTCTTCATTATCCCTGTCTTTCTTCAAATGATCATCATCCCAGCCTACGACAGGCTGTTTGTTCCCTTTGCACGCAGATTAACTGGATACAAGAACGGTATCACCCATTTGCAACGAATTGGTGTTGGCTTCATTGCAAATTCACTTGCGACCCTGGTTGCCGGCATAATTGAGAGGAAGAGGAAGAGCATTGCAGAAGTTCATGGGTTGATGGACGCCAGGACTGGCCTGCCAATGTCTATGTTTTGGCTAGGAGCTCAGTTCTTTTTCCTGGCCATAGTGGACGCCACAACATTCACTGGGTTGTTAGAATTCTTCAATACCGAAGTCTCAAGAGGAATGAAATCTTTGGGAACTGCTATCTTCTGGTGTATACAAGGTCTGGGTTCCTTTTTGGGTACTACACTTGTAAACATTGTGAATGATACCACCAGCCATGGTAATGGGAAGACAGGATGGTTAGGCGGTAACAACTTGAACAGGAACCACCTCGACCGCTTCTACTGGCTGCTTTCTGTGTTTGGGTTGGTGAGTTTCTTAAATTATCTGTTTTGGGCCAGGAGATATGTCTATAGGATCAACCCTCATGATTCTTAGTGATTGGATTTGTTGACCAATCAGTGTTGCTCCTGTTAGCTAAAAGAAGCAATTATTTATGAATATTTATCTTTGTATGTGGAGTAGACGGAAAGGAGTGTCCTTCTATGCAGTGGAAAGAAAGACTGAAATTAGCCATATCATCAGCAAAGAGAAGGTGAGAAAGCAAAAGACACAGAAAAGGCTGAACTGGAATTGAGATAATTTGAACAGCAAATCCTTTTATACAATCATATAAACATGAAGGAATATACAAGGACATAGCAGCATTTATCAAGATGTAGAATCAGTACGAGGGCCTGTAGTACTGTGATTTTTTATTCTCATCTTATCACAAAACATGAGTTAGTATTTTCATCTGTGCAATTCTAATCCCAATCGGGTGAATTAGCCTACCTCTTTCATTTCCTTCAAAAGCCGCTCCAACATCTCAAAGATGTCTTGAGTTTTTTTGTGGGTTTTTTCTCCTGCCATAAACGAATGAACCCGACCCTTTACCTCAATCCAACTGGAACCTGGCTCCTTCTTTAGCCCCTTCTCTACCATAATCATCCTCGTCCTCTTTGCGTCTTCCCATTGACCACTTACAGAGTACAAGTTAGACAAGAGCACATAATTAGCAGAATCATCTGGTGACAACTTAGTTGCCTCCTTTGCTGCAAACTTCCCAAGCTCTATTTCCCCATGCACTTTACAGGACCCAGCAAGAGTCTTCCATATCAATGAGTCAGGTTCAAATGGCATCTCATTAACAATTTGGAATGCCTCATCAAGACGTCCAGATCGACCCATCATATCAACCACACAAGCATAATGAGACAATGATGGTGCAAGACCATAATGACTTTCCATATTCTTTAGATATTCAGTTGCTTTCTCAAGGTAACCCACATGACTGCATGCACTAAGAACCCCCAAAAGAGTTGCATGATTGGGCATGATCAAACCCATTTCCTGCATCTTATTAAATGCTTGAATTGCTTCTTTCCCATGGCCGTGATGTGCATAACCATGAATCAAAGTATTCCATGACAAGATATCATGCCCTGGCATTTCCTCAAAAGCACGCCTTGCATCTTCAATAGTTCCACACTTTGAGTACAGATTCACTAATGCATTCCCAACACACGCATCAAAATCACAACCCAGTTTCAAAGCGAGCCCATGAAATTGTCTTCCCTCATCTAACAACGCAAGATCTGCACAAGAACTTAAGGCACTGGACAATCCATACTCATTGGGCTCCATTCCCCTCCTCTGCATCAAACAAAGAAGGCTGGCAGATTTCTCACCGCACCCATTTTGTGAGTAACCAGACACAGCAGCACACCAAGAAACAATGTCGGGGTCACAAATTTTTCCAAACACTGTAGCTAGTTCTTCAACCTTTCCCTTTCTGGCATACATGGTAAGCAAAGCATTGGAAACCCGACGATCTGAATCGAAGTTCAACTTAATTACAAGGGCATGAACTTGCTGTGCAAGACCTGTAGATTCAAGAGACAAACCACAGCCCCCAATAACAGTTGCCAAGGTGTACTTGTTGGGTTCAATCCCCAAATAGACCATTTCACAGAACAATGCCAGTGCTTTATTCACCAACTCATTTTGCAAGTAGCAAGATATCATTAAGCTCCAAGTAACCACATTCTTCAAGATTAATTTCCTGAAAACTACTTCAGCTCCATCAATAAAATTGTTATCTGAGTAACACTTGATTAGAGCACTGCCAGAATAAAAGCTCTGATCAAGCATGGTTTTGATCATGTAGGCATGGACCTGCTTGCCTGACCAAGATGTACAAGTGGACAAAATGCTAGCAACCGTGTATTCATTTGGCATAATTCCCATCCATCTCATTTGGTCAAACACTTCAAATGCTGATTCCAGAAGATAGTTCTTTGCGTAGCCAGCAATCATAGAAGTGAAGGATACCAAATCTGGTTCTGACATTTGTGTAAGAACTTTCCTAGCATAAACAGTTAAGCCAAATGTTGAGTATAAATCGATCAAACAATTCTGGATCCTGGAATCATGGGCAAATCCCGTTCTAATAGCAAGCGAATGCACTTGTTTTCCTACATCAAAGGATTCCAGAACAGCACAGGCTTGAAATGCAACACTAAAGGTGAAGTCGTTGGGACCAATGCCTGAGTCTAGCATTTGTGCAAATAAAGAAAGTCCCAGTCCTGGCTCGTTATTCCTGACACAACCAGAAACAACTGTAGTCCAAGTGACAACATTTCTGTGCGTCATTTTTCCAAACATATGTAATGCTTCTTGGGCACTGCCGGATCTCATGACTTTATCTATGAGGACCGTTTCAAGAAGGATTCCCGGTTCAAAACCTCGACTTTTCATCTGGGAATGCAATTTAATGGCAGTTTCAAGGTCGTCCTTTCGAATATAATCCCACAGCATTTCAGTAATCCTGTTATCCATCGATGCTGCTGAAATTCTCTCAGACTGTTCTCTACTGGAAACCCATCTGAAATTTCCGTTTTGAACTGCATTTCTGCAATCGATGCTTTCCACCTTGATCTCCAAATCTCCAGGTTTAGAGTTTCCTAAACTAACATTTTTCTGACATATAATCGGCGTTATGGTAACAGGAGTCCCTCGAGGACGGGAGTTGAAAGAATACGAACAAACACGAGAAAGCTGTCCACTTTCAACCATCGTAGTTCGGAATCTTCCCACGTTCAAAGGCTCGATATCATCTCCTCAAGAAATTAACAGCAAATGTTAAGCACGCTACCGAGAATCCCTCAAAAGCTGCTGTTTTGTTGAGGTCTCGAACAGATAGATTATCAGACGGAATCCCCCAAAGTATGAGAAGTCAGTAGTTACAGAGACGCCACGAACAACACCAAATTCGGGAGCGAAGTGGATTAACGTTTAGCAGATGGCTGACCCACGATCTTTATAAATCTTTGTTTGGACATGAATCCTGGACTTTCTGCAGTTGCTGATTTTTTTATGGGTTTTTAGAAATTCATGTTCTGTTACACGGGACGGGAACAAGACTACCCGTAGCCAGGCAAACGAGATAAAAGGGTAATTTAATAACCCAGCAGAAGATAGTTTGGATTCCGAAGAAGCCACAGAGAAAGAGCATCCGTATGATTCACAATTCATTCATAAAATCCAATATGGAATTTGTTATAGAAAACTTACAATCCAAACCATAAACAGGATACCGCTAATATCATGCAAATTTGGTATTACACACACATTTTATTAGTCATACACAAAGGAACGAAGCAATCCTCTATAAAACAACTAGGCAGCTCCCAGCAGAGCTTGAATGTCCTTCTGAAATGAAAACAACAACAAGATATTAGAACAATCATAATTGCTTAAACGCAGAGGACAGTGAAAAGTGTAGGCCGACAAACCTCGATTTTCAGGGGAGAAGTGGTGGGAGCATATCTTGAGACAACTTTCCCATTCTTATCGACCAGAAATTTTGTGAAGTTCCATTTGATAGCATCTCCGAATATTCCACCTTTCTGTGACTTCAAGAACTTGTAGAGAGGTTCGGCTTCTTTTCCATTGACTTCAACCTAAAGAGCAAAGTGGGATGCTATAAGAAGGGTAACTTCAAAAACCATGATCTGCATGTTTCTTAGGGTAAAGCCACAAGCACAAAAGACTGACTTCATTTGGTTATCATTGACTGTGTTGGGAAAAAAAAAATCTATCCCGGTTCTATAATTAGTAATTTCCATTATTTCCTTTGAACCCAAAACCATGAAAACCAAAAGGGACAAAAGTTAAATTTAATCTCCTAGCAGCTATGAAAAATTAAAATCAATAAAGTATTATCCCTTGTTCAAAGAATTGAAGAATCAGAAGAATAAAAACAAAAAAAAAAAAAAAAAAAAAAAAAAAACCAAAAATAATCCATTACCCCCTCAAGCCACCAGTGACCAGAGGTTTAATATTCAAACAAAGGAAAACAGAGACATCAAAAGGTCAATATCCTCTTTCTTAAATTCTTCACCTTATCAAAGACAGGAAATTCAGCTTTGAACATTGTGCAAACAGTTTGCTGTATTTCCTCATTACTTCCAGGTTCTTGCCCCGCAAACTGGTTGCAAGGAAAAGCCAATATCTCAAATCCTATCAAAACAATAATTTAAAAACCATTAGGAATGAATCCAAGAACTTTGAATATAACTGTGACGCATGCCACACTCGGGAGACATGCTCTCAAGAAGAACTTCATTATACAGAAACACGCAACTGACTTAACAATGAAGGCTAGATCATGCTCCCTGCCATACAGAAAATAAACAAGAGTAAAGAGCAGGGAACAACACTGAATGAAACATATTGGAAGGCCAGGACAACACAAAACCTCCCTTGTTAGAGAGCCAGAACAATCCAAAACCTCCCTTGTTAGGCAACACTATTGATAAGTTTTTCTATTTTGAGAGCCATGACTATAATAAACCATTCTGACAAGCAGAGTTCTGTCCTTGAATTCTGGATCACAAAGACAGCTTCTAAACACAACTACATTTTTATGAACGACCAGGCGGAGAAACTTTTACCTTGATCTTTATACTTATCATACAACGTGTTCAGTTCCTTGTAGTTTGAATGTGTAAGGCCACTGCATTAGTGAAGAAATGCAAAAAATGGATTGTTAGTAGACAAGGGAGAAAAAACATAACTTAAATGCATGAACTTCAATATTGGATTAAGTCAACGAGAAAATTCACAACCTTTGTTTGAAAAGAAATGCAAGAAGCACTATCTAATAAATTCAAATTTGACAAAATCATAAAAATTAGTTGAAACTTTTATCTGTCGCATGACTGCATTTGACCATTCCTACTTCCACCTTCTCATTTGACTAAAACACAGAGAGTATTACACAACAAAACCCAAGGTTATCCATAGGCTACAGCTTACATAGCTGAAAATTCAGTAAGACCATGATGCCAAAGAGTCTGAATTTTCAACGTAAAAATATAATAGGTAATTGAACACTTGAAGATCTAATCCAATAACAAACTTACTTATACAGCACCATGTGTAATATGACTTCACATTCTTCTGAAAGTGGAATGTTGTCTTTTTATAAAGGTGGAAATCCAAACAAAACATCACTTTAACCTGCCAAGTCTAGAAAAGCAGGGAGACCTATTCTCCATTAGCTTTAACCTATGTCTCTTTGTTTTCCCATTAATGTCTTTCGGGAATCCACACAAAGTAAAATGATATCGTCAAATCACCAAGGTTAAAGCTATTTGAATGCTCAAATATTTTGTATGTGCAACTCTTGACAAAAGAATCAGATCATATTACTGTAAAGAGTTTCACTAAAAATAGTTGTAGTATGAGTGCACAGTAGTACTCTAAAGAAATCTGACAAACATCCCCCTAAGCAAGACAGGTGTATATAGGAAAGAACTGGCAGTGAGGAACCAAACCAACTGCACCAACTCAGCTGTAACTGCATATTCAGCATATGAATCTGACTTTTGTGAAATAGTATAATTCACTTAAACAAAATATCTTCATGCTTATCAATCCAGACATCAGAACATATATGAATCCGATCAATTAATGATGTGTTTCAATTATTGAGTTCTGAAGACTTTTGCTTCACAATAGGTGACATGGAGGTTGCCTTTCTTAGATGATATATTCAAGCTATACTGCTAATGAGCAACAGCAAAAAGTATTTGCTCCATCTGATCTTAAAATACAATGAGCAACAGCAAGGAAATGAAAAAGCGATAGGCTATGGGAAGACTGCCTTGGAGACTGCGTGTAAATGATTCACAGATGCCGGAGAACAAAAAATGTCTACTGTCTCAAAAGTTGATTTGATTGGTCAAGTCTCACCCAATTTCATGTCTATCTATCCCCAATCTGTTGCTACTGCTGAAAGTTCGAATGAGAAGCACTAGACACAAAATAGGGTAGTGGTCAACTCTTTACCACTTGGAGGCTACGTTTACAATGAGAAGAACCTTCCCGCTGTATGTACTGAGACTCACATCATTTCCTTGAATATCCTGCGGTTCAATTACATCAGAAACAAACCAAATCCATGGATGGATAGGGGTGAAACAAAACAATAGAGGGAAGCCATGAAAACCAGTTTCTTTAACGGTTTTTAAAATTTCAAAATTTACAGGAGAAGTCAAACAAAAGAACAGTGGAAGTTTGAAGTGAAACACTAAAGAGAAACTGCAAAGGAGGATGACGCGGAAGGGGGTGTGATATACCTTGACAGTAAAATCGTAGAGGGACTTGGGCGTTTCTTCGGCCATGTTTTGGTGGGCAGGAGATGGATTTTTGTAGAAGAAGAGCAGCAAAGCAAGACCCAGAACAGATGCAGCAGAGAACAAACTCGGGACTTTAAACATACAAGCTCTTCTAGAAACCAACCTTGGGTGTCGACGGAAGCAAATTTTCAGAGAAGGACAGAAATCTAAAATTCCAAGAAAGATGCCATATACGCCACAGAATCAAAATCCTGGGATATGAGAAGCGCATGAGAAGCTTCAATCGATTCCCCTCACCTACCAATACCATGACTACTTCGATTTCGACTCACTGTTGAAAATTTTCCGTTTGGGTGAAATAAATGAGTAATATCCATTTCTATTACCAACAAGCGAGCTGTCGACGACTAGAGACGATAATATAAGTATATGACTTGAAAGCTAAAGGAGGGTTCCTACTTACAGTCACAGACGAATCGAAGCTTCTCACGTTAGGGATTGAATTCTGCAAAATCTTCTACCATATGATATGATTTCAGTATAAGTTAAAAGGGACCGAATGAATAGAATAGCAGTGTGAAACTTTGAATCCCGATTCCAGATTTTTGTCTCCGATTTCCATGAAGTTAAAAATAAATTAATTCAACGTATCGATGGAAGCGACGTGGGGCTCAGTATTTAATATCGAAACAGCGGCCCGAACCTAACCATGTTATCTTTTTTTCAGTCTGATGAAAAAACGCGAGGAGGTTACGTCTCTTGGCTCTCATCCACCCTCTTAGAGACTTATATATAATAAGAGAATCTTACGTTATTTTTATACAAACGTATTTAATTTTCCTTCTAGAATATTATTACTTTTAATTCAAATGAAATGAAAAACTTTTCTACTATAACTTCACGTAACGCGTTATCGTACTAGAGAGACGTCTATGGGACCTATGGATCCAAATATGAAAATATGACGGTCCAAATGATAACTTGGTGGGAAAGTATGACAATAATATATATGTTATTCCTCTTTAGCGTCTAAATCTTTTATAGCCATGCATGTAACATATGAAATTCTCTCAATATCACTATATTACTAATAACGTTAGATTATTATGGCAATAAATTTATTATTGTGTTTTAATGAATTCATGGCTATTTTTTGAGTATGGAGCATGGAGCTAACTTTATCCTTTAAGTTATTTCTCCATAATTTTCACCACTAATATGCATTTGACATGTATTGTCAATCTCAAATTTTTTCGCATTAATTTAAGATAATAACATGATTACTTTCTACTTTCTAGATTAGATAATACAATATTTTAAATAAAATAAATTTTATTGTGAAGAAAATTTGGAGAATAACTAAACTGTGGAAGAAGAAGGTAATAATACTATCTTTAGCATAATATTAGTTAGATTAAATACCAATCTCGTTTTCCCAAAAATTTTTTTGATGCATCAAACCACTCTAGAGAATGAGCATTATTAACATTGTCCAAAGGTTTTTATTCAAAGCGATTCTCAATCAGGGGCAAAATCATACTTTTGACATAAATCGATAAACAATTCCCATAATTGGTTTTATGAAAGAGCAATTTTGAAATCATTTTCTCAAAATTATTTTTAAATTATTTTGATTTAAAACGTTATGAGAATTGGGCCTCTTATAGCCCACTTATTGGGTTTTGTTTTATTGGACTTGGGCTTTTGGGGGATGCCTCAATTGACGTAAGTCTGAGGTTGAGTAAGAAGGGATAATGGAAGGAAAAATTATCGTATGGGTCCATTAGGTAATGAATTAGGCTATTTAGCTAATGTGCTTTTGGGCTTTTTTGGCTAATGGACAATTAAGGTTCGTTTGGTTGAGCTCACACCTACTCTGGAACCAAATTTCATTATACGTCAGAGGAGCCTTCTATCAAGTGAAATCAAACAAACAAAGTTAGTGGACCAACAACAATTCGACAAGAACATAGAAGAACTTGACAAACAGGTATGCAAAATTTAAACTTTTTATTATTTTATAATGTATTGGGACAACAATTAATATTCGAGCCCGTCTCTATTTGTCAAATTTGTGGGATTTTCGTTGATCATTTTTCTTTGATTTTTTGGTTTTAGAAAAATTATTTTTGGGAAATTTTTTTGTTTGGAAAATTTTGTCTCTGACGATAGTCCCACGACAATCAGGCGACCAAAGCTTAGAAAAAAAATTGACCGAAAAAGATTGAGAAAGGGTTCTTCCAAAAAACCCTAACTCGCTGGAGATTTCGATTCTCCGGCAAAGGTCCGACGCTGGGACAGACCATGGAGTGGTCGCCGGCCAATGAATGACCCTCCCGTGGTCGTCGATTGGCATTACGGCCGTCGGAACGACCGCACTTAGTAGTTTTATGTGCGACCAATCTTCCCTAAAAATACCCCCATCCAGCACTCGGCCGACCCGACCTTCTGACCTGACGATTCAGGTCAGAATGATTTGTGGCTCGGGTTTGACTTCGATCCCGAGCTGACTCGGCTAACTCGATCGAGTTGACTTGAACGAGTTGGATCAGCTCAGTTCAACTGTGTCGCGACTCGGGGTAGAGTCGGCCCGATTTTGCACGAACCGAGTCTGTGGGTCGGTCTACCCAAGCGACCCAGAATTGAACCAAGCCAATCTTTTAATTTTCCTACCGATTTAGGGCCTTAGAGGCATCAAATTTTGATGAAATTTGAACCATGGACACAATAAAAAATTTAGTATTTTCCAATATATTTTTTTTATAATTTTGTGTGTGTGGAAAATATTTATTTTAGGATAAAATCCGTATTTGAGTATTTTGGTTCAACAAAATATAAATATGCATATTGAGTTTTGACTCTAAATTTTTACCATAAATTTATTTTATGGTTAGAAATTAATTGTAAAGCTTTTGCATTAATTTCATATGGTTTTGTTTGTTATATTATTTATGGTGGGTTTTATGCATTATCAATTGTACCCAAAATTGTGAATTATCTTATGTTATACATGTCATAGATATGTATTTGTTAGATTTATAATTTTTTGATAAATCTTGCTGCACAATGATGAATTTGCACTACAAGATTTTCTTTTTTAGTAACAAATTTTTTAACCACGAAATTAGTTTTGTTACTAAAGGTGGGTTATTAACTACGAAAATTATGTTTTGTGGGTAAAGATCTAACTAATAAAAATTATAATTTTAAATGTGTTAATACCCACAAAATGTAAATTTTCGTGGCTAATAACTAAAATAGTATTTTATTTTTTTTATTATTTCATCGTTATATTTTTCCCCTGTAACAAATTTGTTTTTAGGAAAAATTATTTGCCACAAAATGTTAGTTTGGTGGCTAAATATTTCAAATTAGCTAAATTTTTTTTTTCTCATGACTAGATAATTAATACAATATTTTTGTTTTATTTTTATTAGTTTTAACCAAGAAAATTATTTTGTAGTTATATTTTTCCGTCGAAACACATTTTGTTTCTCGAAAAAAGTTTTATCCACAAAACTTTTGATTCGTAGTTATACGATCCAGTTAGCCACAAAATGTTATTTTAGTGGCTCAATGTTTCTCTTTAGCCACAAAAACTTAAGTTTTTGTGGCTGAATGTTCTAGGTCATTCTGTCTCAAAAAAAAAACTTACCCGCGTTTTGCCCCCCTTCATCTTCTGCACTCTTCCCTCTTTGAGGCACAATGCGAGCGGACCATCAACGAGCGTATCATAGGTGAGCAGACCACTGGCGAGCGTACCGCCAGCAGGCGGACCACAAACCGACGAGCATTGCATAGGTGAGTGGACCACAAACCAACTAGGATTTTTTGCAGCTCCTACTTTCAGCTGTCTTCTAAATCGACTGTAAAGGTATTTTCGATTCGTAAAGAGTCACATAACCATTTTCCTTTCATTCACTCCCAAATTTTTGGTGTATAAAGTTTTATGAACTATAAAACCCTTCATTATTCAATCTTCTCTTTCATGCTTCTTGCTCTGATGCTCTGAATATATCTTCTCTTTCTATCTTTCTTGCTTCTCTTTCTTTTCTATTTCAAAGTGTATAATAATGTCG
The DNA here is from genome assembly GCA_019845555.1 of Aristolochia fimbriata. Classification (NCBI taxonomy): domain Eukaryota; kingdom Viridiplantae; phylum Streptophyta; class Magnoliopsida; order Piperales; family Aristolochiaceae; genus Aristolochia; species Aristolochia fimbriata. Next base: position 21,028,231 of record CM034081.1, read on the forward strand.
ATTTTGTCTTTGTAAGTACTTAATTAGCATTCATCGATCACGACGTTATGCAGCTCACTTACACTCGCTACGAGCATCTCGAGGCCCAACTCTAAGGGTGGCAATTTTACCCGATTACCCGATTACCCGATTACCCGATTACCCGATTACCCGATTACCCGATTACTGGAATGGTAATTTGGTAATTTTTTAAAGTTTTATGTATTTGATGTTATTTTTAGATAATATGTGTGTTGTACATTTGTTTGAGTTATTTTTAGATAAATTTAAGAATTTGGATGTAATTTTCATATGATTTTATTTTTTTTTTGTATTTTTTTAATTTTGAAGGGTTAGATAATTAAAGTTATTAAAATATTATTATCCAGTTATTTACCCGATTACCCGATTACCCACGGGTAATCGGGTAAGAAATTCGGGTGACGGAATGACTAATTTTTATTCGGGCGAAACGGGTGACGGAATACGGGTAGGGTAATTGAAACGGGTAACGAAATAACCCTTACCAGTTTCAATTATTACCCGTTTACACCCCTACCCAACTCCGAAAAAATTCCAGACCCGAATTCCTGGTACCCTTTTTGTTTTCTTGCTCTTTCTTTGCACTCAACGGATTTTCTTGTTATTGGCTAGGCTATAGTGAAATAATTTGTTTGCACGAAGCATATTGATACTTGAAGAGTGGTTGTCGTCTAATTTACTTTAAAGATTCTGAGTTTAGCTTGTGACATGAAATTTGTTGCGTCTTGTTCCATTTTCTAGAAAAGGAAAATTGTGCACTGCTCTTTTGCTCTGCCAAGTGTAATATTGGTCTTAGTTGATGTCTCATTTTTTTTATTGGATCTTTTCCTCTCTACTTATTTGTATATCAAATACCATTTTTTTTTTCCTTCCATTGATGTCATATCTTGTAAATCAATTATCCTCTGACCAAAATATACCCCTGTTCTTCTCTCTAAATCTATGTTTTGTGCTAAAAACGTAGTAGTTGCAACCAAGGTATGCAATCCTTTAACATTGGGTTGCTTTGTTAGGGTGACTGAGCTTGTCTTTTCATTTACAAGGAAAAATTCAAATATTTAGTTCAGAGCCAGCACGGGTTTCTCTGTTATAGTAGTCAAGTCTCATAAGTGTTATGTATTTCAAGATTTTATTATTATTATTATTATACATTTTCTTTTAGAAGGAATATATTTCAGTTTTAAATTAGAATATTCCATTTTGTAGCGATATATTATTGCTTTTTGGATATTTTGTGACACTTTTTTGCTTCTCATGAACTGCATATGACAGACTATTGAGAGTAGTCGTTGTGGTGAGAATAGTGAAGGGGAAGTCGTGAGCCTATCACAGTTGGTAAATCCTTGTTGTTTTTTACTATCGATAGTGTTGTTTTTTGAAGTTCACAAATTAGTAAATAATGTGAGTGTTTACATAGGTGTACAAATTATATGAAATACATATCTAACTACTTTTATTTAGAACTAAATTTTATATGCTACTCATTTGAATCTCGTGAAGAAGCTTTCATCTAGTGATTAATGCTTTCTTAATGGCATTTATTGTATCTGTCATTTTTTGTATGTTGTTGAACATGGTTTAAGCAGCATGAAGGAGATGCTGAAGGCCAATTGACTCCTTTTACCAATGTAGACAAATCTGATTGGAAATAGCTTTGTCACAATATTTTTACAACCAAAAGTTTTCAGGTATTTGAAATTGAAAACTAGAGTTCTATTCAAATTTTACTTGTGTTTAAATCTTTGGAATTTGATGTTATATTTAAATGATTACAGGATCAATCTGCCCAAAATAAAGTTAACATAAGCAAGTTGAAAGTTAGATACACAACAAGGCAAAAATTATTTCAGCGTATATTTGATGAGATGGTTTACGTTTTATCTTGTAATTCTACTTTAATTAAAATTTTTCTTATCAATTTTTAATTTGCTTTCCTTGTATTATTTATAGGATACTGACAGTAGTCTTATCAATAAATTCAAACAAACACATTTTTCAAGGAAAGGAGATTGGGGTGTATGGGTAGAAGAAAAATATGTAAGTAAAATTTAAATTAAGTATAAAATTTCTTTAAATGTATTGTGGTATCATTAGCATCAATGAATTATTTTATGCTGGACATAATCTTATGTTGGAGGCAAAATAGCAAGCAACACAACAAGAGACTCCTCTGAAAGAAAAACAAATTGTAGAAGATGTATTAGGGTCTAGGTCTGGTTATGTCAAGGGCCAAGGTTAGGCACAACCAACTGTACCTAAGAGACCTCGTGGTGCGTCGACTTCTTCTTCGTCTTTTTAGAATATGATTGATCAAGTACGTGAAGAGCATAGGCGTGAGATAGAGAAACTGAAGGAGGAAAATAGTCATCAGTTGGAGGAAATCATAGAGAGATGATTCAAATGATGCAAGAGTTACGTGACTCGTACCTAAACTGTGGTTTGGATGCTATTGTATTTTTTTAAAGAAATATAAATAATTCTTATTTTGCAGAACACCTTTGAATTTGGTTAAGTAATGTTATTTTTATACAACTTCACTTTGACCTTGTGAGCAGTGATGAACTCATTTGTATTGGTAATGAATTTAAATAGAACTTTGTGATGAATTTGAATAGAACTTTGTGATGAATTTAAAAATAACTTTGTGATGAATTTGAATAGAATTTGAATAAAAGTGATGAACTCAATTGTGATGAATTTGTATTTGCCAACAGTGATGAATGTTGTGCAGGTTTATGTGGTTCAAATAACTAATTTGAATTATAAAAAACCAGATATAGGATTTTAACCATGAAATTAGAACTTTCGTGGATATTAGTAAAGAGGTTTAACCACAAAAGAGATACTTTCGTGTCTAAATGGTGTTTTTTTTTAACCACGAAACTTCTAATTTTGTGGCTAAATGAGGTCTAGTTTTAGCCACGAAATTGAAGCTTCGTGGCTAAAAAAGACCACATTTAACCATGAAACTTTTAATTTTGTGGCTAAATGAAACGTGGTTTTTGCCATAAAAATAGAAGTTTTGTGGCAAAAAGTGGCATGATTTTAGCCACGAAATCCATGTTTTGTGGTTAAAAGCTGAAAATCCCAGTAAACTCTAGACGTGTATTCAGAAGTGTACTTACAAAAATTCCTGTAAACTTAAAACATGAGCGCTGGAGTGTACTTACACCCGAAGACTGGTGTAATGACACTTAACGTTATACTCATAAACAAAAGACTCAACAACAATTTGTTATCGCAGTTCGGAACCAATCGTTCCTAATCTGTGGGGCATTCGGCCCAGGGTATCAAAATCCACTAGAAAGAGTATTACAGTAATTCAACAACACAACTTACATTAATAAGTTCTCCTCCCCTCAAGGACTCGAACAACAGTCTCTTCCTAGTCTAGCTTCCTGTCAATTCACTTCCACAGAAGCTCTTCGATACCCACACACTAAGTCTCCCCCTTAGTGTGATCCCTATCACCAGGGAATCTCTTCACGCAGGCTTCTGAGGATGAGAACACCATTACAATGGTCAGTCGCTTCTTGATAAGCTCGTCAACCTCTTAATTAGCTTCAACAAAAACATACAACCTTCAGGATGTGAACATATGAATCTCCTCTTCCTTACTCCCCCTCAAACTCATCCCCCATAGATACTCGTCAGTTTTTGCGTCAAAGCCCTAGCCCAGCACGTATTGTGCTTTTAATACCATCAGGGTTTAACCATGTCTAAATCTGTCTTTAGACACATTCCATCCTGTCTTACTTACTTTCCTATCTCAACTAGGAAACTCAATCACACTTATCCTCAGTGATATTTCATGCTGATTTCTTTCCTATAGAATCTAGGAAACTCAATAACCCACGATTAGGAAACACCAGATATTCACGCTTCATGGTATATATATTGTTGACGTGGTCAAACATAGGTTTTGTCATAAAACAGCCAATACAGCTTCTACGCACTAACATTCTCCCCCTTTGGCTCTTTTTTGACAAAACTTCCAGTTAGCCTTGACCAGCACACATCACAAATACTATTCCACATACACTCAGAAATCAGCTATCACAAAACTTTCTGATGAACCTGATCTGTTCACATCATAAACACTGTTTCTCATCCACTCTGAGGTCAGCTATATCTTATCTGAGTTCCATGATTTCGCAAGCATTCAAATCTTTGAGTGCACAAATTCACATGAAAACATACAAACATACCACAACCAAAACAACCAGCATCCACATATCAATCATCAATCCACATCATAGTAATCTTTCACAACTATCAAGATGCCAACGAATATAACTATCCATCATTTAACCAGTACCAAAAAAACATAGTCAAAAGGGCACAATTCTCAGAAGTCTATTCATCTTTTTCTCCCCCTTTTTGTCAAAAAAAGTGCAACTCACCGATCCTCTACTGGGAAGATGGAGGCTGGTCTCTCTTGGAAATGAGATACTTTATAAGTCTCATCTCATTGTTAAGAAAATGGTGCCGTTGGACTAAGTCATCCATCTCCTTCTTCACACCCTGCAGTCTCCAAGTCAAATAAACATGGTTCATCTAATCAACTGAAATACCTGAGGAGGAGGAGCCTTGCAGCACAAACCGTGCTGGAGTAGAACTGAAATTAATGTCATCTCCCATTGATGGTGGGGGCATACAAGCTGTATCTGATGTAACCGCAAAGTGGATGTAATTCTGGGTGGTTATCCGGACCCTCAGGCAAAGGCACATCCTCAATATGCTCATCTAGAGGAGTTGATAGTGCCTCAGATACAGTAGTTGACGGTGCAGCACATACCACGGTCATATGTGTACTGTCTATTGTAATTACACTTAATGGTACAGACATGGGTAAAGAAAGCACCACATTTGCACTTACCATGGGATCTGATATCTCAGCAACATTAACCTCTTCAGAAATGGGAACCGTATCATCTTCTGACCCCTTCTCTTTGTTCAACGTGCTTGTCTTGTTTCGTTACTTGTTCTTCTTGCTATGAACCGGCGCTAACTCTGTGATACCTACAGATTTTTGCTTGTTCAGAACATCATGAATTAAAGACAGGAATGTGAGACAGCCTTGCTTATCAGTCTGGTCAGATACTTTGACAACCTGTTAAAAAATCCTCCCACTTAGATCGAGTCTCTGCTCCGTGCCTATTCTATACAAAAACTCCAGCATACTTTTGTGTACAGTCCCTCTGTGAGTGGTAGATATCCAGTTCCAAATTGCAATCTTGTGTAAGGCCGAATACTTTGGAGTTAATTTCGAGGCTAGAAAGACATGAGAGGCTGGCCACATATGAATTTGTCCACCGATCAGTTCATTCAGCATACTTTTATCACCCGTCTCTTCTGGCTCTGTGTGACACAACTGAATTCCAAGGTAGTCCACAATCTGGGAGACCCCAAACTCATACTAGTGTCCTCTCACATACACTTGACAGCTTAAGCTCCGTCGTGGTCTGTTCAAATTTGCATAAAACTCCTGAACAACCGAAGGTGAATATGGTGCAATATGAGTGACCGTGCTCATGAAACCAAGATTTTCAAGTAGTGGAATGATTATTTTGAATTCATCCAAATTCAGTTCTCTTTCCGGACGAGATTCTTTCTTGATGACAGTTAAGAACCGCTTCTCTGCAGCTGCGTCTGCAAATTTCACATTTTTTGCTTTTGCTGGAGGCTTGGGCTTCTTCTAACCCAAGTTCTGGTGTTCTGTCGGTTTTCCTGCAGCCTGTGTAACCCACTTTCCTTTATCTGCACGAGTAGATTTCTGTTTTTGTTTGCCCAACACCTGGATTGGCTGTGGGACATTAGATTGACCTTCCTCTTCTTCTACTTCTTCTTCATCGAGTCGAATAGGTGACCCACTTGGACGCATACCCGTGACACCTCTAAAACTTTGTAAAATTGTTGACTCTCGAAGACGTGATTTCCGTTTCGTAGACTAAATAGCCTTACGCTTGCGAGGGATTATAAGTGGCAGGTCATCCTCTTCCTCTTCACTGCTCTCAACAATTCTTCTCATAGGGTTTTGAGGTACACTTATGTGTACTGTCCGTTTGTTTGATACAAGAACATCAAGGAACTGTTTGAGCGTAGCATCGTCCTCCATCAACCCACTCTCCTATGCCTGTGAAGGCCTTTCAGCAGCCGCGGCTAATCGCTCCAATGTCGATTTCCCATAAACACCATCTTCTTCATCATTCAAAAAGGATACGGAAAAAAGAGAGGAAATAGAGGAGTTCGTACCTTTGCTACTGCTTGGTGAGCCCGAATCGTCAGTCAGTATTGCCATTGTGGTAGCGCGTCTTCACTGTAAGTTTCCCCTTTGTCGTCCTCAACTCTTGAAGTTCGAACTGTAGTACCGAACTCCAAAGACAAAATCGCATTTTTAACTTTTTACCTTTTCACCTTCCGAAAACATAAAATGGGATTTTTTTTTTTTTTTTTTTTTTTTTTTCGGTGTTCTTACTAGTTTAAGTACACTAACTGGTACTCTTTCAAATACAGCATAGCCCCAGAGCTCCACGAAGGAACTAAAATCTTTTTGCACCCAAACTCTTTGTAAATATGTCTGCCAGCTGATTCTCAGTTGATAAGTACTCTAATGTGACTTTTCCACCTTCATTGACATCTCCAATTATTGCATCAGCTAGGTGATTCTTATGCACTCTTATAGAAGGTGTCTTTTCTTTAGTAGTATTGCTTTCCTGGATTTCTGTAGAAGACACTCCCGTATCTTCTGGTTCACATTCAGGTGTATTTGTAACTGTACTGACAGTTCTTTCTTTCAGTTTCTGTAAACCTCTGGAGTGTATATGCCCTAGTCGCCTAGGCCATAGTTGAGCAGTGTTCTCTTTAGTGTACTGACACTGATGCGACAGTATTAGCTTATAGCAGTTATCACCTGTTCTTGTTCCTTCCAGTACAAAGATGTTTTCCTCATCCATTACCTTACAACCATCCTTAGTAAACTTCACATACATGTTCTGATCACACAATTGACTGATACTTATCAAGTTTGCTTTCAGCCCATCAACCAATAACACATTTTTTAGCTTTGGAAGTCCTTGAACATTCAAATCACCTTTTCCAACTACAGATCCTTTTGCCCCATCTCCAAAGGTAACTTGTCCACCATTCTCCTTTTGTAGATTTGTAAGTAACTCAGTACTTCCTGTCATATGTCTAGAACAGCCACTATCAAGGTACCATATTCCATCAATGTTTATTTTTCTGACAGTATGAGCAGCAAACAGACTAATATCTTTCTTTACCCAGACTAACTTTTGAGTACTAGACTTACCTCCTTTAAAGTTTTTATTCCTTCTCTGAACTTTTTGTAACTTGTAGCAGTAAGGTCTGATATGACCATAGACCCCACATAAATGGCATGTAGGAATGAATTTTCTGACCTGTCTATGACGAGGCTGGGTATATAATGATTGCATAGATGAACTGGCCCCATTATATCCTAGTCCATGCTTACTACCCCTTCGTTTATCTTGAGTCAATATATCATCTAGTTGCTGCTTTCCTTTGTCAAAATTCACCCAAATCTCCTTTGCCTTCCTTAGTTCTTCTTCCAGTTTCAGATTTCTTTCCTCTTTCTCATTCACTTTCTGTTTTAGCATGTGGTTCTCTTCACCTAAGGCACAAGTCTGTTCTCTCAATAGACCTTCTTTCCTTTCTGTTTCTCTGACTTCTTCCTCTTTTTCATCAAGTTTTTGCTTCAGCACAACTTTCTCTCTTTCCAGGACTACAACTTGCTCTCTTAGAACCTTAGTTCTCTCAAGAACCCCATCCCACTGTTTGATGATGTTCTTTACTGTACATATATCATTTTCATCATCTGTTTCATCATCAGAAACCATTTTGATACATTGATCTTTTCCTCGAGCTGGTAATATACTGTTTTGTAGAACACCTGCCGTGAATGCAACATAATTACACTCATCATCTTCATACGTACTACTATCATCAGCAATAAATGATTTTTTCTTTCTCGATATGTAGGACATTTTGATTGGATATGTCCTCGCCCCCCACACTCATAACATGTTCTGATTTTATTCTTGCTTGCTGAATCAAGGCTTACTCCACTTTGTCTGCTCTCTCCTGAGGAATAATTCTTCTTCTTATTTTTCTTTATAACCTGTTAAAGTAATAGCGGGAGTATCAAATTCCTCTATTGGATGGATCACTTCATTGCTTACAGAAGTCTAAAACGCTACACTTTCTCTCTTATTCTCTCTTATTGAATCACTTGACTCTTCACTCATCTCGAAAGTTTTCAAAGATCCAATCAGTTCATCCAAGGTCATATCGTTTAAAGACCTATTTTCTTCTAAAACAATTCTTTTCATCTTAAATTTTGAAGAGAGTGAACGAAGTACCTTTTTGACCAATTGGTCTTGAGGTATCCTGTCTCCCAGGTTGACAGATTGATTTGCAATATCTCTGATCTTACCTTCAAATTCCAAGATCGTCTCATCATCTCTCATCCTCATGAGCTCAAACTGAGTCATCAACATCTACAATTTTACTGCACGTACACTTTCGGTTCCTTCATAATGAACCTCTAGTATCTTCCATGCTTCTTTAGTCGTGGTGCATGCAGATACTCTCCTGAACTGTTCTTCATCGATTCCTCCAAAAATTGCATTCAATGCTTTGGAATTATAGTTTGATAATTTATCCTCTACATCGTTCCATTCTGAACTAGGCTTTAAAATTCTTTTTTTATCAACACCTTCACCAATTTCAACTGTTGGAGGTTCCCATCCATCTTCAACAGACAGCCATGCTCTTTCATCCTGAGCCTTGATATAGATTTTTATCTTTGCCTTCTAGTAGGCATAATTAGTTCCATCAAGCAGAGGTGGTCTTGTGTTTGAAGCCCCTTCCTTATGATACGCTGCCATCTTCCTTCACGTCAGGTTTATAAAAACGTTTATCTCCAAACTAATCTGGAGCCCGCTCTGATACCACTTGAAAATCCCAGTAAACTCTAGACGTGTATTCCGAAGTGTACTTACAGAAATTCCTGTAAACTTAAAACGTGAGCGCTGGAGTGTACTTACACCCGAAGACTGGTGTAATGACACTTAACGTTATACTCATAAACAAAAGACACAACAACAATTTGTTATCGCAGTTCAGAACCAATCGTTCCTAATCTGCGGGGAATTTGGCCCAGGGTATCAAAATCCACTAGAAAGAGTATTACAGTAATTCAACAGCACAACTTACAGTAATAAGTTCTCCTCCCCTCAAGGACTCGAACAACAGCCTCTTCCTAGTCCAGCTTCCTGTCAACTCACTTCCACAGAAGCTCTTCGATACCCACACACTAAGTCTCCCCCTTAGTGTGATCCCTATCACCAGGGAATCTCTTCACGCAGGCTTATCAGGATGAGAACACCATTACAATGGTCAGTCGCTTCTTGATAAGCTCGTCGACCTCTTAATCAGCTTCAACAAAAACATACAACCTTCAGGATGTGAACATATGAATCTCCTCTTCCTTACTCCCCCTCAAACTCATCCCCCATAGATACTCGTCAGTTTCTGCGTCAAAACCCTAGCCCAACATGTATTGTGCTTTTAATACCATCAGGGTTTAACTATGTCTAAATCTGTCTTTAGACACATTCCATCCTGTATTACTTACTTTCCTATCTGAACTAGGAAACTCAATCACACTTATCCTTAGTGATATCTCATGCTGATTTCTTTCCTATAGAATCTAGGAAACTCAATAACCCACGATTAGGAAACTTCAGATATTCACGCTTCATGGTATATATATTGTTGACGTGGTCAAACATAGGTTTTGTCATAAAACAGCCAATACAACTTCTACGCACTAACAAAAGCCGACCACTTTTAGCCACGAAACGTTAAATTTCGTGGTTAATTCAACTTTTAACCACAAAATTTTATGGTTAAAACATTTAGCCAAGAACTTGAGACTTTTAGCCACGAAAGTTCATGATTAAAAACCTTATTTCTTGTAGTGGAATTGGTTGCATGAAATAGTGGGAGCATGTTATGTTTAAATTGAGTCACATGTCAGTTTATTATATTTTGTGTATAATTTTATTGTCTTGTTCTCTGGTAAATGCCCAAAGGATTGTGCCTTTGACTGTGCTAATAAAATTATAAATATTTTGTGTGTGACTTGTCATTCCAGAATAAGTGTGATGCCCAAAGGATAAACATTTGTTTTGTGAATAAGTTATTTGTGTGGAATCATTGCTACAATCAGGGAATTGACAGTTATCCCAAAGCAATGACTGTCTAATTTCAAGAGGTGTGTATTGTGATGGGTTGTAGACTCCACCTGGAAGTGGCAGTGAATAGTGGACCAAAGAAAGTCAGGATCTGTTAACGAAAAGGTTCCAGCTCCCGAAATTGATGTTATTATCTTGTTTTAATTCATGTTTATGTATATTGATGGAGTAAATTGTTTATTGAATATGTGCATGTGTGTTGCTACAATCAGAGATGGTTCATGCTCAAGAAGATGGAACATGGATATGAGGAGGAGGACTGACCCTTAAAAATTTTATCCTTAGTTTTCTCCTTACCCATTAATAGTAATTGTGTTAACGCCAGATTTTGTCCTCCAACTGGTGCAGTCGCGCTAGTTCTTTCACTAAAATCTTCATATTTTTTCTCATTTTAGTTCCGATTTTAATAATTCTTGTTGTGTTGGACTCTTGAGAGAGAAAACATGAATTTGAGACATATTTTATGATATTATGATGACTATTGACTCCCGAATATAATTTGCAATTCAAATTAAAGCCTAAAATTAGTGTCATTTAGACACTTATCATGTGTTGTACTTTAGATATGACGAAGACATCTTTTGTATTTTTCTTCTGCATTCTTAGAGATATTGAATAGTGACAAGTTGACCGGGCCCAATTTTCTAACTTGGAAAAGGAAGCTGTCTTATGTCCTAACTACATATGATTATAATATTTGTCTCAAAAAGCCAAAATCCGAAAAACCCCAGCCCAATGATGATGAGAAAGTAATAGCTAAATTCAAAAAATAGATTAAGTCAAATAAGATGGTCAGAGTCATAAATTTGGGATCTATAAGTAAGTCATTACAACTGAGCGGTATAAAAGTGCATCACAAATACGGCAAAGCTTAGAGGCTAAGTTCAATAGTATTTGTGAGTCAGAGGTGATAGTGCTACTTGAGAAACTAAGTCAAACGAAAATGATAGTGCTACTTGAGAAACTAAGTCAAACTAAAATGGTTGAAGGAACTTCTATAGTGGACCATAACAATTTTGTATGTGGATTGAGTGATCGCCTACAGACTCTAGGGATGATTTTAGAGGTTAAAAGTCGTATGCACATTATGAAATCTTTGCCTAAATCCTATGAGAATTTTGTGATGAATTATTAGATGAATGGTTTGGAATGGACATAGAAACTCTTGTTGCCAAGAGAGCAGAAGAAATTTGGAGAGGCACAACAAAAGTTAAAAGTGCATATTTAACTTTGAAACCTAAGGCATTTAAGAAAAAGTGATTTAAGAAAGGTGGAAAGAAGAATAAAAATTTTAGTAATAAGAAGAATGGCAAAAAGGACATCACTTGTCACTACTGTAAGAAACAAAACCATATGAAAAGACAATATTGGAAGTTGCATGGAAAACCAAACTCTTGCACTGCTCTAGGCACACTCTCTAGCCTCACCTGTAGAGAATCTAATACCACTTATGTTCCTCCTTATAGTTGGTGGATGGACTCTGGTTCCACATCTCATGTGTCACATTCTATGCAGGGGTTTTGGGAACTCAAGGAGAGAAGTGAAGCAGAATATATTTACATGGAAAATATGACCAGATTGAAGTTGAAGGAGTTTGATCATATGAGATTCAACTAGAAGATGGGTCATCTTGGATTTTACTTGAAGTTTTGTATGCACCTAAAATTAGGAAATATTTGATTTATGTTGCTTTGTTGGACAAAACTGGGTATTATATAATTTTTAAGAATAGTATGGTTATTATTAAGAAAGATAATTTGATTATCAAAGGTTCACTTTAAGATAGTCTTTATAAATTAAATGTTGTTTCTCCTACTTTGTGTATGAATGTGAAACGATCTTGTGATTTAGACTCTTCAATTCTTTGGCATCATCGTTTAGGGCACATAGGGAAAGAAAGAGTTCTCAGGTTGGTTAAGGAAGAAATTATTCCAGAATTGTCCTTTGATGAATTTGGAATATGTGTGAGTTGTTTAGATGATAAAATGACACAAAAACCCTTTGATGAAAAAAAGAAAAGGAAAATATCAGAAGAATTATTGGATTTGATTCATTCAGATATATGTGGCCCTGGTAAATGTACCTTCTCGCCATGGTTATAAATATTTTATAATTTTTATAGATGACTATTCCAAATATGGCTATGTGTATCTTTTGAATAAGAAATCTGATGCATTAGAGTCATTTAAAGAATTCACGACTGAGGTAAAAAAGAGCACAAGAAAGGTAATTAAAGGATTAATGTCTGAGAGGGAAGGAGAGTATTGTTCTGATTTGTTCAACTTTTATTGCATTGAAAATGGAATTGTGCATCACTTATTTATTCCTAGGACTCCTCAATAAAATGGTGTTTATGAGAGGAGAAATAGGACTTTACTTGATGAGTGAAACAAATCTGCCCCTAGGTTTATGGAGTTAAGGGTGGCAATTTTACCCGATTACCTAATTATCCGAATGGTAATCGGATGGATAAGGAAAATTATGTTTTTCGATAACCCGATTACTCGATTATCCAATTGCGCGATTACCCGCCTCTTAATCGAAATGGATATGGATAATGGGTATTCCTTACCCGATTACCCGATTACCCGGATGGTAATTTTTTTTTTTAAACTTTATGAATTTGATGTTATTTTTAGATAATGTGTGTTGTACATTTGTTTGAGTTGTTTTTAGATAAATTTAAGATTTTGGATGTAATTTTTATCTGATTTTAATTTTTTTTGTATTTTTTTAAATTTATAAGGGTTAGATAATTAAACTTATTAAAATATTATTATTCATTTATTTACCCAATTACCCGATTACCCACGAGTAATCGGGTAAGAAATTTGGGTGACGAAATGACTAATTTTTATTCGGGTGAAACGGGAGACGAAATACAGGTAGGGTAATTGAAATGGGTAACGGAATAACCCTTACCCGTTTCGATTATTACCCGTTTACACCCCTATATGGAATGAAGCTTTGAAGTGTTGCATATCTTCTTAATAGAGTACCAAGTAAATTTGTGTAGAAGATACCATTTGAATTATGGGTTAGTCGATCACCAAGATTAGGTCACTTAGTTACATGAGCATACCCTGCAAAGGCACTATATATAGGAGATGACAGATGAAATATAGAACCTAAGAAATTGGAATATTTTTTTGTGGGTTATCCACTATATTTCAAAGGGTTCAGACTATATGAGAATTCCAATTGTGTTATTTTTGAATCTCGAAATGTGACTTTCCTTGAAAGTGCATTGATTGAAAAGATAGAAAATGATCATGTTGATATTTTAGAGATTCAAGAAAATGTGGAACCTATATCTTCTTCTTTGCCAAATACTTCTGAGGTCCCTCAGCATCTTCCGATTCAAGATAATGTCAGAAGAAGTCAAAAGACAGACCAGAGCATCTAACAGGTATACCCTAATAGGTGATTTTTATCCTAGACTGGAGGATAAAGACATTCTTGACCCACAAGATTATGATAGTGTCATATTAGATATTGATGCTAATAAATGGGATGCTGCCATGAAAGAAGAGATGGATTTTATGCAGAAGAATAATGTGTGAACCATGCCGATAGGTTGCAAGTGGATATTTAAGAGGAAAATAAATTCATATGGTCAAGTTAAAAAGTATAAAGCAAGACTAATTACTGAGGATCATACACAAAGAAAAGGTTTTGATTATGATGATATATTTTCTCCATTAGCAAAAGTCACATCAATTTGGATAATATTGTCAATTATTACATATTTTGACTATGACTTATTTCAGATGGACGTGAAAACTGTATTTTTGAATGAAGAACTAGAGGAAAAGCTTTATATGGAACAACCTGACGGTTTTGTTATAGATGCTATAAAGGTTTACAAATTAACAATGGTGATATATGGCTTGAAATAAACTTCTAGGCAATAGTATATAAAATTTGACCAATTAATAAAAGCATTTTAGTTTGAAAGTAATTCTGAAGACCCTTGTGTTTATGTTAAAAGGTTTAATGGTTAAATAGTCTTCCCTGTATTGTATGTGAATGATATTTTGATTACATAAAGTAATAGGCAATTGATTCAGGAGACAAAGAATTGGCTTTAAGATAATTTCGAGATGAAAAATTCTAGAATGACTTCTTATATACTTGGGATAAAGATTGAAAGAAATAGGAGTACTAAGATGCTTGCTTTGTCTCAGACTACTTATGTGGATAGTGTTATTGAGAAATATTATATGAGTGCTTGTAAGCCCACTAGAACACCAATAGAACACCAATTGCTAAAGGAGATACTTGTAGTAAATCCCAAAGTCCCCAATGAAATTGAATGGTAGAAAATGGATAATATAAGATCAGCATATTGTTCTGCTAGTAATAGTCTGATGTATCTTATAACATGCACTAGACCGGATATAAGTTTTGTTGTGAGTTTATTTCGCTGCTATCAGTCACACCCTGTGCCACTTCATTGGGAAGGAGTGAAATGGGTTTTGCACTATATCAAAGGAACTAGAATAGCTCGACTTGTCTTCTCATCTTCTACCCTCATGGTTAAGGGATACTTTGATTCATATTACCAGGGCGATCAAGATGATCGCAAATCTACTTCTAGTTATGTGTTTATGTTAGGTGGAGGCACAATTTCTTAGAAAAGCAAAAAACAAGATTGTATTGCGATATCCATTATGGAAGCATAGTATATTGCCTGTAGCTTGGCTGCTCAAGAAGCTATTTGTATCAGGAACTTCTTGCGGGGATCGCAAATCTACTTCTAGTTATGTGTTTATGTTAGGTGGAGGCACAATTTCTTAGAAAAGCAAGAAACAAGATTGTATTGCGATATCCATTATGGAAGCATAGTATATTGCCTGTAGTTTGGCTGCTCAAGAAGCTATTTGTATCAGGAACTTCTTGCGGGAGTTATATATGGTAGATTCTAATAAGGATTCGATCACAATGTATCGTGATAATGAGGCTGCTCAAAGTCTGACCAAAGACTCTCGATATCATTCAAGAGCCAAGCATATTGAGGTCAAGTATCACTTTATAAGTGATAGGGTGCATATTGGTAGTTGAAAGGAAAAACTCTAGAGAGATGTTAGCTGATCCCATGACTAAGGGATTAAATGTAAAAATTTTTATTGATCATGTAGGGAGCATGAATATTGTAATTAATTCCCCTTGGTTCTGATTGAGCCAAGTGGGACATTGTTAGCATTTTATATGTGGCTCTGCTCAAAACTGTTTTGTATGTTTAATTTTACATGATTAATAAATTTTATTTGTTGCATGCATTAATTTGTTATCCATGAATTTCATCCATTTGGCATTGGATCATTGGGAGGTGGGTGTCTTCATGACATTGTGTCCTAGAGCCTTGTGCTTAGAATAGATCCATGTCATTGAGGTGAGAATTGGGGAAGCTCACTTAGATCTTTGTATGTTTAGATCGCCTCATATAGGGTGCTGAGCATAGTACCATGCACTGACTTGGATGTCCTATCACCATACAATATTGTGTGTGTTACACATAGGATGGGTGACCAGAGATCTGGTAAATGGGCCTTGAGCATATAATACCGATCACCTCCGCGTGTAGCTTCCTTTGATCTTGAGAATTGGCCTGACTTCTGTTATGGTGTATAATTCTTTTGGAATGGAATTGATAGCATTGGTGATGTTTTTTTATACATCAAACCACTTTGGAGAATTAACTTTATTAACATTGTTGGGAGGTTTTTATTCCAAGAGAATCTCAACGAAAGGCAAAATCATAATTTTGACTTAAACTGATAAACTCGGGAAATTATCGATTTACTCAAATTATGGATATTCTTATTCTCATAATTGGTTTTATGAAAGAACTATTTTGATATTGTTTTCTCAAAATTATTTTTAAATTATTTTGATTTAAAATGTTATGGAAATTGGACCTCTTATAACCCACTTGTTGGGTTCTATTTTACTGGACTTGAGCTTTTGGGGACACCTCAATTGACCTAAGTCTGAAGTTGAGTAGGAAGCGATGATAGAATGAGAAATTCTCATATGGGCCCATTAGGTATTTGGCTAATGGGCAATTGAGTTTCGGTTGATTGATGAGCCACATATTATATATATACACATGTTGAGGAGGTCGCATGAACCAGATTTCATTCTTCGTCAAATGAGTTTTCCATCAAGGGAAATCAAACAAACAGAGATGGCAAACCGACAACAATTCGACAAGAACAGAGAAGAACTTGAGAAACAGGTACGCAAAATTTAAACTTTTTATTATCTTATAATATATTAGGAGAACAAATATATTATGTAGAGAGGCTTATGGGCCTATCAATCTAAATATAAAAATATGATAACTTGGTGGGAAATGTATGACAATAATATATATGTTATTCCTCATTAGCGTGGAAATTTTTTATAGTTGATGAAAGTATGACAATAATATATATGTTATTCCTCATTAGCGTGGAAATTTTTTATAGGTGATGCTTGTAACATATGATATTCTCTCAATATGACTATATTACTAATAGCATTCTAAAAGCATAAGGTGAAGAAATTTATTATTGTTTTTTAATGAATTTATGGCTATTTTAATTATGAAATATTTTTTGAGTATGGAGCATGGAGCATGGAGCTGACTTCATCTAAGTTATTTCTCCATAATTTTCATGACTAATATGCATTTGACATGTATTGTGAATCTCAATATTTTTGGCATTAAGATAATGACATGATTACTTTCTACTTTCTAGATTAGACAATACAATATTTTAAATAAAATAAATTTTATTATGAAGAAAATTTGGAGGAT
The DNA here is from genome assembly GCA_019845555.1 of Aristolochia fimbriata. NCBI lineage: Eukaryota > Viridiplantae > Streptophyta > Magnoliopsida > Piperales > Aristolochiaceae > Aristolochia > Aristolochia fimbriata. The sequence goes on from CM034081.1 coordinate 21,045,358, forward strand.
AACTAAACTGTGGAAGAAGAAGGTAATAATACTATCTTCAGCATAATATTAGTTAGATTAAAAACCAACCTGGTTTCCCCAAAATGTGGGATGAAGTTTTTTTTTTATTATTATTTTATATCCATTTTGAAAGGGATATAGAGAGGTAGAAAAATAGAATTGCACCCTTATTTTTTAGATATTTAGCTAAGTGATTTTAAAACCTGACTAAAAATTAGATATATTTCTGTATGTGTACAAGAATTTTAATGAATATAGATTTATGTAAAAATACAATTAATTTGGGGCAATTCAGAAGCAAAATCCATGGAGCTCAACTCGTGATGTTCACATGTCACATTATCATACACGTGATAAAGTTGATGTCCCACGTTAGGCACACGTGTTTTTCAGCATCGATAAATATTTAATAGCTATATTCTTTTTATAACATAATAATATTACATAAAAAAGCAAAATATCTTTTCAAACTTCAATGGTTGTCTTGCTGCCATTTTTATCATCGATCGAATTATTTTTTCTCTTATTTATAATTAATTGTCTATCTATTTCGAAATAGATAGACATTTATATAGCCATCTTCCTCGTCTATTCTTAAATAATTTTTTTTTCTCATTATTATTTTAATGTCGCGTTTTGTACTTCATGAGCCCATCCCATTCTTTATATATATATATATATATATATATATATTATTTTTATACGGAATAGCCCACCATCCCATTATTTAACGTGTACATGTACGCAAGGTTGTCCCAGTCGGACTCTTGAACCGAATCGGGTACCCGAAAATCGGAGTCAAGTCGAGTATGTCTGGCTAAGTCAAACTATTTATCCCCGACCAGACCAAAATAACAAATAATTAAATGTAGTCTAGGTTTGGTTGGACAAATAATAATTATAAAAGCGTGTTTCTAATTTCTATAATAAATATTAGAATAAGAAGCAAAAATGAATATATAAATAAGCTTAATAAAAGTTGGTCACGTAATCTATTTCCGCACGTACGAAGTGGAGCCATCGAGTATCGGACGTGTGGCCCCAAATTATAAGACGCCGCGTGTCTCCGTATCCAACGAACAAATCTAGGAGGTTAAAAAAGGAAAAGTGAATCAGTAAACAGTTGAAATGAAAAGAGTGGGGAAGCGACATGGACTGCGACCGGGCCTTCCACGTCAAGAAGAAGAAACTCGCTTTCCTGTCAACGCCGTGCCCCGTGGAGGGAAGCGTCGTCGTGGCACGGCGGTTGGCCGCCTTTACCTTTCTCCCAGCAGTCGCGTGTGGACCATTTACCCACTCCCCTGACCCCTCTCTTTATAAATCTCGACCCCCTTCTCTGCTTCTCATCCCTCTCTCTCAAAACATCCCCCGAGTACTACAATCTCCAAAGACAGCACGCGAGTATACCGTACATATATATATATTCACCACGATTTCAGAACTACCTATGAAGACGACGACCGCCTCTGCGCCGAAGCTCGTGGTGGCGATCGCGGCCGTCGCGGTGGCGTTCCTGGTTCTGCTGGCTGGCGCGGCGGAAGGGGCGCGGGGTCGGGGGTTAGCGCGCGGCAACTGCGACGAGCTCTACGTGGTGAGGGAAGGCGAGACGCTTCAGACGATCAGCGCGCGCTGCGACGCCCCTTTCATCTTGGTCGATAACCCTCACATCGTCGACACCGACGACGTTGGACCAGGTACCGTTCTCACCGTCAGGTCTCTCGGTGGGTTTCGGTTTTGAATCTACCTTTTCATTGACCTGATTATTTAATATCGCATCTATACGATCGCGAATCGATCAATCGATCGAGTCGCTTTTTTTTTGTAAAAATATCTATATATATATATATATACGAGTTTGACGGTTCGTATGTTTATATGCTAAATTTATACCCACTACCGCTTTTGTATAGATTGTAGAGTACAAAATACTAGTTGAAGACGATCGATCGATACGTGATACGTCTGTGTAGGTTTCATTAATTTAAAGCAAGTAGTGGGACAGACTTTAGCTAGAAACCCTTTTGGATTATCCAGTGATGAAAGAATATACACAAGTCCGCAGTCTTGAGCTGCTTGAACAGTTGAGCTACAGATTCTTCTGATTTTAACTTATATTTGGAGCTAGGTCTGAGTTTCGTCTTTTGATGGGGCCGGAAATGACGATGTCAGTGCAGTACTCTATATATATTCAGTAACGATTGACTTTGAATTTCTTAATTCCGATTTGGTTGCTTTGTTTTATTTAATAATTTAATTTAAACTTATAAACGAATATATATATATATATATATATCTATCTCCCAGTGAAGGGACCTACAGGTACCTGCTCTGTCTGCTTACAGACAATAAGGGTAACGGTTCAACAATTAATATTAATATGGAGCAAGTACAGGGAAGATATCATCGATCAAGAGGTTGTAACGAATGGGTCAAGCATGCATCTCCGTTACGCCGTTTTCAAACGTGTTTGTAAAAAAATAACTTAACAAAACAAGCATGGTAGGAACTAGAAGCATGGGAGGAACTAGAAGCATGGAGCTAATAGCTAGCTCTCAATATTTTATTTCTATGTTATATTGATGGATAAGCCCTATCTTCTTTATAATTCATTATATGTAATTAAGAACGACCTTTATTTTATATTTGTATGTTTTACATGATATTATTATTTTTATTTTAAGCCCTCTCTCCTCTCTCTCTCTCTCTCTCTCTCTCTCTCTCTCTCTCTCTCTCTCTCTCTCTCTCTCTCTCTCTCTCTCTCTCTCTCTCTCTCTCTCTCTCTCTCTCTCTCTCTCTCTCTCTCTCTCTCTTTGGGGACTGAATTGGGCTTTTGTGAAACTTCTGGCTATATATCGTGAGACATGTCAACAAATTCACTAAAATGTGGTTGGCCATTTTAGTGTATATTCATCTTATTTTGTCAAAGACGGAGCAGGCCGGGTCTGGTCGTTGATCGTTGGGTCAGGGTCACCATGTTGCTGATTGGTAGATTGATAGTCTCTGTGAATGTCTTCAGACGGAGTCAAACGAGCCTGCCACATTTATCGAACATTTATCGAACATTTATCGAACCCATAGGCTCGTCGCCCGTCCATGCCGTACCATGGCCAGCCCCAACATAATTTACTCTCATTGATCGCGCCAGTAGTCCAGTACCATACCACAAATTCTCATGTAAATTAAGAAATGTACAACTCATGTACCGTGACCGATCACATGTGCTTCTGTTTAATAATTAGATATGGAGTTGTAGAAGAGAGACTCGAATTTCTCCATGTGTTTGGACGGCATACCGACGAGGGCGTAGACGCCGGTTCCGGTGCCGGCAGGGTTGGGTTCCTTGTCGGGCAAGAGGACGACGATGTCGCCGTTGGGGATGACGACGGGGACGCAGTAGATGGGCCTTCCCCAGGGGAAGTCCACCTCGGCGAAGCCCAGTCTCCACCAGGAGGAGACGAGGACATCCCCGTGTGGGACCCCCCTGTGGAGCTGGCCCCAGTCGATGGCCGACCTCGCGTACTCGTCGGTCAGCCTCGTGGACCCCTCCCTCACGGCCTCCACCACCCGGAAAAAGGGGGCGTCTCGCAGCTCCCCGCGCGTCGCCGTGCCGTAACCCGTGAGGACGGCGTTCCCCGTGTACGACTTGGGCAGCGGCGGCCGCATCCGCGACCGGATGTCCACCGCGTAGATCACGGTGGAGGGCCTCTCGCCTCCGCCGTCGTCCTCGTGGTCGTCCTCGGCGGCGGCGAGGACCTTGCAGCGCCATACGTGGGCGGTGACGACGTTGAAGCCAGTGATGGTCCCGCCGGGGGATGCGGCGTCGGCGGGAGCGCCGCGCTTGGCCTTCTCTTTGAGTGTGGCGATGTCGCGGCTTCGGAGGTGGAGGAGCTTGAACTGGAGGTGGGCCGCGTTGGGGTCCAGGATCGACGCCTGGGGCTCCAGCACCGGCGGGAGGTCCGGTAACGGCTGCAGATCCGGGTGGGGGAAGGTGACCTTCGGTGGTGACCGGGCGGCGAGGAGGCGACGGTCGTTGCAGGGTACGACGGCGAGTGGTTTTCCGGCGACGAACGCGGCGAGGTTGTCGAGGAACATCTTGAAACTCAGGCCGTCGAACGTCAGGTGGCTCGCGGATATACCCATCGCAAACGCCCCACATCTGAAGGATGTCACCTGATCAAGGATATCTACACATCATATCGCATGATTCGTATGGACCCATGCAACCTTATTAACCGTATTGATATTGATTTGTCGCACTAACGCCACGTCATGTGTAAATAATTTGTTTATATATATATATATATATACACACAGGTATAGACGTTAATTTAATATACAAACTATATAGAAAAATTATTTAAAAATATTGTATGATCTTAGAAAAAATTGAATTGAACCATATTTCATATATCTTTATGGTGAATAATAATAATAAAAATACTCTTTGAAGTTTGAACCCTAAATCCAGTCCATGCTTTAATTAATTAATTAATTAATTAATTATTAATTAACTTACCTGAATGCGGAACAGGGGTCGTTTCTCCAAGTACTCCAGGCTGACCGCTTCTGGTTGAACCACGACGAGTTGGCGAAAGGCGGGATTGGGGTAGACAAGATCTCCGACCTCGTCCAATGAGAGGTCGCTAGCGGCCCGGGTGAAACCGACCCCGGCCCCGTTGCAGTCGATCTCGAATCGCCCGTCCTCCGGGTTAACCCTGGCCCGACCCGCCAAGAAATCGTACGGCACCAGCAGCCTCCCCACCGCCGCCTCCAGCTTCTCCGCCACCGCCTCCGGCGGGTAACCCTCTCTGGCCACGAAGAAGTGCACCGTCTGCACGTCGAAGTTCAACACCTGGTCGATGTTGGAGAGGAACATGGACCGTGGCTCGGTGGGTTCTGAAGGAACGACCGTGGTGGTGGCTAAGTGGTGGACTCGGAGGTCCTTGAGGGGTGGAAGATTTGGAGGCTGGAGGGTTCCCATATTATATATCCAAGTTAATTAAACAGAGATGATCAGAATGGAGTACTGGTCCGCCTCATGAGAACGAGAGAGAGCAGTGAAAGGAAACGAAGATATGTGGAGGGAAGTGGTTGTTGTGGGCGATTTATAATGGTGGAGATCAACAACAGCCCTTTGAAAGTAGTTGGGAGTAGATTAAAAGTTCCACTTAGCATTTATGTGCTATGGTGAGTGAAGCTCCATGCACTCCCATACTACTACACCCTTCATGGATACACACCACACTTTTTTTTTTATTATTAATTATTATTTTTTAAATATTTTTTTAAAGAGAAAAAAAAAAAAAAAAAAAAAAAAAAAATAGTTGCTTCGTTACTAGCTAGAGTGGAATTAGGTCAATAATAGTACTCTTCTTATCCCCAACCTTTGAAACAGCAAAGTGAGCTTTCAACTTTTCTTTTTTGTGGTTCCAACGTAGGTGGAGGGAAGGATGATTGTAAGTGGTCTTAATTATGAAGGGTTGTATGAGAAAATGTTCCCGTCTGTACCTACTTCTTAACAATATTTAAAAAACGCTTGGAATATGCGATACCAAGTCGTGGAACTTTTGCAAGCAAATGATCATGAAAAACACTGAACATAATTTTATTTTTATGTTATTTGTAGTTTTCTATCCAGCCTGGACATTTGAATGCATTTTATTTATTGTCGGAACTTGTTGATGCCGTAATATATATGGCTACATCGATGACCATGGAGATGATGAGAACATGCATATATGGGACATCACTTCTTCTTTACTCTGTGCTAGCTCCATGCATGGTACCTGCGAGCACTTTTGCATGGATCTAAACTACTCTATCCTCTACTCACCTAAGGAGACTCTGTTACATTATTCATCTCATCGGTTGCTTGCCAACATCTCGTTATTGGGATTAACCTCTCTATCTAGTTCCTTTGAGATTATTCTGCCCCACTTTTCTGTAATCTCTTTTTTATGAATAATACATTTCTCATTTCTCTTGATAAAACTAATGAATATACATACGTACATACATTTATATCAAAACTGATCAGGAATGACCAGGGTATTGATTAATTTGTCTCTCAAAGCAAATTGCTTCTAATTAACATGGGTTAGTCATTTTGGGATATATACAACTCAAACACAACAGTGACCAATAAAATAAAATCACTTGGAAAAAACTGCCAAAAGAGAATATATATGTAACAGTGTTAATCAAACTCATACATATATACTTTATTCATTTATTGGAAGTGGGCGCCCGGAGAGGGTGGAGGTGATGCTTCGGTGGTGTCTGCTAACTTAAATAAAGAAAACGATCGACTTGTGGTGGTGGTGGTGGTGGTGAAGATACAATATTGCTCTGCTCGGCTGTTACAATACAATTGAATTCTACATGAGAAGGGTTGGTGGGGGAAGGAAGGAAGTCACTGATCTTCTGCTGACAGCGGGGGAAATGCCATTCAAATCTACTGCTTCTTGCACGGTACATATAATTAAGCAACACTGCGCTGCTGCTCCATCGTCGATCAGCACGTAGCAAAAGCTGCTGCTCTCTTTTTGAATGCAGTGGCAGAGTTCTCTCTGTTAGGCATGAAGCAGTGGATCGTTGTTCTCTCTCTGAACCCCATCTCGATCTCTTTTCTCTTTCCAGTTGAATGCAGTGGCAGAGTAAATGCTACTCTGTTAGGCATGAAGCAGTGGATCGTTGTTCAGACTTCAGATCTGAACCCCCATCTGATCGATGCTGCTTTTTGGTTCTGGCCTCCCTGTTTTTGGATAGACCGTGACTGGGTTTTATTAGAGAGAGAGTAGTGAGAGAGATAGATATAGATATATAGATATAGAGATAGAGAGATAGATATATTATATATTATATATATATATATATATAGATATATATATAATATATAGATATAGATATAGATAGAGAGAGATATATATAGAGATAGATAGAGAGAGAGATTAATATTGAGAGAGAGAGAGAGATTGAGATTATTAAAAATATTATATAATTGAGAGAGGAATTGAGAGAGAGAAATGAGAGAGAGAGAATTGAGAGAGAGGAATTGAGAGATTGAGAGAGAGGAATTGAGAGAGAAGGAAGAGAGGAATTGGAAGAGAGGAGAGGAGTGGAGGAGGAATGAGAGAGTGAGGAATTGAGAGAGTGAGGAATTGAGAGTGAGGAATTGAGAGTGAGGAATTGAGAGAGAGGAATTGAGAGAGAGAATTAATTGAGAGAGTGAGGAATTGAGAGAGAGGAATTGAGAGAGAGAGTGAGGAATAGAGAGAGAGAGAGAGAGAGAGAGAGGGGAGGGATTGAGAGAGAGATTTCAGTAGTAAATGCTCCTAAAATAGTAGCTTTCCAATTGGAGTTCCCATCATTTTTGTTAGAAATTTAAGTGTATATATGTAGGAAAATATATCTACAAATAGTACATGTATATATATGTATCCAAACTGGACCAAAGAGATTCCTCAACCGATACCAAGATTAGCTAAAGAAATACCATGTTAAAAGATACTCTGTGGTATATTTGTCCTTTTTTCTCCCTTTTATTTGCTCTCTCTGTTGATGTAAAGGTCTAATAATGGTGAGAGAGACCCCCATAACATTTTCTTAAATCTGCGTTGCTCGCACCTATATTTGATACTCATAAATTGATGAAAACACAAATGACAAACCTCGTCGGTGACATGAGTCCGGAGTTGTACGTCGTTAGCATTATACAGTAGCGATGAGTAGATCTGCCTTGAGCTTCGACAACAGCGGAGAAGCCTGTGATACCTTTGATCTTTTCTTTGCTTTTTCTTACGCTTTCGGCAGCGGAAAATGAAACGACAAAGACCTTCACGGACCCGAAACAGATCCAAGCCTTCGCTCTTCAATAATTTATCTTATCTTATTTGTCAGTAGTCACCAGTCAGTAATCACAACTGAGGCTCGTAATCTATTTATTTTTCCTTCTGTAGACTTAATTACGTTAGACCAAAGGGTTCTTAAATCTAAACTAAGTTTTGATGGATTCAGCTATATTTGTACACAAAACTTGGTTAAACCCGGGAACACAATCCAGCATTATATTTGTACCAAACTGGCCAGAGAAAATAGATTCTAGTAATTTAAAATTTAATTTATTGAGTTCCCACAAGGATAATGCTCAGTTAAATGAAAAAGAATCATTAGTTACTCTGTAGGATATCTACAAAACCTGTCAGTTCCAGAGCCAGAAGATATTAAAGTAGGCAACCGGATGCCTCGAGAGTCAAGATAGATCCACCAGCTCTTTAACAAACATTGATTTACATCGGGTCATTTCTTAATTGATCGACTTGATGAAAAAGTCATCTCGTACTTAAGCATTTATAAGTCCACCCTCCAATAGATTTTTGGGGGTTCGATATCTTTCAATGTCATTTAGAGTTGCAGATCTCACTCAGAATAGGATGTGCTTACTCTTTAGTTTTCTCTGAATGGGTTGTTCAGGGCTCACTTCAAGAGATTCCCAAATACATTTCTCGTATCTTGTTTCGTCTCTGCAGACTGCAGTACCCACTGCCCATAGACCCAGCACTGCCGCTTACCGGCCTTTGAAAGTCTTCGGCTTTTAGCTTTTTGAAACAGTTTCCTGTAACTGACAAGTTTCACTACATTGGCCTTGGTTAGGTTCCTTCAATTTTCTGTACACCGAGTTTATTTTTCATTACTCTTTTTTAATAGACATTTCTTTTTTGTCGTACTTCAGAAATTTCCACTTTGTCAGTTCTAATCAAGTCATGTGCTAACCTCTCATGTGCTCACCAAGCACATTACCATCTAGCTACTACTAGGGGTGGCAATGAGGCGGGGCGAGTTGGATTTTTAGAAACCCGTCTCCGCTCCTAAAAATCCGGAAAAACCCATGAAAACCTGCCCGTTTTGTCCGAATAAAAATTAGCTATTCCGTCACCCGAATTTTTTAACCCGATTACCCGCAGGTAACCGGGTAACCGGGTAAATAAATGGATAATAATATTTTATTAATATTTTACCTTTATAAATTTATAAAAAACATTAAAATTAAAATCATATAAAAACTACATCCAATTTCTTAAATTTATCTAAAAATAACTCAAATAAATATACGCCACACATATTATATAAAAATAACATCAATTACATTAAGTTTTAAATATTTACCAAATTACCATATGGGTAATCGGGTAATCGGGTAAGGGATACCCATGATCCATATCCGTTTCGATTAAGAGTCGGGTAATCGGGTAATCGGGTAATCGAAATACAATAAGTTTATTCCTTATCCATCCGATTACCATTCGGGTAAGCGGGTAATCGGGTAATCGGGTAAAACCGCCACCCTTACCATGCGGGGCAAAAATCCTGTCCAAACCCGTGAAAACCCGCCCCACCCCGCTGGTACCCGACCGACCGCCCCATTATGACATATTTAATATTAAAAAAATTTAAAATATAAAAAAATCCAAAAATAAATATTATCAATCTATAAACATATAAATACTTAACTTAAACATTTTATCAAACATAAAATTTATTAATATATATTTTTATTATATATTTATCTTTTAATATTTTATTTTTTAATAAATATTAAACGGTCGGGTCGGGTTTTTTGGGGTTAAACCTCGCCCCCGCCCGAACCCGTGGCGGACGGGTTTCGCTCCAAAATAACAAACTCGGGTGAGGAAAAATATACAAACCCGAACCCGCTATAAGCGGGTCGTGTCGGTGCGGGTTCCTCGTTAACGGGAACCCGTTGCCATCCCTACTAGCTACATCTCCAATTCTAATGTTAAGATTATATATGTATGCATCAAAATGTGCATAGCCCAATTTCGACCAAGCCCAGACGCTTGGCGATCCAACAACACGTCGTCCTGGATAGGCTTCATCAAAAGGTGAAGACCTCAGCTACAACCCAACCCCGGGTCCATTCACATCGTCGCGTCACCAGCACAGTCGGCGCCCTCGTCAGCATAATTCATCGAGTCATCAACCACGTCAAAAAGCCTCATTAGCAGCCGAACGACCAAGTCTGGTCGTTAACCAAGGAAGCTCCCGGTCTTCCCTCCCTCTAAAAAAGGGGCAGCAAAAAGGGTTCGGGATCCCCCTTTCAAGTGCCGATTCCCAACAACAGCACAAAACAGGCTACAAATAGCCAAAAACGTTCCATTGCAGGGGTTCGAAAAATCTTTCACCCAGAAGCTCTCACTCAGAGAGACTCTTTTGAGCCAAAGAAATTCCCTGTCGTAGGGGTTGGGAAAATTCAAGTTCGAAAGCCTTCTTGCCGAGGAGAAACTCCATTCGCGGAAGTCTTTGAACCACAGAAGCTAAGCAATTCGCAGTTCATCGTCGTTCAATAGTTCAATTGGAGCAGCTCTACACGATCCCCGACAGCGTCACAAGTTGAAACACACGGAACACAAATACTTCCGTCCGATCGACCAACGCCATACCAGATCGTGCACACTCGCTCTCATAACTCAAACTTCGACGTTCTCGCCAAAAGCCGAAACTTCGACAGTTCACACAGAGATCGAATCAGAGGAAGCATACTAGATTGAACTCACTTTTTCCTGACTCACACATATTGTAAACACAAATTTATTCTAAAGTAATTGAAATATTCTCTCAGTCGCGCCTCTTCGCGGACCGGCGGATTTTCGGTGAAACAGATTTGGCATACCCGGTGGGACCTTTTCTACCTCTCACCTCCTTCTCCGTCGAAAAAAAAAAAAACTCCAACCTCAGCCATGGCCAACAACAACAACAACAACAACAACAACAACAGGGGCAAACAAATTGCCTCCTCGAGCTCTGCTCACCCGCGCCTCGCCGTGATCGCAGACTCAACCGCAGGAGTCCGCGGGTCGTCTGTCGCAGTTCCGGCCGACCTCCGCGCTCCTATCTCTCCACCACCAGCCACTCGCCCAGAAACGAGGGCTCTGGCCAGGAGTTTGTCCACCGGACAGGCTCCCTTCATGCACGACGCGCGCCGTCCAAGTGCCGTCTTCGCACCATAGGCTGCCGCGGCCTCCACAAAAGCCACCGCGACCTCCGCCAAATTAATGCCAGCGATGACCAAGCCAACATATTTGGCCGTCGTTGCATCCCCTCCTCACAGCCCGACTGTCAGCCCGGTACAGTCGCCTTCACGAAGAAGCTCTGTCGTCCCCACTTTAGTGCAGCGATACGAGCAACACGAAGGCATCTCCTCCTCCTCCGCGGTGAGAACACACTCATCATCGGCCTCCTCCATACAGAGAGCGACGACCATAGACAAATCGCCGATCGTGTTGGTTTCGCATGACCTCCTGGCCGCACTCAACGCAGCAGCGGGACCACCACCTATCCGCTCACCGCGCCGAAAAACGCCGGCGACCTCCCCTGCTACCACATCACCCATTCCATCTCGCCGACTCTCACCAGTGGCTGCCACTGCAAGCCAGTCACCTCCCAGGGCCATTTCCCGCTATCAACCTACGACTAGCTCTTTCGACCGGTTGCCCATGACGGTCTCTTCTCCGACGCCGACGACCATCTCTCCGAAGCAGTCGTCGGTAACAACTTCACCATCCCAAGCCACGGCGAAAACAAATTTTTCGGCACAAGTTGTCAAAATGGCCGCGATGACAACTTCGGCCAAAACTGTTGAAGAGCAGCTAGCCGAATTACAGGCTGCGCTCAAGGAACAAAGTGAGCAGCTGCGCATCAAAGACGCGCAGCTCGCAGCTCGTGACCTCCAAATCACGAGAATGTTAGAGCGGTTTGAAATGGGCATGGCCGCAAACAACTCCGGCGGTGTTTCTCAAGAAGTCGACCGAAATCGGCCGACTACCAGTGTTTCTGCTGGACCACTGCAAGAAGACCCTTCTTCCGACGACGAGCTGCCGGTCGTCGCACCAGTGGCCATCCGCAGGGGCCGAGCCGAAATAGATCCATCCACTCTCACTCTAGACACCGTCACCGAGCTCATCAATCGCGCGGTACGGAACAGCGCCGGCGACAACAAATTCGTCACTTACAAGAGGCCGTACACGCAAAGGATTCAGAATATCCCAATGCCAATTGGTTACCATCCTCCAAAGTTTCAACAGTTCAATGGCGACGGGCACCCCAAACAGCACGTCGCTCATTTCATTGAGACTTGTAACAACGCCGACACTAACGGCGATTTCATGGTCAAACAATTCGGTCGATCGCTGAAGGGCAACGCCTTCAACTGGTGCATTGAGCTACCCCAGGAGTCCATCGACAGCTGGGAACAACTGGAGCGTGAGTTCCTCAGCCGATTCTACAACACTCGGCGCACCGTAACACTGGTTGAGATTGCCAATCTCAAGCAAAAGAAGGGCGAGAAGGTAGTCGACTACATTAACCGGTGGAGGAACTTGAGCTTGAATTGTAAAGAAAGCTCAAACCTCTCCCTCGAGGCCGAAATAGAGATGTGCTCACAAGGGATGCAGTGGGAACTCCTGCGTTATATCCGCAGCCGAAGGCCGAACGATTTCCAAGAGCTTGCAAGAGAAGCTCACAATATGGAAAACTTGATAGAGGAATGAGGAGAAGAAGGATCCTCTTCTGCCGACCCTTGCAAAAAGGGGAAGGCACCAGCCATGACAGTACCAAAAGAGACGAAAGAGAAAATAAAATCCTCTTTCGCGACGAACACTTTCGAACCTATCAAGGTCGGAAGCAAGGTCAAGGCAACTTATCTCCCGTGATAATTAACCGGAAGCACTTACCAGAAGCTGTCACTGGAGGAACGACAGGCAAAGACATATCCCTTTGCCGACGCAGACGTTCCTGTCATGCTTGACCAACTTCTTGACAACCAACTGCTAAGGCTGCCAGAAATCAAAAGACTTGGCGACCAATCCAAGAACAAGGATCCAAATTTCTGCAAATATCATCGACTGGTTGGGCATCCGACGGAGAAATGCTTCGTCCTAAAGGATTGCATCATGGAGCTGGCGGCTCAAGGCCGCATCGAAATTGAAGGAGCTGAAAATACAGCCTCCTCACATGCCATCTCTATTCAAGCCGAGCCAAACCAGCGAACTCGGCTACACCAGCAAAAGGTCACACGAAAAGAGTACCGTCCAAAAGCCGGTCTCTCCAACCGACTACACAACCACAGACGACCACCGGCTAAGGTCGCACCAAAACCGACACCCCGTGAACTAGCTTCTGCTGATGCAGAGGGGTGGGTCCTGGTTACCCGAAAAAAGAGGCCTCTTCGAGAAGTTGAACCGGCACCGGCAAGCACCAGAACCAAGGCGAAGCGTTCAAGTAAGAAAGCCGCGAAGCGCCAAAGAAAGGCTCCCAGGACCGATGTTTAGGGGGCAGGCAAAGAGAAGGGAAGACCCGTCACACTGGCGGAATTCTTCCCAAAAGAGTTCTTCGCGCCGCCAGCAATGGTGGCGACCTGCTCAACAGCTCCTCCCGAGCCGATAGTGTCCAAAGAGAAAGGCAAAAAACCGGTAATCGAATGCGATGACCTCGAGACGTCGTTGAAGCAAATCTCACCATTGAATGAGATAGAAGACGACCTCGACTTGGCCATTCGGTCAAAACAAGCTCCAATTCAAGTCCTCGACAAACCAGAGGAACTCAAAGTCGAACTTGAGATGCTTCTCATGAGAAAACACGACTTGCCAAAAGTCGGGCTGACTCCACCCTACAGAAAGGAGGAAGAAGATGCACTATCCTCCCCACAACTTGCAAAGTCGGAACAAGCACTTGCCGTAACATGCCCACCGTGCATTACATTTCGAGAAGTGGATGCACAATTGGGGACGAAAAATCACAACAGACCGTTGTTCGTCTCCGGCTACATCAGAGACTACAAAATCAACTGCATCCTCATCGACTGTGGATCCGCAGTCAACATTCTGCCTATTCGTACGATGAAAAACGTTGGTCTCTCTGCGGGCGACCTCTCTCCAAGCTCTCTCCTCATCCAAGGTTGCAACCAGGAGGGCCAAAGAACGCTCGGCATGGCAAATCTCAAACTGCTCATTGGCGACATGGTAGCCGAAACTCCTTTTCAAGTCATCGACTCCAGGACATCTTACAATCTGCTCTTGGATCGACCGTGGCTTCATTCAAATGGAGTCATGCCATCCACACTACACCAATGCTTCAAGTATTGGGAAAACGGCGAACAAAAGACGGTGTATGCCGACGAAAGCCCATTCATAGAGGCAGAGGCATCGTTCGCAGACGCCAAATTCTATCTGACGACCAAATCGACTGTCAAATTGTCACCATGGTCGAACCAGGCAGCGAACGACAAGAGCACTCCGATGCAGCCTGCTTCGTCTAAACAACTGACGCAGGTCGCAACGCTCAAACAGCCATCGCAGGCCACAAAACCGCCGACGCCGAAGCAAGTTGCATCTCCAAAGCAGACCACGACACAGGTCGTGTCTCCAAAACAGCCTGCGCACAACAGCCAGCCGGCACACGGCCACAAATCGGTCGTAACTACTCCAAAGCCAGCGTAGCACGGTGTACCCATCTTACGGGACATCCCACAATCGCAAAGGAAGAAAGGAGAAGCTCCACTGGTCGTTTGCCATAAAATCCAGCCGACCCCTTTGCCAGAAAAAGTCACACTTCCTCTGCCAAAACTGGAGGAACGGAGCATCGTGAAACAGTTGCCGAACCAACAGCAGTTGCCGTTCACACACTCCAATGAAGGTTTCGACCCGAACGCCTACCGAATGATGGCTAGAGTTGGGGCAACTTTACAAAGATGAAATTCATGCTAAACCGCCCGTCACTCTACCGGTCCTTACTCCAGAACAGAAGAAGCTAAGAAACGAAGGTCAAAGAATCAACCAAGGTCGCCTAGGCCTCGGCTATGAGAAGCAGAAGCCAATCAAAATTTACACTAGCCAGGCGACACCAGTCAAAATAACCAGAAAGGCTTCGACAGACGTACACCAAGTTTTAGTCGACCAAACTCCGACCGAAAAGAAAGACGCGCCGAAACCAGTGGTTATTTATACTCTGAGAGCAGCCATTGCACGAGCTCGTGCATACAATTCGGTCATTGTGAATCACATCTCCACCACTGACGACGACCAAGAAGAAGAGGAATTCGTCTTGAAGGAGGCTCCGACTGAGTTCGAAGAAGGAGGCCAGTCGACTGTTGACGAATTGAAGAAAGTCGACTTGGGCACAACAGAGGACCCGAGGCCGACATTCCTCTGTGTTTCGCTGACGACTGAAGAAGAAGTTGAATACATGGCGTTGCTCCACGAATATCGCGACCTCTTCGCCTGGAACTACACAAAAATGCCCGGCCTCGACCCTCGAGTCGCAGTCCACAAATTGGCAGTTCACCCCTTTGTTCGACTAGTTAAGCAGTCGCAGCGAAGGTTCCGACCAGAACTGGTGCCAAAAATTGAAAAGGAGGTTGACAAATTGATCGCGGCAAACTTCATCAGAGAAGTGAAATACCCGTCCTGGATCGCTAACATCGTGCCTTTCAAGAAAAAGACTGGCCAAATCCGGGTCTGTGTCAACTTTCGCGACCTGAAAAAGGCGTGCTCGAAGGACGACTTCCCTCTACCGATAATCGAGCTTATGGTCAATGCGACGACGGGTCACAAAGCTTTATCTTTCATGGATGGTTCCTCCGGTTATAATCAAATCCAGATGGACCCAAAGGATGAGGAGCTCACTGCGTTCCGCACGCCCAAAGGCATCTTCTGTTACAAAGTGATGCCGTTCTGACTCAAGAATGCCGGCGCAACTTACCAGAGAGCAATGCAGAATATTTTTGACGATTTCTTATAAAAACGCGTCGAATGCTATGTCGACGACCTGGTGGTGAAAACAAAACAGAGGGTCGACCATCTTCTCGACCTCAGGGCAGTGTTCGAGCGACTGCGACGGTTTCAACTCAAAATGAATCCGTTAAAGTGTGCATTCGGCGTCACCTCGGGCAAATTCCTGGGATTTATCGTCCATCACTGGGGAATCGAAATCGACCAGTCGAAAATCGACGACATCCAAAAGATGCCGGAACCCAGAAACGTCTCCGAACTCAAACGTTTTCAAGGTCACTTGGTGTATATTCGGCGTTTCATTTTGAATTTGGCCGGAAGGTGCCAGCCATTCAGCCGTCTGCTTAAGAAAGATACATCGTTCGAGTCGGACGAATCTTGCCGAAATGCCTTTAACAACATAAAGGCGTATCTCACCAGACCACCAGTGCTCGTAGCCCCAATTGTCGACAGACTGCTGCTGCTGTATATAGCCGCATAGGAGAAATCGGTGGGAGCTCTCTTGGCTCAATACGACGAGAACAACAAAGAACGTTCTCTGTACTATCTAAACCGAACACTGGTGGGCGCCGAACTCAACTATTCCCCAATCGAGAAAACCTGTCTGGCTCTCATCTTCACAATTCAAAAACTTCGG
Organism: Aristolochia fimbriata; assembly: GCA_019845555.1. Lineage (NCBI taxonomy): Eukaryota > Viridiplantae > Streptophyta > Magnoliopsida > Piperales > Aristolochiaceae > Aristolochia > Aristolochia fimbriata. The sequence continues at coordinate 21,061,798 of CM034081.1, forward strand.
CACTACCTCCTGTCACATTCGACGAACCTCATCTCGACAGCTGACCCGCTGAAGTACATTATGTCACGACCAATTCTCTCTGGTCGATTGGCGAAATGGGCACTTCTCCTCTCCGAGTTCGAAATCAATTTCGTGCAGCAACGAGCAATCAAAGGCCAAGCATTGGCCAATTTCTTGGCCGACCACCCAGTACCTGCCGAATGGGAGTTAACAGAGAAATTCCCAGACGAGGAAATATTTCTGGTCGAGGTGCTCCCTCCTTGGGAGATGTACTTCGATGGAGCCGCGCAAAGAAATGGAGCTGGCGCCGGAGTCCTGTTCATCTCGCCGAGGAAAGATTTGCTACCATACTCGTTCGTGCTCACCCAAATTTGCTCGAACAATGAAGCAGAGTACCAAGCTGTCCTTCTCGGACTAGACATAGCGGTCAAAATGCAGTTGCCACAATTAAACATCTACGACGACTTAGCTCTGGTCATCAAGCAGCTCACAGGAGAGTTCGAAGTAAAGAAACTCGAACTCGAACCACTCTGGAGACATGTTGGTGAACTTCTGGCCCAAATCCCGAAAACTTCACTCCACCATGTCCCTCGCTCCGAGAATGGGCCAGCCGACGCATTAGACGGTATCGCGGCCAGTTTGGCACAGTTCGACCAGCGACCAAGCCAAATTCCCATTTACGAGTGATGGGTAATCCCTCCACCGGCCGAGGGAGAAACAGAGGAAGATGAAACAAAAGAAATAGAAGAGTCTCTGCCTATCTCGGCCAGTCAAAATCAAACCGAAGATTGGAGAGAAGCTATTACAAATTTCCTTCGCCACGACACACTCCCTGTCGACCTGAGAGAGCGAATCCAGATTCGCCGAGCAGCCCCAAAGTACGTCTTCATCAATGAAGTACTTTATCGAAGGTCATATGAAGGTCTGCTTCTCCGTTGCCTATCAAAGGAAGATGGGTCGCAAATTCTCAAAGAGATACACAATGGAATCTGCGGCGCACACCAAGCCGGTCCGAAGCTCCACTTACAAGTCAAACGACTGGGCTACTACTGGCCGTCGATGCTTAGAGACGCCATCGAAATGGCTCGATCGTGCAACCAATGCCAACTCCACGCCGATTACATACACCAGGCGTCGGAGCCGCTTCACCCAGCGGTCGCATCATGGCCATTTGAAGCTTGGGGGATGGACATCATTGGCCCCATCTCTCCCAAATCCGACTCCGACAGGCAATACATCTTGGCTGCCACCGACTACTTCTCAAAATGGACCGAAGCGGCCGCCTACCGAGAAGTGAAGGCCGTAACTGTCGTCGACTTCATTCGAACACAAATCATCTATCGATATAGAGTCCCTCGATACATAATGACGAACAACGGTACACCATTCAAAAATAAAGTCATGGACCATTTAAGCGAAAAATTTTGAATACAACAGCGGACCTCAACGGATTACAATCCGGCAGCCAACGGACTCGAAGAAGCTTTTAACAAGACGCTCTGCAAAATCCTAAAGAAGACCATTGACGCCAACAAAAGGAGTTGGGATGAGAAACTTGGTGAAGCCTTATGGGCATATAGGACGTTGTTCCGAACACCAACCCAGTCGACTCCATTTTCGTTGGTTTACGGCACCGAAGCAGTGCTCCCCCTCGAAGTACAACTCTCTTCTCTGCGAATCGCGATGAGAGAAGGATTGACGACGGAGGAATGTGCTCAGCTGCGATTGACAGAACTCGAGTCACTCGATGAACAGCGACTCGAGGCACAACAACGCCTCGAATGCTATCAGTCTCGTATGACCCGAGCCTTCAACAAAAAAGTAAGGCTCAGGTCATTCCGGAAGCGCGATCTCGTGCTCGCAGTCAGACGGCCAATGCTCTTCACCAGCAAAATTGGGGGCAAATTCGCGCCAAAATGGGAAGGACCTTATGTGGTACAGGAAACCTATACCAATGGCGCTTACAAGCTCGTCACTGCAAATGGATCGGAGCTGCCTATAACTAACGGTAAATTCCTCAAACAATTTTACCCATGAGGGCAGCAGAAAAAAAAGACAGAAGTTGAATAAAGAATACTTCTCATTGCAAAAGAATGAGTGTGTGGTGAAAGTATTACAAGCCCCTCAAGAAAAAAAAAGAAAGGGAGGCTACAAAAAATTCTAGTCTCGAAGAAAAAATAAGAGACTACAAAAAAAAAATAATAAAGAAAAAATCTATACATCAGAGAGAGGGTAGCTCGAAGTCCACTACCCGTTGTCGCAGCCGTAGTACTTCAGCACAGACTTCAGCCAAGTGCCGCGCTTCAGACTTGTCAAGAACAGGGCGCGCGAGAACAGAGGCGAGTCTACGCTCAAGCGCTGAAACCTCCTCTTCAGCAGCGTCAAGCCCCTGGCGAATGGTCCCAAGTTTAGCATTGAGGGAGTCAAGCCGAGAAGAGAGAGACTCCAGGCGATCATGGAGAGCCGTCTGCTCAGTCTCCACAGCCTCACACTCAGCCTGATGCCGGTCTAAGCTCGCAGTCAGGTCGTCACGTTGGCGCTTCACCTGCCGGATGGACCGCGCGAGTTCAGCTTCGGTAATTCGACGTTCGGCCAAACTAAGCCTCTCGCCCAAAGATCTGCGTAGTCGCTGAAAACGCGCTGCCTCCATGGCAAAGTCCTCCACCCACTGTTCTAGCACAGAAGTATTGACACCGGCCCTCCTCAAATGCTCAAGGAAGGTGCGAGTGTCAGCCACAAGCTCAGGAGAACAAGGATCGTCGGCAGGTGCTAAGACTGACTTGACGAAACCCGCCCATAGGTCCAGCGCGGACTGCTGCATCAACAGCCTCGACTTCTCCAAAAGTAAGAGGGTCGACTTTTAGGAAAAAAAAAAAAAAAAAAAAGAGGGTGACAAGGAGCTCAAAAAAAAAAAAGAGAGAAAAAAAAAGAGAAGGGAGAAGAGGTAACAGAGGCTTACCGACGCGGGTCGTGAAGTCGATGAACCCTCATTAACGGGCGGATGATCCAAACCCGGAGCTCTCTTTCTCGCTGTAGAAGTCGCTTCCTCGCTACTAGGAGGAAACGTCACAAAAGGCCGCGTGACAGCTGAACGGCCTCGACCAGAAATCGGGTGCTCAAGGCTGACCCCGGCTGCTCCAACCGAAGGCTAGAAGGACGCCTCACTACCACTTGAGATAGTCACGGGACGCCCAGCCTCGCCGGTCATGAATCCACCAGCGACGGCACCAGAGGGTGCCCCTTCTCCAGTCTGCTCCACTTGTCGGCAATCCTCCAAAACAGCGCGACCGAACGAACCGTCTGGCCAGTAGATAGGCTGACCTGTGGGGGGTATGAGGACGATCACAAGTGCATCGGAAGGCGAAACCTCCTCCTGAGCAGCTAATGACCCGACCGAGGGTGCCTGCGCAGGCACCACCTCCGGCTCTGTAGCGACCTCTCCCTCCAACGCGGGAGCCCTCGGAAGAAGATCAATAGACCCGTGATAGGTCTCATATCCTCAACTCTCTCTCTTTCCTCCGCCGGGGGAACCTCTTGGGGAGGAACAATAGACCCGGCAATAGGTCTCATTTCCTCAACTCTCTCTCCCTCCCACGGTGCGGAAATCTCCGAAGGATGAACGACAGGAAGGGGAGTCGAAGGCTTCCGCAAACCAGTACGTAGCCGCTTCCTGAAAAGTGGTGGAGCGTAAATGAGCGGCTCTGGTCGCGGGGCCTTCTTCTTCTTCAAAACAGCCTTCTGCGGAGAAGCCACCGATTCGGCGACTGCCTTCCCCTTGCCCAATGGCGCGCCCTCAGCCGCCAAAGAAGCCTCGACGGGCCGGGTCTCATCCTCTGCCGGAGAGGTCTATCTGATCACGACCCCCTTGGTAGGTGATGCTGGTGCTGGAGTCGCCACTTTCTTCTTGGCGGCCTTCGGCTTAGCCGCTTTCTTCTTGGCAGCGGCTTTCTTCGGCAAAAATTTTCTTTGGCGTGGATGTGCCAGTAAATTTCCTCCACGCCCTCTACACAAAACAGAGGAAACAATGAAGTCAACAATACAAGAAGAGAGACACGAAAAGAAGAAGGAAATTTTTTTTTTTTTTTGAAAGGAGAGTTAGCCAGCTCGAAGAAGGGGACAACCACCTCGAGCCAAGGCTCTCAGAAGAGAGCGGTCACGCCCGGATCAGCATTGGCGCTCACAAAAGGGGGCACTTCCACGGTGCCAAGAGGGCAAACATTCCCAGTCTGCCAGATTTCCACCAACGCATCGATTGAAGCTGCCCTCCGTTGGTCGGCGATCAAAACGCCTGGCAGATCCCGAACTGATGAGCGAACCGGTGTGGACTATAAGGTTCCACGATGAGGAGGTCACGCTGCCGCAACAAAAGACACGTTGCTCGCAAACAGCGGAAATACTCCACTTCAATCTGGGAAGCGTAATGACCGGGTCTGTCGACGATCGGGCCAGGAGGAAGAGCTGGAGACGGATACCAGCATTGCACCCCGCCGTGCCAAAACAACAACCGCGCCTCTTCCTGAGTGTAGGCACGGAAATGATCCGGGTTGCGATACACCATCATCAAGGGTCTATCGTCTTCTGAGGAGTCAGTGCCGTGCACACCAACACGTTGGGCGAGCCACGGATAGAGGAATGTCCAAGGAATCCGCCCCAACGAGGAAGTGTTGAGTCCCCGATACAGGTTGGCTAGAGCCACGACAACCAAGTTGCACTTCTTGCCGTTGGCTAAGTAGCACGCCATCTTGAAGACACTAAGCCTCAACATATTGCCTGGCAGAGGAAGAACAAAACGGCAAATCCACAAGGATAGGAACGCCGCCAGATAAACCTTCTCCGCAAGCGCATCGGGGACACCAAGCTCGACCAACGGTTGATTCAATAAGGCCAACCTATCGCGACTCATAAGGCCGGATGTCTTCTCACGATCGGCCCAGGGATCTTCCGAAGGACATCTACCCTTTTTGGCGCGAAACCAAAAGGATGCCCAATCGGACATAGTGACTCCAAAGAATTCATTCGTCTCCGAAGATCGAGAGCGATGGAAGAGACGATAGTAAGCAAGGATCATATATCCAATGCTTTCTGGTAGAGGAAGGAAGCGGCTATGGATGAAATCCTCAACGGACGGGGGTCACTTCGTCGAAGAGGCTCCCGAAAAGGGGCAATCCCCCGAGTCGATGCATGTCCCACAAGGAGATCGACAGCTCCCCCTCGCGAGTAAAGATGGAGTTGGTAGAAGAGCACAAGACCTCCATAAAAGCGTGGATGACATTGCGGCAGCATCGGTAGGAAAACGCCGAAGCTCGGACAGCGTGAAGGATATCAACTGCAGCCAACAGCTCAGAACAGGTGCGGAGGACGACGTCTGCCCACTCGAAGTAGAAAGGTACATGCTCGGGGCTTACGCACTCTGTCGACTCGGAGTCCCAAGGACCGAATCGATCTCTGTCTATAAAAAGTTCTGGCTCCGAAAAGCGAACCAGACTGTCGTGCATAGGACTCAGTAGGATGGTGCCTGCAGCCTGATGAGGGGACGAGGAAATCTCGTCGACTCCCGGGAGGTAACAAACCTGGTCATCCTCGTCGACAACAGGGCGACTCTGAAGATCGTAGATGGCCTTAACCAAAGGCACAATCACGTCGTAACCACCAAAAGCCGATGGTCTCCAAAGAGGTAATAACAAAGGCTTCTGCTTTTCTGCAGAGTCACAGATCAGCAAGCAATCGTGGAGACTACCCTTTATGGTGGTCTTGACGTTCGTAACGGTTAGATCAAGGAAGGAGAATGAATCCAATGGAGAAGACATCGGCAGCAAAGTATCGAAATCATCAGACGAGCTGAAGCAAGGTATGCACTTAGTCTCTCTCTAAAAAAAAAAGAGATATATAGACATACCCCGTGAAAAAAAAAAGGGAGTGACAAAAAGAACCAGTCGCTGAAAAAAAAGAATGGAGAACAAAAAAAGAAAAGAAAGAGAGTGGGCAAACCATAGAGGTACACCAATTCTCCACTGTTTGGCAAGCAAACCTTCGCACCCGACGGCCAACCCGGATGTGACCAAAAGAAATTCACGACACTCGGCGACCGAGCCGAGTGCAATCGAAGCAGAAGTGTTACACTCGACAACCCAGTCGAGCACAAGCAACCACCGCGCGCTGCAACAGAGCCCGCGCGAGAAAAAAAAAAAAAAATAGCCTCGCGGCTAACAAATCGGAGGCGAATAAAATCGAATTCTCCAATGTTCGGTGTTCAAGCTGAGCACAACAAAACGGGGAATTCAGCATCTGGTGACAATACTAGGCGCCGCACATCAGAATCTCAGTGTCGGATGACCGATTTGGATGGGATACGGATGCTGCAAAACAAAAAAAAAAGGTGCCCGGCGACCGAGCCGAGCACCCTTCGAAGTTTCGCGACCAGCCAAATACTGGCCGCAAACAAAAAAAAAAAACTGGTGCCCCCGCGATCGAGCCGAAAGCACCCGTCGAGATGAGCAAAAACACACAACTGGCCGCGACCAAAGCAAATGCCTGGCGGCCGAGCCGAGCATAACCCAAGGCCTCGCGACTGTTCAAAACAGTCGGCCGCGATCAAAACAGCACAATCACTATACATGGCGACCGAGCCGGGCGCAGCCAGTCGGAGCCAGGTATGTAACTCTTCTCAAAAAAAAAAAAAAAGAGGTCTGACAAAAATAAGCCGTCGCGAGAAAAAAGCAAGCGACAAAAAGAAGCAGTCAAAAAAAAAAAAAAGGGGGGGCCTACGACAAAAAGAAGCCGTCGTAATAAAAAAGATATATGTGTGCTGCGACAAAAAGGAGCCGTCGCAACAAAAAAAAGAGGAGTTTTGTGACAAAGAGGAGCCGTCATCAAAAGGGCAAGCAGTCGATATAACTTCTGCAGCAATCATGGCCCGCCGCGATTACATGGGCACCGAGACTTGGCGACCAAGCCAAAGACGTTGGTGCAAAATCAAGCCTTCCGACAAACCTGCCGAACCCCGTCGAATCAAAACTTCGACGTTCGACGGCCAGAACAAGAGTTTATCTCCCGGTGACCGAGCCGGCCAAAGTTAAAACGACGACAATGCCTGGCGACCGAGCCGGACGCAACATACACTCCCCGTTTAGCCAGACGGAAGTTGTGGGAAGGAACTTAACGTCCTAGTGACCTAACTAGGATTACTCGAAGCAAACCCTGGCACCTACGATAGAGCCAGATTCACATTTGGGCCAGACAACGCGCGAAAAAGAAAAAACACACTAGTACGTCACGTCGACAAGCTAACGGACACCAGGAGTGCACGAGAAAACCAGTTCGAGAAAAAGGTAAGAAGAAAAGAAACAGAGAGAAAAGACGAAAAGCAAAAGAAAAAAGAGAGAATCGAAAAAAAAAGAGAGAAAAAAAGAGACTGAGGGAGAAGTCGAAAGTGAGGAGAGAAAAAGAAGAAGAAAGAAAAGAGAGTGGGACCCCGGCTAACTCGAACTCAATCCGAGGTTGCCGGGAGAGAAAAAAAAAGGAAGTTTTTTTACAGTACCTTTCAGTCTTAGTTCTCGGAAGCTCTACAACACCAACCGGGAAGAGACAAAGGCTAAAGTCACAGTCGCGATCATCGACGGTGTCTCTCTCAAGCTGTGGACGTTCCCAAATCGTGATTCAAGACAAACTGAGGAGAACGAGGAAGGAGGTACGACGATACTAGGTTTTAAAGGAGGGAGGTCGAAGCGTTTCTTTCGAAGCAAGAAACCGATTAGCTTTCCCAAAGATGTACCGGAATTTATAAAGCCCAAGGCGGATGTCTATTCAAATTAAAAATCAGTTTGGGAAATTCGCGAAGAAAAAGGCACCAATGGGAAAAGCGGGGCCCACATCTTCTAAAACCCTACTTAACCCTTAGTGATTTTGTCAGTTTGAGTGAAAAAACTTGAAGGTTAGTTCGGGGAAAGTAAATAAGTATCGCTTCGAAACGGAGGACGCGAAATCATCTTTGGCGGCCCTTCCCTTTTTTCTCTTTTCCCCTTTTGGCTACAGCTGCATCCATGTCGACAACCGCCCCGAAAGCTTCAATGGTCTTGGCAGTCGAGCCCGTCCTCCGTTCCGGTGCCCCAATACTCAAATCACCAAAGTAGAAGGGTCGCGGCTTATTTCAACTCGCAACACCCCTCCCCTGTTCAACACCCGAAATCGCCAAGTTAAAAAAGAAGATGATCACCGGGTCGTAGAATGCAATCAAACCGAAGCAGTGCAGTAATGTTTCACTCCAGTTCACGGCCCCGGCGCAATCCCCCAAGTTGTCGAAACTTGTCGAAGCTAGCAAAATCCATCACCATCATCAGAAGGACGAATCAGTGATCCATAAAGTATCTCGTTGAGTTCAATTTTTCTCTGGCGTGCAACCAACTTTCCCAAAGCAACATTCAGCTGCGGCATTCAGTAAGCTACAACCTCTGCTTAATCGACTCCAAATCATCGTCGGCGATCAACACTCCTATTCAGGTACCCTATCTCTCTATACCGTACATATCCCGTATGTACGCGTATACAAAAAAAATCAAAAAAAGCAAACAACTCTAAAACAACAAGAGAGCCAAAAATAAAAGAAAAGAAAAGAATGAAAAAAATATATATATACATACAAAGTGTACAAAAAATATACACTTCCCTAAAATAGCAAGAGGGCAGAAGAATGATACACAAAAGATAAACGATCCTAAAGGAGAAAGAGGCAAAAAAAAAAAAAAAAAAAAAAAAAAATACATTGTATACATTGTGTTCTTCTTCGGTTTTGAAACCCGCTCGTTCCACCAGAACGAACAAGTTTCGAATGGGGGCAATCTGTATGCTTCAAAATGTGCATAGCCCAATTTCCACCAAGCCCAGATGCCTAGCGATCCAACAACACGCCGTCTTGGATAGGCTTCATCAAAAGGTGAAGACTTCAGCTACAGCCCATCCCCGGGTCCATTCACATTGTCGCATCACCAGCACAGTCGGCGCCCTCGTCAGCATAATTCGTCGAGTCATCAGCCACGTCAAAAAGCCTCATCAGCAGCTGAACGACCAAGTCTGGTCGTTAACCAAGGATGCTCTTGGTCTTCCCTCCCTCTCAAAAAGGGGCAGCAAAAAGGGATCGGGATCCCCATTTCAAGCGCCGATCCCCAACAACTGCACAGAATAGGCTACAAATAGCCAAAAATGTTCCATTGGAGGGGTTCAAAAAATCTTTCACCCAGAAGCTCTCACTCAGAGAGACTCTTTCGAGCCACAGAAATTCCCTGTCGCAGGGGTTGGGAAAATTCAAGTTCAAAAGCCTTCTTGCCGAGGAGAAACTCCATTCGCAGAAGTCTTTGAACCACCGAAGCTAAGCAATTCGCAGTTCATCGTCGTTCAACAGTTCAATTGGAGCGGCTCTACAAGATCGACGACAACGTCACAAGTCGAAACACACGGAACACAAATACTTTCGTCCGACCGACCAACCCCATACCAGATCATGCGTACTCGCTCTCAGAACTCAAACTTCGACGTTGTCGCCAAAAGCCGAAACTTCGACAGTTCACACGGAGATCGAATCAGAGGAAGCATAGGAGATTCAACTCTCTTTTTCCTGACTCACACATATTGTAAACACAAATTTATTCTAAAGTAATTGAAATATTCTCTCGGTCGCACCTCTTCGCGGACCAGCGAATTTTTGGAGAAACAATATAAAAATATAAATTAAAATAAATTAAATTAATTTAAAACTATATAATAATTCTTAACATTTTAAAATGATGAGACAACTGACATAATACAAGAATGACAAATAACATAACACGATAACTCGGCAAAATGGAAAAATAGTTAATACACATTAGCTTTTAATGAAAGGTGTCTTGTGGACTTGAACCCCATCTACTTGATGTTCTGCTACCCATAACAGTCCTAAGTAAACAAGTCTTGAACTTGGACTTTATATACATGTTTTAGAAATACCTAACAACTACGTGTTGGTTCTAAATATGAGTTCAATCAGGGATGCACGCAATGGAGGAGACAGGAGGGGGCAGGGGGGGCCATGGCCCCCAAAATATTTCCTAAACCCTTATATAGGGTTAGCATAATAAAGCCCCCCCCACCCACTTTTTAAAATATAATATTATATTTATAGAAAATATTATATATAGAGAGAATATTATAAATATAGAAAAAAGGAAAGAGAGAAGAGAGAGGGAGAAGGGGAGAGAGGAGCCTGGATCCGCTGGCCAAAATGCAGCGGGCCAAAGCAAATCATGGGCCACGCCAAAAAATTACCTGTGCGGGGCTGACATGGTGCCCCGTGATTCGCTTTGGCCACGCTGCATTTTGGCCAGTGGATCCGGGCCCGAGAGAGAGATGGAAAAAGTGAGATAGAGAGAGAGTGGAGAGAGTGATAGAAAGAGTGAGATAGAGAGAGAGATAGACAGAGTGGAGTGAGTGAGAGAGATAGAGAGAGGAGTGAGAGAGATAGAGAGAAGAGTGAGAGGAGAGAGATATATTATTTAGGAGAGAGATATTATTATTTTTATATATTATTAGAGATAGAGAGAGGAGAGGAGATAGATTTATTATTTAGGATTATTATTTATATAGGATAGATTATTATATAGATTATAGATTATTTTATATACACACACATTATTATTTCATTTATTAATATACATCGGGCATTATTATTTATTTTATTATTTTAACATTACATCTAGCATTTTGTTTATTTCATTAATACATTATTTACATTATTTACTTATTAATATTATCACATTATTTATTAATTTTTTTCATTAATACATTATTCATTTTTTTCATTTATTTATTTTACATACTTCCCGCTGCCACGTCAAAATGCATTATTATTATTTTTTACTTTTTTAATTTTATTAATATTTTTTTTTATTATTTTACTATTTTTTAATTATTATTTAATATTATTTTTATTTATTTTTTAACATATTTTTATTACATTTAATATTATTTTTATTATTTTATTATTATTTTTATTATTATTTTTACTATTATTTTTATATTATTTTAATATTATTTTTTTATTATTTTTTTAATTATTTTTTTAATATTTTAATATTATTTTTTTATTTTTTTTAATATTTTTTATATTTTTATTATTTTTTAATATTATTTTTTTTTTTTTTATTATTATTTTTTAATTTTTTATTATTATTTTACATTTTTTAATATTATTTTTTTATTTTTATTTTTTACATATTTTTTATTATTATTTTTAATATTTTTTTTATTATTTTTTATTTATTATTATTTTAATATTATTTTTTTTTATTATTTTTTTTTATATATTTTTAATATTTTTTTATTATTTTTTTATTTTAACTTTTTTTTTTTATTTTTAATATTATTTTACATATTTTATTTTTTAATATTTTTTTACATTTTTACTTTATATTATTTTTTAAGAAAAAAGACATGACAAGACTAAGATCAAAGATCGAAGAGACAGACAGAGAGAGAGAGATATTATATTATATATATATATATTATATATATATATATATATATATATATATATATATATATATATATATATATATATATATATATATATATATATATATATATATATAGATATATATATATATATATATATATATATATATATATATATATATATAGATATAGATATTTAGAGATATTTATAGAGGAGAGAGAAGGAGATATAGGGAGAGAGATATATATAGAGAGGGAGATAGAGAAGAGAGAGAGGAGAGAAGGAGAGAGAGGAGAGAGAGAGGGAGAGTGAGAGAGAGAAGGAGAGAGAGAAGGAGAGATAGAAGGAGAGAGAGAGGAAGGGAGAGAGAATATATATATATTATTTTAAAAAAAATTTTACGGCCCCCGCAAGAAATTTTTCCTAGGTCCGCCATTGGTTGCACGTTACGGCCATGCGCATGTATCTTTTGATGTGAATATCTCTTTAGAGAGTAATCCTAGATTCTTTTGTAGACTGTAGCCCCATAAACATACTCACATTTGGTGTTATCTCCAAGGGTATATTGCATCTCTATACTCTGCTATAATAGTCTCGATATCACTAAAGCACTGGCTTCCTAGAAATAGGACATGAACAATTCACTCGTTTTGGTGCTCCTAACAATTACTCAGTTAGCTTGTTTTTACCATTGAACCTTTGTCATGGGATAACCAGTCAGATAGATTGGGTTGCTACCAACGGTATCTCAAATAGTAGGCTTTAATCACATCTCCCTTGAAGCAAATTGTACTTATCCTCTCGACAAGCCTTTGGTCAGGTGATCTGCCAAGTTTTCCATGGACTTAACATAACTTAACGTTATGAATCCAGTGGAGGTGAGCGTACGCAAAATTTTGTATCTAAGCTCTGTGTCTAGACGACTTTGAATTTTGGTTTTTAATCTTCACTTTCATTATAGTCGCCTGATTAACAAAATTTATTAGGATAAAAGGAATAGACTTATCTAGTAAGGGAATATCTAATAGTAGACTCCTAAGCCATTCTGCTTCCCCACTAGCAACTCCAAGGCAACCATCTCAGCCTCCATAATTGATCTGGTGATCAAGGTCTGCTTGGAGGATTTCCAAGCGACAACACCACAACCTATTTTAAACACCTAACCACTAGTAGATTTTGTTTCATCAGAGTCAAAGTTCCAGTTAGCATCATTGTACCCTTCAAGTAAAGTTGGTAAACTGGAATAGTGTATCCCATAATTAACCGTACCCTTTAGATATCTCAGGAGTCTCTCAATAGCACTCCAATGAGTTTTATTTGAATTACTCGTGTACCTGCTCAATCTGCCTACAACATAAGAGATATCAGGTCTAGTGCAGTTTGACAAATACATCAAACTACCAATAATATGGGAATATCTCAATTGAGAACACTATCCTCACCATTCTTCTTTAATTTAACACTAGAGTCCTATGGTGTACTAACTGGTTTGCTATTATCAAAGCCAAATCGCTTCAAGACCTTTTCTACATAATGAGACTATGTCAAACTAATCCCATTCTCATCTTTTATGACTATAATTCCTAAGATCACATTTGCTAATCCTAGGTCTTTCATGTCAAAACTGTCACTAAGGTATTTTTTAACCTCTAAAATTTTGACATACTCTTTTCCAAAAATTAGTATATCATTTTCATATAAACACATTATGATAAATGAATTCTCATACACCTTCCAATACACACATTTATCAAATCACATATCTTAAATCCATAAGAGAGAATTACCCTATCAAATTTCTCATGCCACTGTCTGGGAGCTTGTTTTAATCTATATAGAGATTTAACTAATTTGCAAACCTTCTTCTCCTGACCAGGAATTACAAAACCTTATGGCTACTCCATATAAATCTCTTAATCTAAATCACCATTAAGAAAGGTGATTTTGACATCCATCTGATGTATCTCAAGCTGATATTGCCAGTGTTATAAGCACTCACACTGTGGTGATCCATGTTATTGGAGAGGTGTCAAAAAAGTTGATCCCTTTTCTCTAAGTGTAACCTTTGGCAACTAATCTAACTTTATATTTGAAAAAATGTTCTGATGATATTGGTTAGAATAAATTAAAGAGTGTTAGAACTCCGTGTGAGACTCTACGTCAAACACCTCGTGAAACACAAACCATCGCAAACACAAGCAAGTTGTTATCGCAGTTCGGAACAACTGTTCCTAATCATGGGGCATTCTTGCCCGATAGTAACAATCCACTAGTGATAACTGGTTACAAGTCTTTCACAAAGACAATACAGTTTTGGTTCACCTTCTCAACAGAATCGTGGATTACCTTCTACACCTGACCCACTCGGTGTAAGTGGTCACGTTATTATCCCACCGGAGGCTCCCCCAGTTCGAAGCTTTCCAAGCGTGGAAGGCTCACTGTGTCTCCACCACAGACTTCAGCAATGGTGTTCCAACGCGGGTGGAACTCCGTCTTCTTCTTCTTCGACCGCTTCTCTAAAGCTGATTGATGAAGAACCAATACGCCAGAATACACGAACTTCTCTTGAATACTCGGAATAGATCTCTCATAAGTTGTGTTCAACATTCAGGCCTTCATGCCCATATGTACTGTGACGCGTGTCCATTTATGGCATCTCCTCTAATCATGACTTAATTGACAGTCCATGATTTAGTCAACCTTCCTTCCTCTCGTGGTCCTCTTCTCCATCTATTCAGTCTCCCTTGATTTAGTTAGATTCCCATATTTCTGTTAACGCTCCTTCCTTGTGTGAATCGTTTCTCTTTGACCTTCTGAAAATAGATAGCCTTTCATGACCTTGCTTCTTTATATGTCTGTCACCTTATTTACAGGGACGACAATCTCTTCACGTGTCGGGTCTTCTCAATGCGTGTATATATAATGTATATACATCACACCATGGTCTCCAATTATGCTCCACGTGTGTACATGTGGTACACTCCTAATGCCTTGAATTTCTTATGCTTTATTTTGTCCAACAGATAGTCAATCATAGTCAGCTAGTAATGTCTTGGCATTAACAATATTTTTCAATGGACCCATCAGGATTTTATTTCCTTTTGAAAATCCACGTGCATGGTCTAGACCCTGGAGGTAAGTCAGTCAACTCCCATGTGTTGTGTGAAAGCATAGAATTCATCTTACTTTTCACAGCTTCCTCCAATAAGGATGCATCGGTAGAATTCATCGCCTTAGTGTAAGTTAAAGGATCATCCTCTATAATGAAGGTATAGAAATCATCTCCGAAATTTTTCTCTATCCTAGGTCTCTTGCTCCTTCTAGGTTCAATTTCTGGCAACTCACCAGTTTTCTCAGTATGTGATTTTGATGACTCTCTACATCTAGTGTCCTCTTTTCTTTAATGGGAAAGATGTTCTCTAAGAACACAATTTCATCCGATTCTTTGATTGTATTTACGCTGACCTCTTGTATATCTGACCGTATAACTAAGAACCAATATGCATTACTGTTTTTACCATATCTTATAAAAATTACATCATAGGTTTTAGGAGTTAATTTCGTTGTTTTGCTTAGAATTAGCTTTAACCTTAGCAAGACAACCCCAAACTCTAAAGTACTTAAGACTAAGTTTCCTACCCCACCATAACTCGTGGAGTTTTCTGGTTGTCTTTGTATGGGATATGATTAAGTATTTTACAGGCTGAAACTAAGGCTTCTTCCCATAAAATGTTGGGAGGACCAGAACTGGATAACATAGAATTAATCATATAAAAAAATATTCTATTCTTTCTCTCAGCAACCCCGTTTTACACGGGTGAATATGGAGCAGTGGTTTCATGAATGATCACATGCTCCTCACAAAATTTTCTAAGCTTTGTAGAACAGTATTCACCTCCTCTATCTGACCTAAGTCTTTTAATTGTCCTTTGGGTTTAGTATTCAACTTCTGTTTTTCAAAAGCTTCATCTTTTGTTCTTATCAGATACACATAATAGTATTTTGACATATCATTAATAAAGGAAATAAAATACCTCTTACCTCCTCTAGTCAAGATACCGCTCATCTCATAGATGTTTCTATGTATCAATTCAAGTACACCAGAACTCCTGCTGACTGTCTTGAATAGTTTCCTAGGTTGCTTGGACTAAACACATCTCACATTTTTTAATCATATTTAAGTTATACTTGGGAATTAAGTCCAAGTTCATTGATAAGTGTCCAAAAAACACTTATTTATGCGTGAGTTATTGATCATAAATTCCTAATTTGATTTGATTATGAGCATGAAAGTGACAAATATAACCCAAATACATGTTTTGTGTCTCAGGAACCCGTTAAAACAAGAAAATCTGGATTGTGAGGGAAAACGAAGAAAAAAGGAGCAAAAATAAGCCAAAAAGAGAACGGCGCGACCACGCCGGGAAAAGGTGCAAAAATTCAAATAAATCTTGGAAATTCCCAACGGCTAGTAAGGCTGAAAGGAGGACAGATCGTGAATGTGAAATGGCGCGACCGCGCCCCATGCGGGCGTTACCGCGCCATGAAGATGGTGTTACCCAGAGCTTTGCCGCTGCACAGACCGCTTTTCCATACATGGAGTTCAAGTTTAATTTCGGGAAGTCGGCAAAAGTCTAATGAGTATGCTGACCGCCGCCAGTTCAATCAGATAATGTGGCGCGACCGCGCCATGAAGAGTCCTTCCTTATTTGGGACCCAAAGGCCGTTTTCCAGACTTAGACAAAACTTCTGCCCCAATGGCACGACCGCGCCAAAACAAAGAACAAATCGGCGCGACCTTGTCGATGACTCAGCATGCGAAAACTTCAGAATTCTCGGGATGCTGACAACCAATCAAGCCCAAACTTGAAAGAAGGAGTCCTTAATGCCTAAGGAAGGTATCCACGAAGATTTTATGGAATATTGCTCGAGTCTAGGTGCATTGAATGATCAAGAAAGGAGAAGTTCCACACAAAGAAGGAAACTGCTGGCAGAAGGAGAAGTTAAATCCGAAAATTGTGAAGAACATATCTGGAGCTCCTGTGTTCCAATTGAAGCCAAATTTAGACTGAAGATTCTTGAGGATATTAAGGATCATATCACAAAAATTCAGGCAATTCCAAGTCGTGGTTCTCAAGTTTCAAATCTTCCAAGTGGTGACCCAGTGCTGGAATTGGCAGCAGAATCAAGCAACGTCTTCATATCATATCTCGAGTTTCGCAACTCCGATTGAACAAAAATTTCGTGAGCAAGGCAAGGACCATAGAAGGAAGGTTCGTATGTAATTTCAGCCAATTCTGAGGTCAGAAAAGTATAATTCATACCCCTGGACAGAGGCTAAAATTACAAGTTCTGGACAGAAGCCCAGCTATAAATAGA
This sequence comes from Aristolochia fimbriata, assembly GCA_019845555.1. Taxonomy (NCBI): domain Eukaryota; kingdom Viridiplantae; phylum Streptophyta; class Magnoliopsida; order Piperales; family Aristolochiaceae; genus Aristolochia; species Aristolochia fimbriata. The sequence goes on from CM034081.1 coordinate 21,078,659, forward strand.
GGTCCGAGTCAAAGAGCAAGGCATCCAGTTTTTTAGTGTAGATCGAGTTTTAGGTTGTAAATACAGTTTTTAGTTTACTTTGATTGTTTTTGTAGTTAGTGTGGAGTTGAGAGAGAGAGAGAAAGCAGGAAGAGATTTCAGTCAAGGAGGAGTTGAAGCTAAGTGCAGTCCTCAAAAGGGGGTTTTCTATACTTAATTTTCTGCTTGTTTTCATGGCTGTAATTGATTCCTCTTTGTGTGTTTATTCTATTAGCATGGAGTAGTCTCTCTTTGTTGGGGAAGTCATGAACTCCTAGCTGTTTTATGTTTGAATTCTGAAGTTTATAGCAATACAATATCCTGCTTTTGTTTTAGAAACTGAGTTCTTTGCTTATTTCTGATCTGAATTGATATTTGAAGTTTAATGAAGTTCGAATAGAAAAGTTAAATTTCAGTAGAAATTTGGGTTGGTTATATGATTCTTTATTTTCTAAAACAACTTGTTTTTCAAACTAGATTGTTCCGGTTATGAAGGAGACTAGTTGAAAAGTGATGTGACTTCTATAACTCTTGTTCTGAATAAGAAAGAGTAAATCTTCAAGTTTTTATATTTATGCACTTAGGATTGAATGTTCCGGTTGAGAAGGAGTTCAAGGAATAAGTGAAAGTTATGTCCTGTATATGGGTAACTAGGTTTTCAAAAGCTAAGTCAAGGCAAGGATATTTGAGCTATAAAATCAGAATTCTACATGTTTACAACTAGGAGGGATTGACATTCTTCCCCAACATCTCATCTTCATAAGTTTTTCCAGAAGTTTCAAATTCTGTTTTCCTTTTCAGTTTGCAACAAAAATCCAAATTTTCTTCATCTCAATCAATAGGAAAATTTTGCTTAGATTAGGCTCTCATCAAGGTCTCTATGGGATCGATATCTGGACTCATGTAGTCTATATTTGATTTCAAACACTGGAACCAACCTGAGGAAAACTTGAGGCGAAACAGCGAAAGGTTTTCAAAATTCTAAGGTGATTTAGGCACCTGTTTAAAAATCGTTTGAGCCTTTTTGAAAGCCACCCATTTGAATGCACAAGTTGCATCACCTTTTGTCGAACCTTTTGGGCTGAAAAGATCCCCCTGTTTTGTTTCAATGTCCCATGCTACATGAACCAGCCTTAGTGATAAATAAACTTGTTTCTTTCTTACCCATGATTCTCCAAATTATTGAAGTGTTCTGTTTGAATGAGCATGGATAAAGATTTTGAAGTTATAAGGAGGGATGGATGAAGGGTATAGAAATATTTCTTTGTAAAGGGGAAGAAGGAGCAAAAGAAAAGAAAAAAATACATGAGAAAAAGAAAGAAAAGGTTGTGGGTTAGTTAAGGGAAAGACCACCTTGTGTGTGCACCGGGTCTCGGGCCTCAGCAAGCTTAGGGACTCTGAGTCAACCGACAAGGTAAGCTAGACTCTGGACAAAACCCAAAGAAAAAGATACATGGGAAAGAGAAAAAAAGAGGGAAAAGGAAGAAATGAGGGATCAATGCAAAAAAATAAGTTTGGGGTGGAAGAGCTTGGAGGAAAAATCACAAATCCAATTGCTTTCAGGTTGGAATACTTGAAGTCGTATCAAAGGGGTGGAAGAGCTTGTAAAGTTCTTTCTTACCCATGATTCTCCAAATTATTGAAGTGTTCTGTTTGAATGAGCATGGATAAAAATTTTGAAGTTATAAGGAGGGATGGATGAAGGGTATAGACATATGTCTTTGTAAAGGGGAAGAAGGAGCAAAAGAAAAGAAAAAAATACATGAGAAAAAGAAAGAAAAGGTTGTGGGTTAGTTAAGGGAAAGGCCACCTTGTGTGTGCATCGGGTCTCGGGCCTCAGCTAGCTCACGGACTCTGAGTCAACCGACGAGGTAAGTTAGACTCTGCACAAAACCCAAAGAAAAAGATACATGGGAAAGAGAAAAAGGGAAAAGGAAAAAATGAGGGATCAATGCAAAAAAATAAGTTTGGGGTGGAAAAGCTTGGAGTAAAAGTCACAAATCCAATTCATGCTCAGGAAAATGGAAAATGGATATGACGAGGAGAATAAAACCTAAAAGAAATAACCAAAAATCTTCATCATACCCATTACCCCTGCCTCATTACAACCCATAAAGACCGATTGATTAGAATTGAGAATTCCTTCAGGTTAGTGGAGAGTGGACTGAGGGTTGGCCTATGGAGTTGAATTCAGACTAATCACTTGTATGAGAATGTACATCTTTGAAAATTTTGAAGAAAATTCAAAATCTGTTTTGACTAAGCAAGAAGAATCATTAGGAAAGAAGTGAATCCCTGAATTTTTCTTAGCCTTTACAGATCTATCTGGTATTTATTTCAGAGTTTTGCTCGAGGATGAGCAAAGGTTTAAGTTTGGGGTTGTGATAAGTGTCCAAAAGACTCTTATTTATGCATGAATTATTGATCATAAATTCCTAATTTGAGTTGATTATGAGCATGAAAGTGACAAATATAACCCAAATACATGTTTTGTGTCTCAGGTACCCGTTAAAAGAAGAAAATCTGGATTTTGAGGGAAAACGAAGGAAAAAGGAGCAAAAACAAGCCAAAAAGAGAATGGCGCGACCGCGCCGATTCTGGCACAACCGCGCCGATAAAATATGCAAAAATTCAAATAAATCATAGAAATTCCCAACGGATAGTAAGGCTGAAAAGAGGACAGTTCGTGAATGTGAAATCACGTGATCACGCCCCTCGAGGGCGTTACCGCGCCAGGAAGATGGCGATACCTGTGGCACTGGCGCGCCGGACTGTTGCCTTACAAAGAGTTCAAGTTCTATTTCGGGAAGTCGGCAAAGAGTCTAAGGAGTGGCGCGACCGCGCCAGTTCTACAACATAAAGTGGCAAGACCGCGCCATGAAGAGTCCTTCCTCATATGGGACCTGAAGGCCGTGTTCCAGACTTAGACAAAATTCCTGCTCCAGTGGCGCGACCGCACCAAAACAAAGAACAATTCGGCGCGACCGCGCTGCTGACTCAGCAAACATAAATTACAAAAATCTCGGGACTCTGACTACCAATCAAGCCCAAACTTGGGAGAAGAAGTCCTAATTGTCAAAGGAAGGTATCCACGAAGATTTTATGGAATATTACTCGAGTCTAGGTGCGTTGAATGATCAAGAAAGGAGAAGTTCCACACAAAGAAGGAAACTGCTGCCAGAAGGAGAAGTTAAATCCAAAAATTGTGAAGAACATATCTGGAGTTCCCGTGTTCCAATTGAAGCCAAATTTGGACTGAAGATTCCTGAGGATATTAAGGATCGTATCACGAAAATTCAGGCAAGTCCAAGTCGTGGTTCTCAAGTTTCAAATCTTCCAAGTGGTGGACCCAGTGCTGGAATTGGTAGCAGAATCAAGCAACTTCTTCATATCATATCTCTAGTTTCGCAACTCAGATTGAACTAAAATTTCGTGAGCAAGGCAAGGACCTCAGAAGGAAGGTTCATATGTAATTTTAGCCAATTTTGAGGTCGGAAAAGCATAATTCATACCCCTGGACAGAGGCTTAAATTACAAGTTCTGGACAGAAGCCCAGCTATAAATAGAGGTCCGAGGCAGAGAGCAAAGCATCCTGTTTTGTAGTGTGGATCCAGTTTTTGATCTAGTTTATCATCCAGTTTTTTATCAAGTTTTCATCCAGTTTCGAGTTGTAAATACAGTAGTTTAGGTTTTTATTGTTTTTTGTTAGTTTGGAGTTGAGAGAGAGAGGGAGAGAAGGAAGAGATTTCAGTCAAGAAGGAGTTGAAGCGAAGGGCACTCCTCGAAAGGGTGTTTTCTGTACTTTGTTTTCTTCTTGTTTTCATGGCTGTAATTAATTCCTCTTTCAGTGTTTGTTTTATTAGCATGGAGTAGTCTCTCTTTGTTGGGGAAGTCATGAACTCCTAGTTTGTTATATGTTTGAATTCTGAATTTTACTGCAATAAGGTATCTGCTTGTGTTTTAGAAATTGTGCTTACTGCTTGTTTCTAATCCGAATTGATATTTGAAGTTTAACGAGGTTCGAATAGAGAAGTTAAGGTTCAATAGAGATTTGGGTTAGTCATATGATTCTTTATTTTCTAAAACAACTCGCTTTTCTAACTAGTTGTTTCCGGATTGTGATGGAGACTAGTGACTTTTTATAACCCTTGTTCTGAATAAAAGTTGATCTTCAAGCTTTCATATTTATGCACCTAGGATCTGAATGTTTCCGGATTGTGGAGTTCAGAGATTAGGTGAAAGTTATTTCCTGTATATGGGTAACCAGGTTTTCAAAAGCTAAGTCAAGGTAAGGATATTTGAGCTATAAAATCAGAACTTTGCATGTTAGCAACTAGGAGGGATTGACATTCTTCCCCAACATCTCATCTCTATTAGTTTTTCCAGTAGTTTAATTCTGTTTTCATTTTCAGTTCTCAACAAAAAAAAATCCAAATTTTCTTCACCTCAATCAATAGGAAAATTTTTGCTTAAATTAGGCTCTCATCAAGGTCTCTGCGGGATCGATATCTGGACTCTCAAAGTCTATATTACTTGCTGACCTAGTGCACTTGCTAGACAGCCAACAAGTTTTTGGCGCCGTTGCCGGGGACCATTGAATTGAGAGTAAGATTAAGTGAATTTTTATATGTTGATTGAGATTAAAATTTTATTTTATCTTTTCAGGTTGAACCAGATCATGCAGAAAAACCAGAATTAGTGGTGAGCCACTAGATGAACCCGATCTGGAACTGGAAAGAGCACTCAGATGAGAGGTGGAACAATGATCAGAATGAGATGAGTCCATATCCTAACTCATATTCGGAATTTCCCCAACCATATGCATCTTCTAACTATGATCCATGGAGGGATGATTCTAATATAACATGTTATTTTGATTATGAACCTAAGGATTCCTTTAGAAGAGAGCATGATGATTATTTCTCTAGGCAATATGAAAATTAGTATTTTGAGAATGAGTTGCAAGACAATTTGCCACATGGACAACCATCCATGTTTAAATATGAGAATCCTCCTATGTATCATGATTATTATCATCATTCATCTCCCCTTCAGCCTCAAGAAGACTTGTCTAGGTTAGAGAGAAGTGGAAAAGGGAGAGTTGCTGGCATACATAATGTTGATCATGTATTAGCATTGCAGGCACAACTCGAGTCACTAACCAAATAATTGTCAAAATTACACACCTCCTCTTTGGTTGCTCAAATTTGTGACATATGTGGAGAATGACATCCCAACCATGAATGCCAAGCAGGTAATGTGCAATCTGTCATTTCTTTAGACCACACTAATTATGTTTCAAATTTTCGCAGGTCTAATGATTCAGACAACAATACTTACAATCCTAGTTGGATGAGTCACCCAAATTTCTCATGGTCAAACAACAACAACTAGCAACCCAGTCTTCAACAACCCAATGCCCAAACAAGAACACCACCTAGTTTCCAAGAAGCAGCATAAGAACCAGAACAAAAAGCCAGCCTTGAGGACCTCCTTTCAAAGATTCTAGCAAATCAAGAGAAAAGTGAAGCTCGGACTGAAGCCAGGCTTCAAACTCAGGAGGAATCAATCCAAAATCTGGAAATACAAGTGGGAGAGCTGGCCAATGCTATATCAGGTAGGAACCAAGGTATGTTACCTAGCAATTCTCAATGGATGTATACAACTATCTCTTCTTATTTTAGTCTAGAAAATCAGCCAAAGCATGATTTGCTCAAAAATATGAAGGTTGAAACATGTTTTTATGAGCTATCTGATGATGATGAACCTGAATGGATGAATACAGCTAGCACTTCTTGTCTTAATTTATGTGTTACTGCAGAACACATAGAGGAAGATACAACGGAGAGAGCTAAGAGTTGTTGTGAGTTTCAGAACCTTCAAGAGGGAGAGGATGAAAAGATCACTGAGATAAAAGAAGAAGATGAAAAAGAGAAAGAAGGGGATGGGGTAGAGAAAGAAGAGAAACCCCTTGAAGAGCATAAAGAGGTTGGGATAGAGGACACCAAGGATAATGAACATTCTTTCCTCTCGTTAGATATAGATTTCTTCATTATCCAGCCCTATAAATCACCCACAAAAGTTCAAATTAAAATTTTATTAGGTCTGGGCAGAGTGAAGAAAAGTTGGCTAAAAATAAATAAGCAAAACAAGTTAGAAGCCAACCAGAAAAGAGAAAGAGTGACCAACTCTTTACTCAAAAGTTTGAATCACCATGTAACACATTTCAAAGTTAAAAATACCCTCAAGCATGGATAGTTCCAGTTTCCATTCGATCCTGGTGGATCAGAATACTTGTATCAGTAGTGTAGCAATAGCAGTAGGATTTAGTTGAATTTGCTTGAAAAAAAATTTTTAAGGCTTTGTGTGAAGTAGGTTTGAATAGTGTTTTTTAAAAGTTTTAGAATTTGTTTGAATTTGTAGGAGACTTTGATTTGTTTTCATTATTTTTATTAGACCTAGGATAGGAACAGTGTTAGATAAAAAATTTACAGCTTTCAAAAAAATAGAAAACCACAAAAAAATTAGAAAACTCGAAACTGGGACTGGCGCGACCGCGCCAAGAATCGGCACGACCGTGCCGAATCGCGAAACCCAGAACACTAAGTTCTGAACCGGCGTGGCCATTGGGGTGAGCTTGTTTTTGTGTTATTTTGTATCTGAGAGTGTGCTACATGCAATTTCATTAATATGTACTCAATCCCCATTCATATTAATGAAATTATGCTTTTTCTCTCAGAATTTGTCTCAAAGCATGCTTTTCATTATTCCTCCAATGAAAATGTGAAAAAAATGACTCTGCATCTGCTTATCACTGATACGAACCTGTCCAAAGTGGAAATATTGAAAATTGCATTCAGAATCTGAAGATTTCCTGGAATTAATCGGCATGACCACGCCAAATTCTGGCGCGGCCGCGCCACTTGGTATAATGAGATTTGGCCACTACAGAGGCGCGGCAACAAAACCTCCACTGCAGGTATTCTTCTTAAGATACATTTTATGCCTGAGTGACACTTCTAGTCAATTTTTATTTTCAATTGCTGAAAATCATGCAAATTTTTATCACTAACCCATGAGAAGAGAATGCAATAGCCACCAAGTGAGATCCATCCAACCTCAATCCACCCAGAAAGTCAGGGAAGTATCTCTATCACTCCTATGTTTACTGCTGCTTTGAGGACAAAACATGTTTTTAAGTTTCGGGTGGGATACTCTTCATGCATTTTTAAGGGGATTTGAAAAATTTTAAGTTTGGGGTGAGATACTTTTCATGCATGGATCTGAAAGCACTATATTTTCAAACTTCACCAGAAAATCCAACAGAGACTTTGAAAAATACGAGTGAAAACCCCTGATCATATGAATAGTATGATTTACTTTCTGGAAAAATATATTAGTTCAGATACTTAGTCTTGAATGGATAAGAATTTTTCTTTAAAAACAGTTTTTGAAAACAAAGTACAAGTGAGCAAGTTGATTTCAATCACTAGAACCAACCTGAGGAAAACTTGAGGCGAAACAGAGAAAGGTTTTCAAAATTCTGAGGTGATTTAGGCACCTGTTTAAAATCGTTTGAGCCTTTTTCAAAGCCACCCATTTTTAATGCACAAGTTGCATTACCTTTTGCCAGACCTCTTGGGCCGAAAAGTTCCCTCTTTTGTTTCAATGTCCCATGCTACATGAACCAGCCTTAGTGATAATTAAAGTTGTTTCTTACCGACGCATGATTCTCCAAATTATTGAAGTGTTCTGTTTGAATGAGCATGGATAAAGATTTTGAAGTTATAAGGAGGGATGGATGAAGGGTATAGAAATATTTCATTGTAAAGGGGAAGAAGGAGCAAGAGAGGAAAAGAAAGAAAAATTTTGGGCTGAGTAGGAGAAAGGCCACCTTGTGTGTGCACCGGGACTCGGGCCTCAGCAAGCTTAGGGTCTCTGAGTCAACCGGCGAGGTAAGCTTGACTCTGAACAAAACCCAAAGAAAAAGATACATGCGAAGAAGAAGAAAAAAAAAAAAAAAGTGGGAAAATGAAGAAATGAGGGATCAATGCAAAAGAATAAGTTTGGGGTGGAAGAGCTTGGAGGAAAAGTCACAAATCCAATTGATGCTCAGGAAAATGAAAAATGGATATGAGGAGGAGAATAAAACCCAAAAGAAAACCAAAAATTTTCATTATACCCATTAACCCTGCCTCATTACAACCCATAAAGACCTATTGATCAGAATTGAGAATTCTTTCAAGTTAGTGGAGAGTGGAGTGATGGCTGGCTTATGGCATTGAATTGAGACTTCTCACTTGTATGGGCATGATCATCTTTGAAAAATTTGAAGAAAATTCGAAATCTATTTTGACTAAGCAAGAAGAACCATCATTAGGAAGGGAGTGAATCATATATTTTGAAACTTTAAGTAGGGAGGATCACTGAATTTTTCTTAGTCTTTACAGATCTATTTGGCATTTATTTCAGAGTTTTGCTCGAGGACGAGCAAAGGTTTAAGTTTGGGGTTGTGATAAGTGTCCAAAAGACACTTATTTATGCATGATTTAATGAGCATAAACTCCCATTTTGAGTTAATTATTAGCATAAAAATGAACTATATAACTCAAATTCATGTTTTGTGTTTCAGGTGCCTGAGAGAAGAAGAAAATCTGAAATCTGAGGGAAATTGGAGAAGAAAGGAGCAAAAAGAGCCAAAAAGGGGAACGGCGCGACCGCACCAGAAAAATGTGCGGAAATTCAAATTAATCTTGGAAATTCCCAACGGCTAGTAAGGCTGAAAGGAGGACAGTTCGTGAATGTGAAATGGTGCGACCGCGCCCCACGAGGGCGCTACTGCGCCACGAAGATGGCGCTACCAGTGGCGCTGCCGCGCTGCACTGTTTCCTTACAATGATGTCAAGTTCTATTTCGGGAAGTCAGGTAAAGAGTCTAAGGAATGGTGCGACCGCGCCAGTTCAACAGCATAAAGTGGCGCGACCGCGCCATGAAATATCCTTCCTCATATAGGACCCGAAGGCCGTGCTCTAGACTTAGACAAAATTTCTACTCCAGTGGCGCGACCGCGCCAAAACAAAGAACAATTCGGCGCGACCGCGCCGCTGACTCAGCTACGTGACTTGAGGAAATCTCGTGATTCTGACTACCAATCAAGCCCAAACTTGGGAGAAGAAGTCCTAATTGGCTAAGGAAGGTATCCACGAAGGTTTTATGATATATTGCAAGAGTCTAGGTGCATTGAATCGTCAAGAAGAGAAGTTCAAGACAAAGAAGAAAACTGCTGCCATAAAAGGAAAGTACAAGTCTGAGATTGAAGAAGCCATATCTGGAGATTCTGACTTCCAATTGGATCCAAATTTGGACCACAGCTTCCTGAGAGGATTGAGAATCATGACACGGAAAATCTGGCCAATCCAAGTTGGGTTTGTGGAGTTTTATATTTTCAAAGTGGTGGACCTAGTGCTAGAATTGGCAGCAGAAGCAGTTCAACTTCTCAAGGAGATATCTCAAGTTTTCCAACTCAGAATGACTTAAAATTTCGTACACAAGTCAAGGACTATGTAATGAAGGTTCGGATGTAATTTCATCCAAATCTGAGGTCGGGAAGTCACAATTCATACCCCTGGACAGAGAGCAATTTACAAGGCGTGGGCAGCAGAATAAGTATAAATAGAGGTCCAAGGCAGAGAGCAGATCATCCTGTTTGGTAGTGTAAATCCAGTTCTTAGTTTCTTTTTTTTGTTTTGTAGTTAGTTTAGAGAGAAGAGAAAGTCCAGAGGGAGTCTTACACAACCTCTTGGTACTTGGAGAGATTAGGAGGAGATTTCAGTCGAGGTGCAAGAGAAGCCAAAGGCAGTCCTTCAAGGGGGTTTCTGTACTTAGTTTATTTTATGTCTACGGCTGTAATTGAATCCTTTTTACTGAGTGTTTATTCTATTATTATGGAGTAGACTCTCTTTGTTGGGGAAGTCATGAACTCCTAGTTGTTTATGTTTAAGTTCTGAATTCTATACAATAAAGTACTTTGCTTTTGTTTTAGAAACTGAGTTCATTGCTTATTTCTGATCTGAATTCAATTCTGAAATTTAATGAGGGTCGAATAGAGAAGTTAAATTTCAGTAGAGAGTTGGGTTAGTGACTCTTGTTCTGAATAAGAGAGAGTAAATCTTCAAGCTTTTATATTTATGCACTTAGTATTTGAATGTTCCGGTTGAGAAGGAGTTCAAGGAATAAGTGAAAGTTATGTCCTGTATATGGGTAACTAGGTTATCAAAAGCTAAGTCAAGGCAAGGATATTTGAGCTATAAAATCAGAATTCTACATGTTTACAACTAGGAGGAATTGACATTCTTCCCCAACATCTCATCTTCATAAGTTTTTCTAAAAGTTTCAAATTCTGTTTTCTTTTTCAGTTTGCAACAAAAATCCAAATTTTCTTCATCTCAATCAATAGGAAAATTTGCTTAGATTAGGCTCTCATCAAGGTCTCTGTGGGATCGATATCTGGACTCTTGAAGTCAATATTACTTGCTGACCTAGTGCACTTGCTAGACACCCAACAAGTTTTTGGCGCCGTTGCCGAGGACCATTGAATTGAGAGTAAGTTTAAGTGAATTTTTATATGTTGATTGAGATTTAAATTTTATTTTATCTTTTCAGGTTGAACCAGATCATGCATAAAAACCAGAATTAGTGGTGAGCCACTAGATGAACCCGATCTGGAACTTGAAAGAGCACTCAGATGAGAGGTGGAACAATGATCAGAATGAGATAAGTCCATATCCTAACTCATATTCGAAATTTCCCCAACCATATGCATCTTCTAACTATGATCCATGGAGGTATGACTCTGATATAACATATTCTTTCGATTATGAACCTAATGATTCCTATAAAAGAGAGCATGATGATTATTTCTTTAGGCAATATAAAAACTAGTATTTTGAGAATGAGTTGCAAGACAATTTGCCACATGGACAACCATCCATGTTTAAATATGAGAATCTTCCTATGTATCATGGTTATTATCATCATTAATCTCCCCTTCAGCCTCAAGAAGACTTGTCTAGGTTAGAGAGAAGTGAAAAAGGGAGAGTTGCTGGCATACATAATGTTGATCATGTATTAGCATTGCAGGCACAACTCGAGTCACTAACCAAACAATTGTCAAAATTACACACCCCCTCTTTGGTTGCTCAGATTTGTGACGTATGTGGAGGAGGACATCCCAACCATGAATGCCAAGCAGGTAATGTGCAATCTATAAGTTCTTTAGACCAGGCTAATTATGTTCCAAATTTTTGCAGGTCTAATGATCCATACAGCAATACTTACAATCCTGGTTGGGGGAGTCACCCAAATTTCTCATGGTCAAACAACAACCAGCAACCCAGCACTCAACAGCCCATTGCTCAAACAAGATCACCACCTGGTTTCCAAAGAGCAGCACCAGAACAGGAACAAAAAGCCAGCCTTGAGGATCTCCTTTGAAAGATTCTAGTAAATCAAGAGAAAGGAGAAGCCAGGTTTCAAGCTCAAGAAGCATCCCTTAAAACTCAAGAGGCATCAATCCGAAATCTGGAAATACAATTGGGACAGCTGGCTAATGTTAAATCAGGTAGGAACCAAGGTACGTTACCTAGCAATTCTGAGTGGATGTATACAGCTAGCTCTTCTTGTTTTAATCTAGGAAATCAGCCAAAGCATGAATTGATCAACAATATGAATGCTGAAACATGTTTTTATGAGCTATCTGATGATGATGAACCTGAATGGATGAATACAGCTAGAACTTCTTGTCTTAATTTATGTGTTACTACAGAACACATAGAGGAATATACAACTGAGAGAGCTGAGAGTTGTTGTGAGTTTCAGGAATTTCAAGAGGGAGAGGATGAAAAGATCATAGAGATAAAAGAAGAAGATGAAAAAGAGAAATAAGGGGATGGGGTAGAGAAAGAAGAGAAACCCCATGAAGAGCATGAAGAGGTTAAGATAGAGGACACCAAGGAATATAAACATTCTTTCCTCTCATTAGATATTGATTTCTTCATTATCTAGCCCTATAAACCACCCACAAAAGTTGAAATTAAAATTTTATTAGGTTTGGGCAGAGTGAAGAAAAGTTGGCTAAAAGTGAACAAGCAAAACAAGTTAAAAGCCAATCAGAAAAGAGAAAGAGTGACCATCTCTTTACTCAAAAGTTTGAATCACCATGCAACATATTCAAAAGTTAAAAACACCCTCAAGCATGGATGGTTCCTGTTTCCATTCGATCTAGGTGGATCAGGTCACATGGATCAGTAGGTAGTGTAAAAATAGGAGTAAGAGTTTTGATTTTGCAGGAATTTTTTTTTTTTTTTTTTTTTTTTTTAGGTTAGTATCGTTTTTCAAAATTTTTAGGACTTGTTTAAATTTGAATAAGATTTTTATTTCTTTGCATAGACCTAGGATAGGAATAGGGTTATATTAAAATTTTACAGATTTCAAAAAAAAAAAACACAAAAACACAAAAAAATTAAAAACTCAATACTGGAAAATGAAAGAAGAAGATGAAAAGGAAAAAGACGAGTAGAAACTCCTTGCTATATCTTTTAAATTTTTCCTTGTTGAAACTCATGTTTGATCTTGCTTTTTTAGTGTGCTTATGTTTGAGAGTGTTCTAAATGAAATTTCATTAATATGTACTCAATCTCCATTCATATTAATGAAATTCTAATTTTTACTCTCATGATTTGTTTCAATGCATATTTTTAAAAAATTCTTCCAAAGAAAATCTGTGAAAAAGGACTCTTAATCTGCCTCTATCTGATATTTACTTGTCCAAAGTGGAAAAAGTGAAAAATTCATTCAAGAACCGAAGACATGATGCAATTACATCTACGGCGCGCCCGTGCCAAATTCTGGCGTGGCCGCGCCACTGCCTTGATTAAGAACAGCCACTACAGAGGTAAAAAGGCACAAATCCGACTACAAGTATTCTTCTTATGATCAATCTTATGCCCGAGAGACACCTCTAGTCATTTTTCATTTTCAATTGCTGAAAATCATGCAAATTTTTATAACTAACCCATGAGAGCAGAATGGAAGAGCCACTAAGGGAGATCCATCCAACCTCCACCCACCCAGAAAGTCAGGGAAGTATCTCTATCACCCCTATGTTTACTGCTGCTTTGAGGACAAAGCATGTTTTTAAGTTTGGGGTGGGATACTCTTCATGCAATTTTAAGGGGATTTGAAAAATTTTAAGTTTGGGGTGAGATACTTTTCATGCATGGATCTGAAAGCACTATTTTTTTCAAACTTCACCAGAAAATCCAACAGAGACTTTGAAAAATACCAGTGAAAACCCCTGATCAAATGAATAGTATGATTCACTTTCTGAAAAAATATATTAGTTCAGATGCTTAGTTTTGAATGGATAAGAATATTTTTTAAAAACAGTTTTCGAAAACAAAGAACAAGTGAGCAAGTTGATTTCAATCACTAGAACCAACCAGAGGAAAACTTGAGGCAAAACAGAGAAAGGTTTTCAAAATTCTGAGGTGATTTAGGCACCTGTTTCAAAATCGTTTGAGCCTTTTTCAAAGCCACCCATTTCAATGCACAAGTTGCATCACCTTTTGTCAAACTTTTTGAGCCAAAAAGATCCCTGTTCTGTTTGAATGTCCCATGCTACATGAGCCAGCCTTAGTGATAAATAAACTTGTTTCTTCCTTACCCATGATTCTCCAAATTATTGAAGTGTTCTGTTTGAATGAGCAAGGATAAAAATTTTGAAGTTATAAGGAGGGATGGATGAAGGGTATAGAAATATTTCTTTGTCAAGGGGCAGAAGGAGCAAGAGAGAGAAAAAAGAGAGTTCTGGGCTGAGTAGGAGAAAAGCCACCTTGTGTGTGCACTGGGACTCGGGCCTCAGCAAACTTAGAGTCTCTGAGTCAACCGACAAGGTAAGCTGGACACCCAACAAAGCTAAAGAAAAAGAGAGAAAAGGTTGTGGGTTAGTCAAGAGGAAGGTCACCTCGTGTGTGCACCGGGTCTCGGGCCTCAGCAAGCTTAGGGACTCTGAGTCAACCGACGAGGTAAGCTAGACTCTGGACAAAACCCAAAGAAAAAGATACATGGGAAAGAAAAAAAAAAAAAAAATGAGGGAAAAGGAAAAATGAGGGATCAATGCAAAAGAATAAGTTTGGGGTGGAAGAGCTTGGAGGAAAAGTCACAAATCCAATTCATGCTCAGGAAAATAGAAAATGGATATGAGGAGGAGAATAAAACCCAAAAGAAAACCAAAATTCTTCATCATACCCATTACCCCTGCCTCATTACAACCCATAAAGACCTATTGATTAAAATTGAGAATTTCTTCAGGTTAGTGGAGAGTGGACTGAGGGTTGGCCTATGGAGTTGAAATGAGACTTATTACTTGTATGAGAATGTACATCTTTGGGAAAAATTTTGAAGAAAAATTCAAAATCTGTTTTGACTAAGCAAGAAGAACCATCATCAAGAAAGAAGTGAATCATCTATCTTGGAAACTTTAGAAGGGAGGATCACTGAATTTTTCTTAGTCTTTACAGATCTATCTGGTATTTATTTCAGAGTTTTGCTCGAGGACGAGCAAAGGTTTAAGTTTGGGGTTGTGATAAGTGTCCAAAAGACACTTATTTATGCATGAATTATTGATCATAAATTCCTAATTTGAGTTGATTATGAGCATGAAAGTGACAAATATAACCCAAATACATGTTTTGTGTCTCAGGTACCCGTTAAAAGAAGAAAATCTGGATTCTGAGGGAAAACGAAGGAAAAAGGATAAAAAAACAAGCCAAAAAGAGAACGGCGCGACCGCGCCGATTCTGGCGCGACCTCACCGGGAAAAGGTGCAAAAATTCAAATAAATCTTAGAAATTTCCAACGGCTAGTAAGGGTGAAAGGAGGACAATTCGTGAATGTGAAATGGCGCGACCGCGCCATGCAGATGGTGCTACCTGTGGCTCTACTGCACTGCACTGTTTCCATACATGGAGTTCAAGTTTAATTTCGGGAAGTCGGCAAAAAGTCTAAGGAGTGGCGCGACCGCGCCAGTTCAACTACATAATGTGGCGCGACCACGCCATGAAGAGTCCTTCCTTATTTGGGACCCGAAGGCCGTTTTCCAGACTTAGACAAAACTTCTGCCCCAGTGGCGCGACCGCGCTAAAACAAAGAACAAATCGACGCGACCACGCCGATGACTTAGCATGCGAAAACTTTGGAATTCTCGGGATCCTGACAACCAATCAAGCCCAAACTTGAGAGAAGGAGTCCTTAATGCCTAAGGAAGGTATCCACGATGATCTTAAGGAAGTTTGCTCGAGTCTAGGTGCGTTGAATGAGCAGAAAGAGAAGTTCAAGTCAGAGAAGGAAACTGCTGCCAGAAAAGGAGAAAAAATCCGAGTTTTAAGAGGAGGATAACTGGAGTTTCCGAATTCTAATTGAAGCCAAACTTGGACCGAAGATTCCTGGTGCTACTGAGGATCATGTCACGAAAAATCAGACCAATCCAAGCCGGGCTTCTCGAGTTTCACATCTCCAAAGTGGTGGACCTAGTGCAGAAATTGGCAGCAGAAACCAGGCAACTTCTTCTCTTCATATCTCGAGTTTCCCAACTCAGAATGGATTGAAATTTCGTGAGCAAGGAAAGGACCCCAGAAGGAAGGTTCAGATGTAATTTCAACCAATTCTGAGGTCGTGAAGTAACAATTCATACCCCTGGATAGAGGCTAAAATTACAAGTTCTGGGCAGAACTTCAGCTATAAAAGTTGGTCCGAGGCAGAGAACAAATATCCAGTTTTAGGATCCTGTTTTGTAGTGTAGATCCACTTTTCCAGAGTTCTAAGTCTTGTTTTTAGTTTAATTTCATGTTCTTTTAGTTAGTGTGGAGTTGAGAGAGAGAGAGAAAGCAGGAAGAGATTTCAGTCAAGGAGGAGTTGAAGCTAAGGGCAGTCCTCAAAAGGGGGTTTTCTATACTTAATTTTCTACTTGTTTTCATGGCTGTAATTGATTCCTCTTTGTGTGTTTATTCTATTAGCATGGAGTAGTCTCTCTTTGTTGGGGAAGTCATGAACTCCTAGCTGTTTTATGTTTGAATTCTGAAGTTTATAGCAATACAATATCCTGCTTTTGTTTTAGAAACTGAGTTCTTTGCTTATTTCTGATCTGAATTGATATTTGAAGTTTAATGAGGTTCGAATAGAAAAGTTAAATTTCAGTAGAAATTTGGGTTGGTTATATGATTCTTTATTTTCTAAAACAACTTGTTTTTCAAACTAGATTGTTCCGGTTATGAAGGAGACTAGTTGAAAAGTGATGTGACTTCTATAACTCTTGTTCTGAATAAGAAAGAGTAAATCTTCAAGTTTTTATATTTATGCACTTAGGATTTGAATGTTCCGGTTGAGAAGGAGTTCAAGGAATAAGTGAAAGTTATGTCCTGTATATGGGTAACTAGGTTTTCAAAAGCTAAGTCAAGGCAAGGATATTTGAGCTATAAAATCAGAATTCTACATGTTTACAACTAGGAGGGATTGACGTTCTTCCCCAACATCTCATCTTCATAAGTTTTTCCAGAAGTTTCAAATTCGGTTTTCTTTTTCAGTTTGCAACAAAAATCCAAATTTTCTTCATCTCAATCAATAGGAAAATTTTGCTTAGATTAGGCTCTCATCAAGGTCTCTGTGGGATCGATATCTGGACTCTTGAAGTCTATATTACTTGCTGATCTAGTGCACTTGCTAGACACCCAACATTCATCATTCTTTTAAGAGTGTTCAAGTTCACATGTCCAAGTCTTCCATGCCATATGTCATGAGAATCAATGCACAAAAACAAAGATGAGCTAGCAACTTTATTATCAAAGAGAATAGAAGTTACATTGTGTTTAAATAAACCTTCTATTACATAACCTTTGCCTTAAAAGAAACCTCCATTGTGTATTACAACCTTATTTGATTCAAACACTAATTTAAACCCTAATTAACTCAGAAGGAAACCACTGACAAGATTCTTCCAAACATATAGCACATGATACACACGATTGAGGGTGAGAGTGTTCCCGGAGATAAACTTCAACTTCACTTCTCCTTCTCCAATAACTTGAGCTACACTAGAATTGCCCATCGTCACAGTTCTCCCTTTTCCTTCCTGATCGGAAGATAAAGAGGAAATATCAAAGCAAATATGAATAGTAGCTCCAGTATCAATCCACCGATCGGTGGGTGTATATACCAGGTTTAACTCAAAGTTAGATGATACTAACCTGTCATTGGTTTCAATAGAGCTGGTTTCCGTTAACATGTTTACGTGAGGAGTCACTTTATCCTTTTGTTCTTCAGGTTTATTTTTTCTATGCCTACAATGTCTAGCAAAGTGTCCAGGTTTTCCACAGACATAACATGCTTTCTTGTTGTCATCCTTCCGAATCTTCTGTTTGGGTTTTGTAAACTGCTTTTTGGTTTTCTTCTTGTTGAAGTTAGGCCGTTTAGACTCTACTGAGTTGGTTTTTTCTCTAACCTCTGCAGTTACTTCTAAATCCTTTTGATCTGTACCTTTTTGGTCTAAACCCTTTCTATTATTTTCTTCAATTTGAAAGGCAATCAACACCTCTTCCATTGAAGGTATTCTTGACTTATGCCTCATACGATTTCTGAATTCTGACCATGACGGTGGAAGTTTATCTATCAGTGCTGAAGCTTGGACATTTTCTATAAATATAATTCCTTTTGATCAGAGCTTGGCTACTATTTTCTAAATTTCATGAGCCTAATCGATAACTGACTTTTCATCGACCATTTTATAGGAAAAATAATTTCCTATGTTAAAACTCTACCCTGACTCCGACTTTGATCCATACTTAGTCTCTAGTTCTTTCCAAATGACTTTATCTGATTCAGCTTCGTGATAGAGATCAAACAAATTATTATTTAGAGCACTAAGTATTGCTTCACGACATGTATGGTCATCTTTCAAGTATCAGGTTTGTGATCAAGATCTACCAGGTTCGTGATCATTAGGATTGGCTATAGACAGGTCTTCAAAGATAATATAGTACAACCCGATCGATGTTACCAATATTCCATCTTTTTCTGCCATCTTCTAAAATTGCTTCCATCAAGCCTTTCCAGTTTCACGGTTTTGTTCAACTTATCTCTTAAGTGTTCTATTCAATGGTCATATCGAACTCATCTATGAAAAAATAATATAGGTGGATCTCAAATGGAAATATCGAGTTTCAATCCATGGACCTCTCATGTGCTGACCAAGCACTCTACTATCTAAGGTACATCCCCAATTGTGGTATTAAGTAAGAAAATAAAATTAAAATGAATTAAATAATTTTTAAACTATACAACAGGACCAACAAGTGGTATCAGAGCCAAACCCTATATATCTTATAGGGTGATCTACATCTGGAGATGAAAGCTCAGAGAGAAGTGGTCCAAGCAGTCAAGGCCCCAATCTTGGACGACACCAACTTTTCGTACTAGTAGACTCTAATGCGAGTCTTTATGAAAGCTATAGATGAAAAGGCCTAGAAATCTATTCTCACCGGGTGGTCACCTCTTTCCACCATCGATACAGCCGAAGAAACGATGATTAAACTATAGGTTGATTGGACAACAACCAAAGACAAATTATCCAATAAAAAAGCCGAAGCTCTTAAAGCTATATTCTATGGTGTTGACCAGGAAGACTTCAAGCTGATCTCGATGTGTAAATCAGCCCAAAAACCCTGGCAGAGCTATCCACCACCATGATGGACCTTCAGGAGTTCAGATGTCCAAACTTCAATTACTCAATTCTAAATTTAAGAACTTCAAATGGAGGAAGATGAGACCATAGTTGAATACGATGCTCGAGTCCGCGATATTGCAAATGAAAAATTTGCATTGGGGAGAAAATTTCTGAAACCAAAAGGTATAAAAAGTCCTCCACTCACTTACCGACAAATTTGTTGTCGAAGTCACAACAATTGAGCAATGCAATGACCTAGACAATATCAAATACGATGAGATACTATGAGATGAACATCGAAGCTAGCAAAAAGTGGAAAGAGAAGAAAGAGCCTAGTGTTGCACTTTAGGTGTCAAAGAAGACGGGTGTCACAATGTCTTCTCCCTTTGTTACTCCAGAGGAGCCGAACGAAAAGCTAGCCCTACTTACAAAAGGGTTCAACCAAGCTTTCAAAAGATTTGGTAAGAGAAAAGGGATACAATGTCACGAATGTGTAGACTTTGGACATGTCAAATTAGAGTGTCCAAGGAGGAGAAAAAATTCATATGTTGTAAGCTAGAGTGGTGGAGACTCCAATACCAGCAGCTCAGATGGGAACGCGTTCATTAGTAACTATGTGACCTTATTTCTAAGCATTTGGTGAAAGTTAGAGGTGGGCATTGGGTCGGGTTTTTTGAGTAACCCGACTCGACCCGACCCAAAAAACTCGGGTTTGGATTCCCAAATCCAACCCACATGTCGGGTTCCAAATCCAACCCGCGGGTCGGGTTCCAAACCAGACCTCGGGTTGGGTCAGGTTCAGGTTACCCAAACCCGACCTGCTGGTTTTTTTTTTTTTTTTTTGTATATTTTTTCTTGATTTATTTAAAAAATATGCATAAAAAATTTGGGGTTTTCGGGTTGGGTTTGGGTTTTTGTAGGGTTGGTCGGGTTCGGGTTTGTAAAATCGTAGTTTGGGTTGGGTTTGGGTTTTGGTCGGGTCTAGTCGGGTTCGGGTTTGTAAAATCGTAGTTCGGGTCGGGTTTGGGTTTTGGTCGGGTCTAGTTGGGTTCGGGTTCAGGTTTGTAAACTCGTAGTTCTAGTCGGGTTCGAGTTTGGGTTTGTAAAATCGTAGTTCGAGATGGGTTCGGGTTCAGGTTTGTAAAATCGTAGTTTGGGACGGGTTCGGGTTCGGGTTCGGGTTTCAGGTTATATAAGTTGGGTCAAATTGGGGTTTTCAAAAACCCGACCCAAACCCGACCCGTGCCCACCCCTAGTGAAAATGTTGCAACCAACACTTAGTCAGATGATAGCGATGGAGCCAGGAAGGCACAAGAGGGGGGGAAAACTCTTTAGGAAAGACTAATATTATAATTTCAAATAACTTATTTTTTCTTAAGTTTAATATTAATTATAATTAATTTTTTAATAGTGTTTTGTACATGTCATATTGATATGGCATAAAACTTGCTAGGGTTTAATAACATTGCTAATTACTTTAAGAGAAATGCTTCAATATAGGAAAATTATAATATTTTTAGTTATTTAAATTTCAAAATTAACAACTTCAAAACTAGATGACTTTTAAAATTAATCCCATATTTAACTAGAATTTATTTTGTAAATCCAATTGAAACATGAGACTAAAGGACTAACTAATATAATCATCTGTTATGTTGATCATGTACATATATATTAAAAATATTATGAATTTTTCACAATATCATAGATTTGTATTTGAAATCAAAATTTTTTGATAAATTTTACTTGATGTCTATTTAAAAGAAATATTATTTTTCAAAGGATAACTTGATTTATTAAATACTTTTTAGATAAAATATATGTTTTTTAATTATTTCAATGGCAAAGAAAGACAAACAAATTTCATGATCTTATTTCATTGTGCTAAGTGCTAACAAAAAATAATCAAACTATAAATTTAAGAAAAAAAATTTGAAATTCAACAAGAAATATTTAATTGAATGAATTTAATTTTTTATTTTAATTAAGATAATCTAGCCTTAGAAAAAGGAATTGTAATAGATTTGTTAAAACACGATGCACAATTATAGAGGTAATTTCTCTTTTTGAGAGGTTTTTTGTAATTTAGAGAGTTAGCTTTTAATTTTTAGGGGGGAAGAGTTACTTTAATTTGAAAGGAGGGGGCCAAAAATGAGTGAGCCACCCACTTATAAAGGAAAACAAAAGTTTAGGGGGGAAACCCCCCCCCTCTTGATGCTTCCTAGCTCCGCCTCTATCAGATGATGATCTGAATGTAGAATCTTTACAAAGTATGTACCAGAAAATGTTCGACGTTTGGGCTGATGTATGCAGAATGATTCTTTGTTGAGAGAACAAATTTCTATCCTGAAAATTGAAAAGTCTGCATTAGAGGAAGAAGTCTCCAAGTTAAACAAAGATTGGGAATATGCCCAAGTCACAACTAAGAGACTCATTGAAGGGAAACAAGCATTCCAAAGAATTCTTTCTACGGGTACAGCTAATGGAGATCAAACCGGCATAGGATTCGATCCAGGTACGTCAAAATCCCACCATATCTCTGTAAAAGAAAAACCCCTTACTATCAAGAGGTGGAAACCCACCTATTTCTATTGGGGGTTTGCTTGCCATATTCGACCTCGATGCTACAAATTACTGAGAGTCATGAAAGACCTACGAGACAAGGGATGCTTCAAGCTGATTTCTACATGCAAATCGACAAAGGAAGCATAGGA
Source organism: Aristolochia fimbriata (assembly GCA_019845555.1). NCBI lineage: Eukaryota > Viridiplantae > Streptophyta > Magnoliopsida > Piperales > Aristolochiaceae > Aristolochia > Aristolochia fimbriata. The sequence goes on from CM034081.1 coordinate 21,100,166, forward strand.
GATCTTGTCAACTACTTATGAAGGCACCTCGGGAGTCCGCATGTCAAAGCTTCAGATACTAAGCTCAAAGTTTGAAAATCTTCAGATGGAAAATGACGAGACTATAGATGAATATGATGCAAAAATCTCAAACATCCCAAATGAGAGTTTTTCCTTGGGCAAAAGAATTCCTCATGCGGAATTGGTGCAAAAAGTTCTTATTTGAGTAGCTAAAAGATTCTCAGTTAAGGTGGTGGCTGTAAAAGAGTGTAAATACCTGAACAAGATCAAATACAATGAGCTCCTAGGATATCTCAGATCCTACAAGATGAATATTAAAGCCAGCCGAAAGCATAGAGAGAAGAAAACCAAGGAGGGTCAGAGCATAGCACTTCAAGTATCGAAGAAGGCAGACATTGCAACACCCTCCACCTCTGTTACTGATGAAATTTGGTAAGAGAAATTTCTCTGATGAAAATTTTAACAAATTTCGTGATAGATTCTCTGATCAAGATAACTCAAAAAGAAAGAAGAAAGGCATTTAGTGTCATGAATGTGAAGGCTATGGACTTGTGAAAGGCGAGTGTCCAAGCAAGAAGAATAAATCTTATGTTGTGAGTTGAAGTGATGAGGACTGCAATACAAGCAGCTCTGACGATGAAGTGTTCATCAACAACTATGCGACCTTAATCTCTCAGGCCCTAGAGATGGTGTTGCAACGACTGATGGTTATGCATTGAGTCCAACGTAGATACAAATGTTGAATTATTACGAGGTATGTACAAGAATATATTGGATAGTTGGTCTGAGTTAAACCGAATGAATACTAGGTTGAGAGAATAGGTATTTGGACTACAACAAGAAAAAATCGTGTTAGAAGAAGAGATTTTAAAATTACAAAAAGAGTTGGATTAAGCCAAAAACTCAGTTGCGAGACTCATGCAAGGTCTTGATGAAATTCTTTCAATCGGGAAAGCTAGTGGAGATCGAACCGGGTTAGGATATATTTCAGGCATGTTCAAATCCAAAACTCCTTCTAGCAAGGAAAAAACTATTACAATCAAAGCTTGGAAACCAGTCTATTTTTATTGTGGTATTATTGGTCATATTTGACCTAAATGTTATATGCTACAACGAGATCTGAAGTATCTGAGGTAGGGAGACAAATGTAGCAAACCAATCACCAATCAGAAACCAAAGTATATTTGGATGAAGAAGAATCTGGTAAGCCATTTTTCTACTCATATTGCTTACTTGCACAAATTGCACTTGGAATTTTGAGAGCGGGTGCTTAAAACACATGATGGGGGAAAGAAAACAAAGGGTGGACAAGTATTTTTTGGAGATGGAAAGAAGGCTACAGTACTTGGACGAGGCACACTTGATGTTGAAGGTATGCCTAAACTCAACAATGTCCTTTAGTTGATGGGTTGAAAGCAAATTTGTTGAGTGTTAACCAGTTGTGTGATTGTGTCATGATAGTCAAGTTCAGTAAACATATGTGCGAAGTTATGGATAAATATAATCATGTGATTATGAAAGGGGCCCGTACCTTAGATAACTTTTATAAAGTATCAGAACACCGAATGTGCTGCATCACCATAGATGATCACCCTACAATATGGCACCACAAACTGGGTCATATCAATTACAGGAATTTGAATAAGTTAGTCAAATATGATGCTGCGAGAGGACTTCCAAAATTGAAAGGAACAAAACATCTTCAGTGCATAGGTTGTATATGTGGGAAACATAAGAGAGTTTCACGCAAATCTGTGCCAGAAATCACTTGATCTCGCGCCCTGCAACTTTGTACATATGGATCTGATAGGACCTCTATAGGTTGAAAATATTGGTATCAAATCCAAACCCTATCTATCTTATAGGGGGTGATCTACATTTGGTGATGGAAGCTCAGAGAGAAATGGTGTAGGCCATCAAGCCACCAATATTGGATGACATAAATTTTTCTTATTGAAAAATGCACCTGAGGGCTTTCATCAAAGCCCTGGACGAGAAAGCATGAAAGTCGATTTTGACCGGCTGGACACCACCGACAATCACTAATGTACCGGGAGCAACCTCAATCAAACCAGAAGTTGATTGGTCAACTGCTGAAGACAAAATGTCTTACTAGAATGCAAAGGCTCTTAATGCCATCTTCTACGACATCAATCAGAAACCCTTCAAGCTGGTTTCTACATGCGAATAGGCAAAGGAAGCATGAGAGTTCTTGTCAACTATTTATGAAGGCACCTCGAAAGTCCGCATGTCAAAGCTTCAACTACTAAGCTCAAAGTTTGAAAATCTTCAGATGGAAGACGACAAGACTATAGTTGAATATGACGTGAAAATCCGAGACATCACAAATGAGAGTTTTGCCTTCACAAAAGAATTCCTCATGCAGAATTGGTGCAAAAAGTTATTTGTTCATTAACTGAAAAATTCTTAGTTAAGGTGGCGGCTATAGAAGACTGTAAAGGCCTGAACGAGATCAAATACGATGAGCTCCTAGGATCTCTCAAATCCTACAAGGTGAATATTGAAGTCAGTCGAAGGCAAAGAGAAAAGAAAATTAAAGAGGGTTTGAGCATAGCACTTCAAGTGTCAAAGAAGGCAGACATTGCAACACCCTCCACTTCAATCTCTATTGAAGAGCTAGACAAAAAATTGGTTATGTTGACTAGAGGATCCAATCGAGCCTTCAAGAAATTTGGTAAGAGAAATTTCTCTGATGGAAGTTTTATCAAATCTCGTGACAGATTCTCCGATCGAGATGACTGCAAAAGAAAAAACAAAGGTGGACATGTGAAAGCCGAGTGAGCAAGCAAGACAATAATCAAGGGAGTAAAGTGAGTACTTGAGAGTTGTTGTGGAACATCTCAGAAGTCAAGAGTGAAGTACTGTATATGCTCTCTAGAGGAGAGCATTAGCCAAGGGGGAGCCTTCATAGTATCAAGGAGGTCAGAGACCGTGGTCTTTTCCGTTCGAGTGTGTATCATGTAGATTATTTCTGATTGTAAGTCTGTAGTAGTGTGGTGTTTAAGTTTACTATTGTAATTCCTTTTTACAGTTTGAATAAGATTCCATGATTGGGCCCACAAGCCCAGTAGTATAGTTGATCGCTACACTATACTTCGTTAAAATCAGTGTGTACATTCCACTTCCTATTATCTATTTTTTTGTTGTTCCTGATTCTAGTGACTAGTAATCACATGCCATATAGAGCTCTTAAGAAATAGTTGCAAATAGGACGCATCCCTGTTTCACAATCATCTCCAAATATAACCGATAATCAATCCAAATGATAAAGCATAACACCTTCATCCAAGTATCTTTAAAACATCCATAAAAGATCACCATTCTCATAAAGCATCCACAAAACTCATGATCAACCATATAATCTCATGATCAACCATCAAAATATCAAATCCAACCTCATTAATTACCAACTCATGCTTAGCATAAAAATAAAGTAACTGTCATTCTCTCCCCTTTGATGGAAAAAAGGATGTCAACAAAGAGTAAAAGGACACTTTCATCCTTTTGAGAGATTCATACTTCATAGGTTGGGTCTGATTCATTCAATTGATATGTCCCAACTTCTACTGCCCGGATTGATCGCTATCATAGGTGGTGTTGCAACACCTTAGGGGGAGAACAACTTATAGTGCCTATTCATATACCTACTAAACCAAACATTGTGATGCCGATAATTATAATACCAAAATCGACTCAAGAAGCCAAATTACAACACAATTTTTCCTCATTTGATTCCTCCGTCTACTTCACCTAATGAATTTCCCAGAAACAGCTATGAAACCACCATAAATGGAGTCACAAAAACCATCATTCATGAGTTCACGGGACGTTTAGACTTATAGTCTGATACAAAAGGTGGTTATAGACGTATGTGGCTTGTGCTACTGCTAGAAGCTACCTGGAAAGGGCCGAAGCCTGCCCCTTTTGAAGCTTTGAGCTCATTTATTTATTTGAGCATAAAAGAAAAGAGAAACTAGTTGTTGGAGTGTTGAAGCCATTTGGAAAAATAAAGCTTCACCAGGGAAACTGCTATTGGTTATTCCAGATCCTAAGATCGAACGAAAACTGAGAAGAGTGTTGTCATAATAGAAGGATTCTGTGGTGTGCCTATGTAGCGAATGAATCAACTTGCTCCCGAAAAAAATCAACCAAATTATTAGTGTTATGCCTCAAATATTTGGCCATCTTTTTTGTTGATTGTCTATAATTGTGGACCAAGATTGAAGCTAAAAGAAGTGTAAACATAAGCTACAACATATGTTTGGAAACAGTCTATTCTATGTCTTTGTTTAAACATGAAGTATGTCATGATCAGACACTTCAACTGCTGAACTCAAAGTTTGAAAATCTTCGGATGGAAGATGACGAGACAATAGCAAAGTTTGATGCAAGAATATGAGACATAGCAAATGAGAGGTTTGCCTTGGGAAAATGAATTCTTGATGTGGAATTGGTGCAGAAAGTTCTTCATTCATTAACTGAAAAATTCTCAATTAAGGTGGTTGTCATTGAGGAGTGTAAAAATCCGAATGAGATCTAATATGATGAGCTCCTGAGATCGCTCATATCCTATGAGATGAATGTTGAACCCAGCTGGAGGCACAAAGAAGAAGCAAGTGTTGCTCTTTAGGCGTTAAAGAAGGCGGGTGTTGCAACGTCTTCTTCCTCTTTCACCACATAAGAGCTAGATGAGAAGTTAGATAAGTTTACTGGAGGCCTCAATCGAGCATTCAGGAGGTTCGGTAAAAATATTTCTCTAAAAATGGGAATTCTAACAAGTCGCCTGATCGATTTTCAACTAGTGATGAATCTCAAAGAAAGAGGTAAGGGATTAAATGTCACAAATGTGAAGGTTATGGATACATTCAATCCGGGTGTCCAAGAAGTGGAAAAAATTCGTATGTTGTAAGCTGGAGTGACGAGGACTCCGATACAAGCAACTCAGATGGGGACGAGTTCATCAGCAACTATGTGGTCTTAATTTCTCAGGCCTCTATGATGGTTGCAACGATTGACGAATGTGGCATAGAGTCCGACAATTATGTGAATGTAGAATCATTATGAGGTATGTATAAAAAAATGATGGATAATTGGTCTGAAGTATTATAAATGAACATCATGTTGAGAAAACAGATATTTGTTCTGCAAAGTGCGAAAACCATATTAGAGGAAGTCAGTACTTGAGATGGAAACTCATATCTGTTCTGCAAAGTGCGAAAACCATATCTGTTATGCAAAGTGCGAAAACCATATCTATTCTGAAAGTGCAAAGAAATGGAAACTCATATGCTTCTATTGTGGTATTGCTGGTCATATTCGACCAAGGTGTTATAAATTACAGTACAATATCAAGTACTTGAGATGAGGACATAAGATCAATCCAACCCACAATCAGAAAACATCAAAGACAAGATACATATGGCTGAAGAAAGGTTTTGTACGTAATTGTGCCGCTCTTACTGCTTGGCATATACAAACAATAATTTTTTTTTTTACTGGGGGTGCTCAAAACATATGATTGGTGAACAGACTCTGGATCTCTCTAGGAGAGAATATGGCCAAGTGACTTTTGGAGACGACAAGAAAGCCAAGGTACTCAGAGAAGGGACACTAAATGTTGAAGGTATGCCAAAACTCAAGACCGTTTGAAGTGTTGCAACACCATCTGTAATAGTCTTCAGACTAGGCACTAGAAGTTGGAGAGCTCTAACAACATTCTGTAGATAAAGGGAGTTGGTATCTTTTTGCTATCGAAGGGGTAATAATAACAATTACTTTATTTTTTATGTCTAAGCATGAGATAGTTGATAATTAATGAGGTTGGAGTTGATATTTTTATGGTTGATAATGAGATTATATTTTGATCGTTGATCATGAGTTTGTGGATGATTTATGTGAATGGCGATCTTTTATGGATGTCATGAAGACACTTGCATGAAAGTGCTATGGTTTATTATTTGGATTGATTATCGGTTTTATTTGGAGATTTATTGAGAAACAGGCGCGCGCCCTATTTGCAACTATTTCGGTAAGAGCTGTATATGACATGTGATTATGGTTTATTATTGGGCCAAGCCCGTAGTACAGTTATTCTTCAGACTGCGCTTAATTAAAAACGGTGTGTATTCCACTTCCTGTTGTATACATTTGAGTTATTCCTAGTTCCTAAGTGTTGGAACCATTTAATTATTGTAACACCCTCTGTTGTGACACTACACCAGAAACGGGACATCAACCAGGAAGCTTCAAACTGGTGCTAGGCATGGTTTCACTCTTGCCTTTACCGGTATTGTGAAACATGGTAGACAGCATGTCACATGATTTGATAATAGTAGCATGGCACTAGTATCCGATGAATTTCATACGAGGGTCCCTCGTTATTCAAGTAACAGGCTAACTTGATTCGATAGGCAAAATTGAAAGCTTAGTGGCCAGAATAAAGGTTGCCACTGCCAGAAAACTGAAGCAAGGATTGGATGACTGAAAAAATAATCAGATAAACTGGTGCAGGAGGCCTCAATCTCTTTAAGCAACATTTTCTTTTGAAGACATAATCTAAAAGAATAAACTGTTTTGACAAACAAGAAGGCAGCGTAGTGGTCCGATACCCATGAATTAGCTTCTTTTGGACAGGGGTAGAGATTCTGATCTACTAAGAAATTTCTGTATGAGATTTACATTATCTAAGAATAAAATATATCTAGCATACAATTCTCGCCCGGGCTGGAAGAAGTGAGTCAACGCTACATTTCACAACAGCAAATTTGAGAAATGACTATATTCAATCAAACAATATGAGATAGAATAACATTAACTAATACAATTATCAGAATAAGAACTCTTTGACCTAATTAGAGGCTACAGCTACTTCGCATCTTTCTTCCTCAATAGAATAACATTAACTAATACAATTATCAGAATAAGAATTCTTTCACCTAATTAGAGGCTACAGCTGCTTCGCATCTTTCTTCCTCAAAAGTTGTATCTTCATGAAAATTAGGTGCCTTTGGGATCAGGCCAAGCAGTTTAAACATCGTCTGGTCAGCATCAAAATCATTGTTTGGGGTTGTCAAGAGCTTTTCTCCAGTAAAGATGGAATTTGCACCAGCAAGGAAGCAAAGGGCTTGCTCAGGCATAGAAAATCGGACTCGTCCAGCTGATAACCTAATCATGGCTTTTGGCATTACAATCCGAGCAGTTCCAATCATTCGAATCATTTCCCATATCTCAACTGGCTGAGGACAAGCAAGACCAGGGAAAGTGGCCAACTTCAGGTAAACTTTCTTAACAACTATTTACGAAGTTTGATTTTATTTAATAATTTTTTTCAGTATTCAACATGTTTTGTAACATGCAAATGAAGTCATGTAATAAGCCACATAACTAGAACAAGAGAAATTCTTACAGAGGTGGAAGTACCAGAAGGTTTAAAAGTACCAATGGACAGCAGTAAATACTGGAATTATGAAGTAAAGAAAAGCTGAGATCAACCTCAGAACTGAAAACAATGACAAGTATGAGAGGATGAGTACCTTCTGATCCTGGAGAGGGGTACCTTTGACAGCGATCAATGCATTAATAGGAACACTCTCTGGATGAGTTGGCAGAGTGGATAATGTATGCAACAATCCAACACGGTCCTCTTCAGCCTCACCAAGCCCAATGATTCCGCCTAGTGGCACAATTTATAAGTCAGAGCAAAAGGTGCCGTTTGGACAGAAATTGATTTATACAACAATCATCAAGCTCCATCCAGGATACTAGTTAAAGACATGAAACAGTTCACACGAGAGCATTGACTACTTAACAGTAACACATTGAAGGTCTGAGTAACACCACATACGGGTTCATCACAAGCTTAACGACTCTTTTAACCAATTCTTGGATAATCTTTGGAAATAAGATCACCTGAGCAAACACTGATTCCTGCATCCCTCACAAACTGTAGGGTTTCCAGTCGCTCATCATATGATCTTGTAGTTATGATATTTGGATAATACTCTCGTGAAGTATCCAGGTTGTGGTTGTATGCTGTAAGTCCTGCCTTCTTCAATTCAATCGCTTGCTGTTTTTCTATCATACCTAAGGTGCAACAAACCTCCATACCCATTCCTCTGGTGATGAACAGAAACTTATAGTCAGCACAAAAGAGGTTTCTAGATTTAGTTGATGTATATGAATTAGAATTCACGAAAACACATAATCTAATCAAAAGACAGTTCATCATTCAGGTTAAATGGTGATTAGCATGCACCTCATAGCCAAAGTGGCATTAGAGTTTCAGTGAGGGGTCATTCATATCAGTTTTGAGGAAGAGGGGTCATTATTATCACATTTTGAAACTAGACGAGGCACACCTTTATAGGTTCTTCTAGCTTCTCTTCAATAACTTTTAAGAGCAGTAAACCACTCAAAAATGGCATAGAGATGGGAACTCCCTTTAAAAAAACAAAAAATTTCTTGGAGGCAACTTCTATCATTATTTTGCACAGCTGTTTATTCTCACCCTGAGGTTAAATCTTCCATTATTTTCCATTGGTTGTTTGAAAAGTCTGGGAACCATTCATAGATTAAAACTTCTGGTTTCTTACCAGAAATTCTTGAGGTCATGCTGAATACCTTCAATTAGGGAGGATAAAAAGAGAGGCGGGCGGGTGATTTGGGGGACAAAGGAGAGGAATTGCTAATGAAACAAGTTCCACTTTTGGAATGATTTCAGATGAAAAGAACAAACAACAAACAGCATCTATAACAAGGAAAGGGCAACGTGGAATGATGATGCTCTATTTATAGACTCTGAAACAGTCAAATCCTTGCAAAAATAGACTACAAGCTCATTATGTTTAAGATCAAACTTCCTAATTACAATTTGTAAGTGTGATTACTAGATAGATTTGCTAGACATTTGTTTCAAAGGGATTCCAGTAACGACCAAAATAGAAACTCTCTTACTGATTTTCCTAAAGAAACTAAAACTCCTCATAATAACCTTAATGTTCTCCTGTATAAAACTCTGTGATATACTAAACACTAATTTAGAATTTTTCCTATAGATAAAACACATAAGCAGAAACATTTCCTAAAACTTTCCCTAAACAGTAACTTTCCTAAAATAGAAACTTTTCTGAAAAGTTAACTTTCAGGAGTAGTAATACTTGACTTTTTGTCTCCCCTTCAATTTTTATGCTTCCTCTTTTCATTGACTTTTAATGCTTTAGGATGATTTAGACTGACTCATACTTTTCAGCATCTTCTTCCACGTTAATTTCTTGTACTGGGTTACTCAGCCACAATATTAAGTCGCAATCTTGTCCCTAAAGGACCCCAAGAATAAGAGAAAAAATGTGAGATTGGTGAAACCAAAAGCACAACAACCAATGCATGTTTCTCATACCTTATTTTTTTTACATATTCGAGTATCTGATTGAAGTTAGTCTTCCTGCCAATGGTATCCCTCCATGCAGCACCCATACAAAAACGAGTGCTTCCAGCTTCTTTTGCCTAAAAGTAAAGATTAAATAAATAAACAAATAAATAATTAATTAAGTAACAGGAAATCTTTTGAAACTCTTTCACATCTTAAGACTATCATTTCTATTGAAATGAGTAGAAGCATTACAACAGTTCACCTATAATATAAATAAGATAAACACAAAATGAATTAGATAATAAAACTGTGATCCCTTGTGCAATTAGGATGACTTTGTATAAGTTTCTAATGTAGGATGCAGCTTTTTAAAGATGCCAGTTTTTAGCCTCTGTTTGTGCACATTCGTGGATGCTTATAACTGGGATTTAACAGAATACATATTTCTCTTCACTAATAAAAGGTTGCAAGCAAATGAAGAGGAATGACAAATAAATAAGAAAAACAAGATTGTACCTTCTTTGCTGCCTTCAGAACAGCATCCTTGTCCATCAATTTCTGAGCTTTTAAACCAGTATTGTACCTAGATGATTGTGGACAATAAGAACAATCTTCACTACAGCCACCTGTTTTAACTGAAAGAAGAGTGCATTGTTGCACTTCCCTGAAGTTGTGCACATGCCTGTGGACTTGAGCCTGCAAAAAGGGACGAATTATGAAACCACCTTCTCATTTATAATGCAGCAGATAGCAGCTACATGGAGATTCATTCATATAAACCTTCAGAAGCATCAATATAGCACACATTTTAATCAGGAAAAAGAAACTCTGAAACTGAGGAAAGACACGGCTCTGAGGCGAGAACAGATTAGCTCTAATAGGCTTCCCAGGTTTTTAATTCCTATAACGTCTAAATTGGATAATGACATTTTGTTTGTATATGGTAATTCAATAAACCCAAACATTGAGGAGTGTTGTGACACATCTTAGGTATCATTTTCGTACTCCCACAGTGACTCAGAAACAGCGATGACTAGCTTTTGGATGTCGTGTATAACTAATGAAATGCCTATGTTCTTCCTTTTCTTCTATCTTTTTCGTAGGGTGCTACAGGTAGCACGAAAATCAGCAAACCTAGACTAACTTCAGCAGCATCTTAATTCTCGCAAAGTTAACCGCAGAATACAGAACTCTGACTCGCGAAGCCACTCCCTTGTACTAAATTAACGAGTAGAGAACAGCCTACACCAGCCAAAACTAGCGTAAACCTGAAACTGTTATAGTTTTAAAAAATTAGGCTAGAACTACTTTACGAGGGATAAGAAAGATATGAAATGAAACTAGAGCTACATTTTGAGAGAAACTTAAGCAATTCCTACAGCAGGACAATCGAACCCGTCGATCATATACATCAGCCAAGAATTTCAGCGAAAAAATTGTCCAACGCCAATCACGAAAACCTTCATCATAGACTCGAGTAATAAATACAAGGATGACTTACTCCGTGGAAGAGGAGATCAAGTACGGGAGAACCGTAAATAGACTTGATTTCCTCCTTGGTCCAGTCATTTCTCGGGCCCTCTCGAATCGTTTTCTCCGCCAGAGTGGCAGCTGCAGAAGAATACGAGCAATGGGATATCGACGACCTAGGAAGGACCTGCAGAGAGCGAAGCAGGATCATTCTCTTCTTTCGTCAGTTTCCCTGAAGCTAGATTTTGAAGAAATTCAGAGTAACGAGAGGCTTTCAGTAGCCGGTAGCGAGAGGCTTTCAGTAGCCGGCAGCGAGAGGCTTTCAGTGTCTACAATTCAAGGGGAAGTTGAGCTGTTTAGGACATTTAGGTCCCACGGCGAAGAAAACGAGGTGTTGAGGAGAAAATTTTGTATCTTAATTCTTCTTTTAGCAAGAGAAATAAGATAAAAAAAAAATTAATTAATTAATTTTTTTTAAAAAAAATGCAGGAGAAAAGAGACACAACAGTCAACGGGAACAGTGACAAGAGGGGGATTGTAACTCTAGTGGAACCAGGGTAGCACATATCGGGCAGGATAAAATCCGATACGTATCACCGATACGGACAAAACGTATCGGGCCCGTAACGCAAAACTAAGGGTAAGGGCCGATACGGGCTGAAAAAAAATTCAATTTTTTTTTAACATTACTATAATTAGTTCAGTTAATTTTATACAAGTTCACGTAAAATATTATTAAAATTTCAGCTTAAAATTCCTTGTATTTGTATACACCAAAATGTGATAAGCCCAAATACGATGATGAGCCCAAACGCCTATAAATCCAGTAGTCGATCGTCGTGGGTAGGCTCTATCGATTTTCAAAGTCACCCGTCGCAGCCCATCGCCAGACCCATTCGCATCGCTGCATCATCGGTACAGTCATTCCCCAGTCAGCAACAAGTCACTGCATCAGCAGCATTCAGCAGCCAGCCACAATGCAACCATTTTAGTAGTTAAACGACCAAGTCTGGTCGCCAACCGTAGAAGCCGAGAAAGACACCCACAATCCTCATTCAATGGATCCAACAGAGGAGCCCAAGTCCTCCGCCTCCCTCAACAGAAGCAGCAGAAAAGGATCGTGATCCCCATTCCAAGGATCGACCCCCAACAACTGGACAGAACTGGCTACAAGTACCCAGAAACGTTTTGACGAAGGGGTTCAAAAATCCTTCGTCGAGAAACACTCTCACGCACAGAAACTCTTTCGAGCCGAAGAAGTTAAACGACTCGCAGTTCATCGAGATTCACCAGTTCGACCGAAGCAGCTCTACACGTTCGCCGACAATGTCAACAAGTCGATACACGCAGAACACAAACACTTCCATCCGACCGACGAAACAGTCATCGTTCGTGCACACTCGTTCTAGAACTTAAATTTCAACGTCGACTCGCGAGAAGCCAAAACTTCATCACTTTACACAGAGATCGAATTAGAGGAAGACTAGGAGATTGTACTCGCATTTTCCTAACTTTCAAATACAAATTTGTAACACAAATTTTTTGTCGCAAATCGATTTACTCTCTCGGTCGCGCCTCTTCGCGGACCGATGGATTTTTGGTGAAACAGATTTGGCACGCCCGGTGGGACTTTTCCTACCTCTCATCTATTTCTCCGTTCAACAAAAAAAAATCTCAGCCATGGCTAGCAACACCATCAACGACAATAACAACAACAACAACAACAAAGGCAAGAACATTGCCAGTTCAAGCTCTGCCCATCCGCGCCTTGCCGCGAACGCAAGTTCAACCGCTGGAGCTCGCGGACCAGCGGCCGTCTCTCCGGCCAACATCCGCGCTCCGACTTCTCCACCACCGGCTACTCGCCCAATGACCAGGGTATTGCCCATGAGCTTGTCCACCGGGCATGCTCCCTTCATGCACGATGCGCGTCGCCCGAGCGCCGTCTTCTTACCGCAGGCTACCGCGACCTCCGTCAAGCCATCCGCGGCCACAGCCAGGCCGATTCCAGCAATGGCCAAGCCGACATACTTTGTCGTCGCTGCCTCTCCCCCTCCCCACAGCCCGACGGTTAGTCCGGCTCAGTCGCCAACATCTCGAAGGAGCTCCATTGTCCCAGCCATGGTGCAGCACTATCAACAACATGGGTGCATGACTTCCTCCTTCGCGGCAAGAATGTATTTGTCGCTGGCTTCCGCTGTACAAAGAGCAACGACCGAGGACAAGTCTCCGATCGTGACTATATCTCACGATCTCTTAGCCGCGCTCAGTGCAGTAGCTGGTTCACCACCCATCCGCTCTCCTCGTCAACAGACACCGACGACATCCCTGTTGCGCTATCACCCATCACGTCTTGCCGAATCTTGTCAGGGGCTACCTCCGCAAACCAGTCACCCACCAAAGCCACCTTCCACACTCAACCGACAGCGGCCGACTCTTCTGACCGGTCGCCCACCGTAACCTCCCCACACCCAAGAACGCCGACGACCGTCTCCCCAATGCGGTCGCTGGCAACAAACTTGTCACTTCGATCAGCATCAGGGACAACTCCGTCGACACCAACCGTCAGAATGGCCGCAGTGACGACATCGGCCAAAACAATAGAAGAGCAGTTTGCCGAAATGCAAACTGTGCTTAAAGAACAGAGCGAACAGCTGCGCATCAAAGACGCGCAACTCGCAGCTCGCGATCTCCAGATCACAAGGATCATGGAGCGGCTCGAGATGTGCGCAGCCACGAACAACATTGGCGGTGTTTCTCAAGAGGTTGACCGAAATCAGGCGACTACCAGTGGTTCGCCCGAACCATTACGAGAAGATGCTGCCTCTGACGACGAGCTGTCGCCCATTACACCGATAGCCATCCGCAGAGCCGGCTGCCCTTACCTTAGACGCGGTCACTGAACTGATTAACCGCGCTATGCGGAACAGTTCAGGTGACAGTAAGTTTGTCGCTTACCGGAGGCCCTACACTCAGAGGATTTAGAACATCCCAATGTCGCTCAGTTACCATCCTCCAAAATTCCAGCAGTTCAACGGCGACGGGCACCCCAAACAGCACGTCGCCCATTTCATCGAAACGTGCAACAACGCCGGCACAGACAATGACTTGCTGGTCAAGTAGTTCGGCCGGTCGTTGAAGGGAAATACCTTCGACTGGTACATCGAGCTGCCCCAAGAGTTAATTGACAGCTGGGAGCAACTGGAGCTAGAATTCCTTAGTCGATTCTACAACACTCGGTGCACCATTACTCTGGTCGAAATCGCCAATCTAAAACAAAAGAAGGGCGAGAAAGTTGTCGATTATATTAACCAGTGGAGGAATCTGAGCCTCAATTGCAAAGAGAGCTCTAATTTATCTCTCGAAGCATAAATCGAAATGTGTGCTCGAGGGATGCAATGGGAGCTCCTGCGCTACATCAAGAGTCGAAGGCCGACAGACTTTCAAGAACTCGTGACCGAGGCTCACAACATGGAGAACCTCATGGAGGAGCGAGGAGACGAAGCTTCGTCTTCTGCTGACTCGCAAGAAAGTAAAGGCCGCCGTGACCGCACCTAAAGACGCGAAGGAGAAAACAAAACCATCCTTAGCGACGAACGCTCTCGAACCAATCAAAGTCGGGAGCAAGGTGAAAACAAGCTATTCTCCACGGCAGCCAGCTGGGGGCACGTACCGGAGGCCTTCACTGGAGGAAAGGCAGGCCAAGACATATCCATTCGCCAACACGGATGTTCCTATTATGCTCGACCAGCTCCTCGACAACCATTTGCTCAAGTTGCCAGAAGTCAAAAGACCCGATGACTTGTCCAGGAGCAAAGATCTGAATTTTTGTAAATACCACCGCTTGGTCGGGCATCCGACCGAGAACTGAAAGATAGAATCATGGAGCCAGCGGCTTAAGATTGCATTGAAATCGAATGAGCCGAAAACACGGCATCCTCACTTGTCATCTCTATTCAGGCCGAGTCAAACCGGCGAGCTCGGCCAAACAAACATCAGGTCATAAGTAAGGAATACCGTCCAAAATCCGGTCCCTCCAACCGACCGAACAACTACGAACGACCACCGGCTAAGGTCGCACCAAAATCGGAATCCCGCGAAGCAGCTGCCGCCGACGCAGAGGGGTGGATTATAGTCACCCGACGAATGAAGCCTGTTCGAGAAATCGAGCCGTCGGCGAACACCAAAACAAAGGCAAAGCGGCCGAACAAAAGAGCCGCGAAGCGACAAAAGAAAGCTCCCATGATCCCCGTTCAAGGAGCAAAAAAAAGAAAAGAAGACCCGTCACACTGGCAGAGTTCTTCCCAAAAGAATTCTTCGCGCTGCCAGCAATGGTGGCGACTTGCTCGACAGCCCCTCCCAAGCAGACAACACCAAAAGAGAAAGGCAAACGGCTAGTTGTCGAATGCGACGACCTCGAGACGTCACTAAACCAGATCTCGCCGCTTAACGAGATTGACGAAGACCTCGACCTGGCCATTCGGTCAAGATAGGCTCTCATTCGAGTCCTCGACAAACCCGAGGAGCTCCAAGCCAAAGTCGAGATGTTGCTTATGAGAAAGCACAACTTGCCGAAAGTCGGGCTAACGCCACCCTACCGAAAGGAGGAAGAAGAAGCGCCCTCCTCTCAACAGTTGTCAAAGTCGGAGGAAGTGCTCGCCGTCTCATATCCGTCGTGCATCACCTTTCCGGAAGAGGACGCACAGCTAGGGATGAAGAACCATAATCGGCCGATGTTCGTCTCTAGCTACATCAGAGACCACAAAATCAACCGTATTCTCATCAATTGCGGCTCCGCGGTCAACATCTTACCGATTCGCACAATCAAGAATGTCTGCCTCTCCGCCGGCGACCTCTCTCCAAGCTCTCTCCTCATCCAAGGCTTCAATCAGGAAGGCCAAAGGAGACTCGACATGATCTCAAATTATACATCGGCGACATGGTGGCCGAAACTCCGTTCCAAGTCATCGACTCAAGAACATCTTACAATCTGCTCTTGGGTCGACCGTGGCTTCACGCCAATGGGGTCATACCATCGACACTTCACCAGTGCTTCAAGTACTAGAAGGACGGCGAGCAAAAGACGGTGTACGTCGACGAAAGTCCGTTCACCGAGGCTGAAGCATCATAATTCACATATGCCAAATTCTATCTGTAAATACAAGTTGTTTGATTGGCTATTTATGACCAAAACACTTTCCACGAGAAGGTGTTCTGATTGAATTACCAGAAAGGAAGTTGCGTGTTAACAGGATACGAAGACGGACAAAACTCCTTGATTTTAGGTGATTGCTATAAGTGGATGATATTTATGTGAAAGTTTGTGCTGTAATAGGAAACCAGGACGAAGCTGCGTTCCTTGATTAAAGGATGAGATAATTAGAAGAAGGGCACTGATGTAAAAGGGTAATATAACCCTGAGACTATATAATGTTATCTCTGATGTGGATTAGGGTCACCCAGTGGTTAAACAGAATTAACGAAGGACTGGTTGAGGGGGAGTTTCTTCAGGCTTATGATCGTGAAGTAACCAAAGTGAAGATCCACACTTGTGCTAAAAGGAAGAACGTCGTGGCTTTGTTGAAGTCGTTGGCAAACAGAGCAGTCTCTCGTCTTGAGTAGTTTGCGTGAAAGACATCCCTCTCAGGTGAGATCACACTAAGGAGGAGAGCCTTAGTATGAGGGGTATCCAGGAGCTTTTGTTGGAACGTTGGAACGAGAAGCTACAAGACTAGCAGAGCTGTGTTCAAATCCTGACGGAGGAGAACTCATTACTGTAAGTGGTCTACACACCATTACTGTTGTAATACTCTATAGTAGATTTCTGGTACCCCGGGCCGAGTGCCCCGCAGAGTAGGAACGATTGGTTCCGAACTGCAATAACATTCTCTGGTGTTCTTTGTGTTTTTAAGTTTTTAACAACAAGTGTAATTACACCAGTCATCGGGTGTAAGTACACTACTGCGTACACGTGAAGCTTAATACGTTTTCAAGTGGTATCAGAGCAGGCTCCAGATTAGTTTGGAGTAAAAGATCTAAGGAAGCTTCACTGGTGTAGAGAATGGGGTCATATATGAAAGAAGGAGCATCAAACACCAGACCACCGTTGCTCGATGGGTCTAACTATTCTTATTGGAAGGCCAAGATGCAAATCTACATAAAGGCAGAGGATGAGAAGGCCTGGAAGACCATTGAGAAGGGTTGGAATCTGCCAACAAAGATGATTTGAGAAGGTGCTGACATAAAGATTGTTGAAAAACCAGACACTGAGTGGGCAGAAGAAGAAGAGAGACTTTCAAATTGTAACTCTAAAGCGTTGAATACTATTTTTGGAGGAGTGGATGAGGAACAGTTCAGGAGGATCTCTGCTTGCACCACTGCTCAAGAGGCATGGAGAATTCTGGAAGTTCACTACGAAGGGACTGAAAGTGTTAGAGTGTCGAAGTTGCAGATGCTTACCACTCAGTTTGAACTTATGCGTATGAGAGATGACGAGTCCATACTGGAGTATGAAGGAAAAATCAGAGATATAGCAAATCAGTCTGCTGCTCTTGGAGAGAAAATCCCTCAGAATCGGCTAGTGAGGAAAGTACTACGATCTCTGTCTTCAAAGTTCAAAATGAAAAGAGTAGCTATTGAAGAGCATAAAGTTATTGACAATATGACACTGGATGAGTTGATTGGGTCCTTGAAAACCTTTGACATGAATTAGGAAGCTGAAGATTCAGCAAAGAAAGGAAAGAAAGAGAGTATGGCTTTACAGTTAGTGTCAAGTGAAGGTATAGTAACCCTGACAGATACTTGTGGTCCATCAACATTAACTTTAGCAAAGTTAGATGAAAAAGTTTCTTTGCTGGCGAAAGGGTTGAACAAGTTCATCAGAAGGAACAGTAAAAAGAATTATGTACAAAGCAACAACAAACAAAGCATTGCTGGGAATGAATCCACTGAAGTTGCAACAAAGAGGAAAATTATAGTATGTTATGAATGTGGTGGAAAAGGTCACATTTAGTCAGAATGTCCAACTTATCTGAGAGAACAAAAATCCTTCAGTGCTGCATAGAGTGATGAGGATAGTAGTGAGACGGATGAAGATGGCTGCAATTTCGTTGCGTTTACAGCAAAGGTTGGACAGAAAGTGAGTTTATTCCCTAAATCTGGAAATCACACAGTTGCAACCAGTAGAGAGGAAGACACAGAGGATGAGGATGAGGAAATTACAGTGGAAGATATTATTCAGCAATGGAACAGTGTGCTTGAGTGTACTGGGATTCTTAAGGAACGTCTGGGTGTACTTGAGAAGGAAAATACTATACTCAAGAAACAGATTGGCGAGATGGAAAATGAAAGTAAAATACCTGTTGATGAAGAAAGAATCTTGAGAGATCTGATTTCTTCTCTTGAGAACGAGAATCTTAAACTGAAACAGGAGATTACTGAGAAAGAAAAGATGATATTGAAACTAGTGGAAGAGCTGAAAAATTCACAGGATGTATTCAAGAAGTTTGACAAGGGAAAGAACAAATTGGATGATATCTTGATCAAAGGAAGGAGTAGTTGCAACAAACAGGGGATCAAGTTCAGGTGTGTCATTATTGCGGTGCATATGGTCACATCAGACCGTTCTGTTATAAGCTGTTCAGAGACTGGAGATGGAGCGGAAACCAGTTGTTATAAAAGCCTCCATCAAACTGTGTGTGGGTGAAGAAAAAAATGAGTTTATATGCAGCACACACTGCTCATAAAGCAAGATCAGATGGAACATGGTACTTTGATAGTGGATGTTCTAGGCATATGACGGGAAATGCAAGGAATCTAACTGATATACACAGAGAAGATGTTGGCCAGGTGACTTTTGGAGACGGTACTAAAGGAGCAGTGATTGGCAGAGGAAGATTAAGAGTTGATGGTCTACCGAAGCTGGAGAATGTTCTATTAGTGAACGGGTTAAAAGCAAACTTACTCAGCATTAGTGAGTTATGTGATCAGAATCTGCATATCAGGTTTACTAAAGAAGGATGGGTAGTGGAAAATGACAGGAGACAGTCAGTACTAGAAGGTACTAGAACTAGTGACAGTTGTTATAAACTGAATGTTTCACAACAGTGTAAGTATACTGGTGTAACTACAACTCAACAACGGCGTAAACGCCTTGGTCACCGACATTCTAAAAGAAACACTGAAGATGAGTTCCTCTGTGGAACTCTAATGCTGTGCTGAACATGATGACAAAGGAAGTGTACATACAAGTGTAAGTACATTTTAAGGTGTGTATGTGTATACTGTTTTTTTTTTTCTGGACGATCGAGTTGTTTACTGCTTTATATTCATTTTTTTTACAAAAAAAAAAGAAAAAGAAGAAGAAAATGAGGAGGGAAAAGCGAAAAGGTAAAGTTACCTTTTCAAAGATTGTATTTTTTTTACCCGTATTCACTATGGCGTCGAGTTTCCCTGATCGTGCACAAGCTGAGCGCGGGAGTTTTTCGCATCACCATGGGAACTGCTTCTTCATCTCCACACCCGAAACAATCGTCGCCTTATGAAATTCCAGGTACGAGCTCTGTAACCCCGTGTTTACCTTCTGTACCATTATCGTGTGCAGAACATTGTGATGTTCGTGAGAAAAACCCCTTACAGTTTTTCGAAAGAGGGGATTGTGTTGGGTCGCTTGAGAATTCGTCTAGGATGGTGGGGACTTTGTATGTGGTTATTGACGACGTTTTCGAAGCATTGAAAGACTCCTGTGACAATGGTGATAAAAATGTTTTGAATGATGAATGTGAGCCTTATTCTCCTTCAGCAGACTGTTTGAATGTGAGTGACGAAGGCGATGATGACATGTCCCTTCGTCAGTTCTTGGAAAGTCTTGTGAGCAGCAAAAATACAGTACGCATGAAGGTACGTTCACCTGCTCTGGAGTCTGGTGTGTCACCAAATTCTGAAGACACTGCTCCTGTCGTGGATCACGACTCAGATATGATGATGGTGCACCCCTTATTATTTCGCGTCGGCAAAAATTGAGGTTTTCAGAAGCAGAAACGCTAGACAGAAAATCTCGGTTGCAGGATACGACTCGGTGGAAGAAACAAAAAACTATGCCCGTCTCGATTTCTCCAATCTATCTGGATGAGGATGAACCCACTGATGATGAAAGGATGGTTGGAAACCCTCAAGGTAGACAAGATACAACTCCACCTGAGTGCACTGTTCCAGTTGTTCCACATAATTCGCAGGGTCAAAAAGTTCACTCTAAAGGCAAGAGTAAGGTCTCTTCACAATAGCAGGCTCCGACTAAAAGGCATTCTAAACAAAAGTCGTGTCGACGGCCCCAGAAGAAAATTGGTCTTCGTGATGCAGTGAGTTTGATGTTTGTTGATAATGTGACTGCTGTAAGGTGTTGTGCAAGAGTTTTATGCTAACTTGGGAAAACTAAAGAACAGTGAACAAAGCCAAGTATATGTTCGGGGGCACTGGTATGACTTCAGTGTTCGCCATATTGTTGAGTACTTAGGTCTACCGCCTCTGGTTGATGAGCCTCCTAGTGCTGATGACGGGACCATGCTGAGAGAGCTAACGGGTAACATGATCCATGATTGGGGTGATTTGCACATATTTCCTGCGTCTAAACTTGCACCCAAATATGCTGCTTTACACAAGATTGCTATCTGGAACTGGGTGCCTACCAAACATAGAGGCACTATCCATCGCAGTATGCTAGAGTTCTTGTATAGGGTTGGAATGGGACAGTCTGTCAACTTGGGGATGAGAATCTTCGATTAGATTGTTAAAGTGCCAGACCAGACAGAAAGACTTAGGGGCATCATTTTTCCCTCTCTGATTTATGGTATATTGAACACTCAGCATCCTTTTGACTCCACTGAACCATTGATCTATCCGGACACACGCAAGAGACTGAGGAACAAGGTAAAGGACAAGAGTCCTGCGACAGGTGCTGAGGAACCCACCGCTGCATCTGGTCCTCCTGACGAGCTGCCCTCTGGGGACTGTGAGCCGACTGTATCTCCGGCTACATCTATCTCGCTTACAGCCATTCAGACACCGATCACGGTTGTGACAGTTTCTACATCTGATCCTGATGTCTCATTGTCTTCTACGGCGGCTGCTTACAGTCATTCATAGAGTATACCTACGACTTTGCACAGTCCTCCGATTGTGCCTCTTCCGGCAGGTCCTTCCTCAAATGTCTCTGCTGCTTCTACCTCGTCTGGTCGGACTTCGGAAGGCTATATAGTTCATCCAGGCCCTTGGCCTCCAGGTATATCCTCTGACCAGCAGACATTCGATTATCTTGTTCGCAGGACGCGATTTGTTAAGTCTGAATTGGAGCAGTTATCTACCCGACAGAAGGCGCTACAACGTGAATTAGTTTTATTGCAGCATCTCACCAGTACTTCGCAACATCCAGCTTCCAGTGATTCTTAGTTTGGTTCTTTTGACTGGACTGAGTACTTTTAATGATGTTTGGTATCTTTTTGACAAAAAGGGGGAGAAAGGTAAAACTGTTTGATTCTGCTATGTGTTTGTGAGTATGATGGTGACTGTGTTTTGTGAACCAACCACTTATAAATCAGTACTATTTTTGCAATGATAATAACTGGTTGTTCGGTCATAAGAGGTGTGGTTGTGTTTGTGGTTCTCATATCATATCTAATGCTGATGCTGAATGATCATCATGGGTGTGAATGTTTACAGTACTGAAAAATGCTATATCATGAAGTGAATGTTTTTGTCAAAAAGAACCAAAGAGGAAGAATGTAAATACGAGTTGTTTGATTGGCTATTTATGACCAAAACACTTTCCACGAGAAGGTGTTCTGATTGAATTACCAGAAAGGAAGTTGCGTGTTAACAGGATACGAAGATGGACAGAACTCCTTGATAATAGGTGATTGCTATAAGTGGATGATATTTATGTGGAAGTTTGTGTTGTAATAGGAAACCAGGACGAAGCTGGGTTCCTTGATTAAAGGATGAGATAATTAGAAGAAGGGCACGGATGTAAAAGGGTAATATAACCCTAGGACTATAAAATGTTATCTCTGATGTGGATTAGGGTTACGCAGTGGTTAAACAGAATTAACGAAGGACTGGTTGAGGGGGAGTTTCTTCAGGCTTATGATCGTGAAGTAACCAAAGTGAAGATCCACACTTGTGCTGAAAGGAAGAACGCCGTGGCTTTGTTAAAGTCGTTGGCAAATAGAGCAGTCTCTTGTCTTGAGTAGACTACGTGAAAGACATCCCTCTCGGGAGGGATCACACTAAGGGGGAGAGCCTTAGAGTGAGGGGTATCCAGGAGCTTCTGTTGGAACGTTGGAACGAGAAGCTACAAGACTAGCAGACGTGTTCAAATCCTGACGGAGGAGAACTCATTACTGTAAGTGGTCTACACACCATTACTGTTGTAATACTCTCTAGTGGATTTCTGGTACCCCGGGCCGAGTGCCCCGCAGAGTAGGAACGATTGGTTCCGAACTGCGATAACATTCTCTGGTGTTCTTTGTGTTTTTAAGTTTTTACCGATAAGTGTAATTACACCAGTTATCTGGTGTAAGTACACTCCTGCGTACACGTGAAGCTTAATACGTTTTCACTATCTGACAACCATATCGACAGTCAAATTGTCCTCTTGGCCGAACCAGGCGTCAAATGCCAAGAATTCTCTTCCACGAAAACTGACTCTGACGCACGACCCATTGTTGCAAGTCGCGCCTCTTAAATTGCCAGCGCATAACAAGCAGCCGCCACACAACCATAAACCGGCCACAACAACACCGGCGCCGACGTAACACAATGTACCTATCCTACGGTACATCCCGCAGTCGAAAAAGAAGAAGGGAGAAGCTCCCTTGGTCGTCTGCCATAAAGTCCAGCCGACCCCCCTCATGGAAAGAGTCACTCTCAATTGCTGAAACTGGAGTACAGGAGTATTGTGAAACAATTCTCGAGCCACGAGCAGTTGCCGTCTACCCGCTCGGACGAAGGCTTCGATCTGAATGCATACCGACTGATGGCCAGGGCCAGTTTTACAAAAGGCTAGCTCCACGAGAAGCCACCCGTCGCTCTGCCGGTCCTCACTCCAGAACAAGAAAAGCTAAGAAAGGAGGATCGATGAATTACTCAAGGTCTCCTAGGCCTCGGCTACTAGAAGGAGAAGCCAATCCGAATCTATAAAGCTCAAAAACCAATCAAAATTACTAGAAAAACATTGGCCGATGTCCATCTAGTTTCAGTTGGCCAAACTTCGGCGAAGAAGAAAGCTGCTCCGAATCCGGTGGTCATCTACACCTTGAAAGCAGCCATTGCATGATCTCGGGCATACAACTCGGTCACGGTAAACCATATATCAGTCGCCGACGACAACCAAGAAGACGACGAGTTCGTCTTGAAAGAAGCTCCGGCTACGTTCGAGGAGGGCGGCCAGTCGACAGTCGACGAATTGAAGAAAGTCGACCTGGGCACAAAGGAGGATCCAAGGCCCTCATTCCTTAGCGCCTCACTATCGACAGAAGAAGAGGTCGAATATCTGTCATTACTTCATGAATACTGCAACGTATTCACCTGGAATTATACAGAAATACCAGGCCTCAACCCACAAGTCGCAGTGCACAAGCTAGCGGTTCATCCCTTTGTCCGGCCAGTCAAGCAATCGCAACGACGATTCCGGCCAGAACTCGTTCCAGAAATTGAGAAAGAAGTCGAGAAATTGATCACTGCCAATTTCATAAGAGAGGTGAAGTATCCTTCCTGGATCGCAAATATTGTACCGGTCAAGAAGAAGAACAGTCAAATCTGGGTCTGCGTCGATTTTCGCGACCTGAACAAAGCTTGCCCGAAGGATGACTTCCCTTTGCCAATTGCCGAACTCATGGTGGATGCGACAACGGGTCATGAAGTTCTCTTTTTTATGGTCGGGTCATCCAGCTACAACAAAATTCGTATGGATCCGAAGGATGAAGAGCTCACCGCTTTTCGAACTCCTAAAGGTATCTTCTGTTACAAGGTGATGTCGTTCGGACTTAAGAATGCCGGCGCAACATATTAGAGGGCAATGCAACACATTTTCGATGACTTTTTGCATAAACGCCTCGAGTGCTATGTCGACGACCTGGTGGTAAAGACGAAGGAGCGGTCAGATCACCTTCTCGACCTTAGAGCTGTGTTCAAGCGACTTAGACGATTTCAGCTCAAAATGAATCCGTTGAAATGAGCATTCGATGTCACTTTGGGAAAATTCCTGGGATTCATTGTGCATCACCGAGGAATTGAGATCGACCAATCGAAAATCGACGCAATTCAAAAGATGCCGAAACCCAGAAACATATCCGAACTCAAGAGCTTTCAAGGTCACCTAGTATATATTCGGCGCTTTATGTCAAATTTAGCTGGAAGATGTCAGCTGTTTAGTCGCCTCATGAAGAAAGACACGCCGTTCGAGTGGGACGAGTCTGGCCGGAATGCCTTAAACAACATAAAGGCGTATCTCACCAAACTGCCAGTACTCGTTGCTCCAATTGTCGACAGACTGCTGCTGCTCTATATCGCAGCGCAAGAGAAATCCATAGGAGCTCTGTTGGCTCAATGCGACGAGGACAATAACTCTGTGGGCGCCGAAATCAACTACACACCCATCGAGAAAACTTGTCTGGCACTCGTCTTTGCGGTTAAAAAACTCCGGCATTATCTCTTGGTGCACTCGATGAACCTGAACTCGCTCGCTGACCCGCTCAAATACATTATGTCGCGGCCGATACTCTTTGGTCGATTGGCTAAGTGGGCATTACTCCTTTCCGAGTTCGAGATCAATTTTGTGCAACAGCGTGCTATCAAAGGACGAGCCTTGGCGAACTTATTGCCTGACCATCCAGTGTCGGCCGAATGGGAATTAATAGAAGAATTCCCAGACGAAAAATTTTTCTTGGTCGAGGTGCTTCCCCCTTGGGAGATGTACTTCGACGGCGCTGCACGAAGAAACAGAGCCGGCGGGGGAGTTCTATTCGTGTCCCCGCGAAAGGACCTGCTCCCATATTCGTTCATCCTCACCCAGACTTGCTCGAACAACGAGGCAGAGTATCAAGCCATCCTTCTCGGCCTTGGCATGGCGGTTGAGATGAAGTTACCGCTGCTAAACGTCTATGGTGACTCGACACTTGTTATCAAACAACTCACAGGGGAGTTCAAAGTAAAGAAACTCTAGCTCATGCCGTTCTGGAGATATGCCTGTGACCTTCTGGCGCTAATTTTAGAAGCGTTGCTCCACTCGTCCCTCGATCCGAAAATGGGCCAGCCGACGCATTGGATGGAATTGCTGCCTGTCTAGCGCAATTCGACGAACGGTCGAACCAAGTTCCAATCTGCGAGAGGTGGGTAGTCCCCCCACCAACCAACGAAGAAGCAGAAGAAGAACAGATGAATGAGACGGAGTAATCATTCCCCATCTCGGCCAGAGAAGACGAAGTTGGAGATTGGCGAGAGCCTATCTCAAAGAAACACAAGGCCGGCCCGAAGCTCCACTTAAAAGTTAAACGGTTGGGATCCTACTGGCCATCAATGCTTCGAGATGCCACCGAAATGGCTCGAACTTGCAGACCATGGCAACTCCATGCCGACTACATACACCAGCCACTGGAGCCGCTTCACCCGACGGTTGTGTCATGGCCGTTTGAAGCTTGGAGGATGGACATCATTGGTACAATTACTCCTAAATCTGACTTCGACCGACAATATATTCTGGCCGCAACCGACTACTTCTCTAAATGGGCCGAAGCCACTGCCTACCGAGAAGTCAAAGCTACCACCTTTGTCGACTTTATTTGGACCCAAATTATCTACCGATATGGGGTCCCTCGATACATAGTGACGGATAATGGTACGTCGTTCAGAAATAAGGTCATGGAATGCTTCTGCGAAAAATTTCGCATACAACAGCAGACATCGTCAGCCTACAACCCGGAAGCCAATGGCCTCGCAGAAGCATTCAATAAAATGCTCTTCAATATTCTAAAGAAAACAATTGCCAATCACAAAAGGAGCTGGGATAAAAAGCTCGGGGAAACCTTATGGGCGTATAGAACATCATTTCGAACGCCGACCCAGTCAACTCCATATTCATTGGTTGATAAGTGTCTGAAAGACACTACTATCTTTAGGCATGAAAATTGATTGAAAAATCTAATTCTGAGTCAATTCTGATTATAAAAGTAACAAATATGACCCAATTTCATGTTTTGTGCCTCAGGTACCCAGTGGAAGAAGAAAAACTGGATTTGGAGTAAAAATAGAGAAAAAATGAGCAAACGAAGCCAAAAAGAAGGATGGCGCGTCCGCGCCATAATCGGAGCCACCACGCCGGGAAAATAGGCAAAAATTCAAACTACAGAATAAAAATGTCCAATGAGTTAACGGACATGAAAGCCAACAGTTGGGGAATGAAGTGGTGAAATCGCGCCGTCAGAGGGCGCTACCGTGCTAAGAAACTAGCACTACCTCACACAGAGTCTGCATGGACGGGCCAAGGAGCTTCTAAATACAGGAAGAGGAGTTGCCATTCAGGGGACCGACGAGAAGACTAAGGAGTGGTGCTGTCGTGCCACAACAACAGGAAAATCTGGTGCTACCGCGTCAAGAAATCTCCTAACATAGCACGGATTCTATGGCCCTTTCCAGACTTAGAAAGAACTTTGCTCCAGTGGCGCGACCGCGCAATTATCAGGCACATTATCGGCGCGACCGCACCAATGACTCAGCAATGCAAAGTCGCAAAAATCTCGGGATCCTGATAACCAATCAAGCCCAAACTTGGGAAAAGAAGTCCTAAGTTCCTAAGAAAGGTATCCACAAAGACTCTATGAAAATTTGGTTGAGTCCTAGGTGTTTTGAATGACCAAGAAGTGAAGTTCAATACAAATAAGGAAACTGCTGCTAGAAGAGAAGATAAATCCGAGTTTGAAGAGAGCACATCTGGAGTTCCTGATTCCCAATTGAACCCAAATTTGGACTGAAGATTCCTGAGGAGATTGAGGATCATATCACAAAAATTCAGGTCAATCCAAGTCATGCTTTTATATTTTTATACTTTCAAAGTGGTGGACCCAGTGTAGAAATTGGCAGCATAAGCAACCCAACTTCTCAACATCAAATCTTGAGTTGCCTAACTCAGATTAAACTCAAATTTTGTACACAAGGAAATGACCATGAAAGGAATGTTAGCGTGTAATTTCATCCAATTCTGAGGTCGGGAAGGCATACTTTATACCCCTTGAGAGAGACCAAATTACAAGGCCTGGGCAGCAGAGCAACTATAAACAGGGGTCCGAGGAAGAGTGTAAATCATCCAATTTTTAGTTCAATTTCAAGCTTTGTTCTTTAGTTTGGAAATGGGAGAAGGTCTAGAGGAAGTCTTGCACGACCTCTGGGTACATTGAGGAAGAAAGGTGGAGATTTCAGCCAAGGAGCAAGGGTGACTAGGAGCAGTCCTCCAAAGGGAGTTTCTGTGCTTAGTTATTTTTATTCTTTTATGGCTATTATTAAAACCTTGATTTGTGTTTATATTTCCAGTATGGAGTAGTCGTCTGTAGTTGGGAGTCCAGGACTCCCTAGGCAAGTAATGAGATTGATACATTATGTTTTATTTGGTTTTCAATTTGGCGAATGAATGAGCATTCTCAAGCTGTTAATTTCTTGATTCATATTTGTTGTCCTGCGATGTACTGGTTATAAGGTGAAGCTAGACTTAAGGTAATATATGTTGATAGGATGTATATGATCTTTTTGAGTTCATACACTAGGACTATCAACTGATCTTAGGGTTAATCCTTGACCTTAAAGTAATACCCTATTTGATTGGATTGATTTACCTATGACACAAGACCTAATTCCCGACCATAGGTAAGGTCAATGAGATTCATGTTTATGCTATCAAGTAGAGTCGATTATGCCAGCTAGTTTACTCTAGGAGATACAAGGTGATGCCGATGCGGAATGTAACCATGGTTTTATAAGTTCGTCAAAAATTGATTTCCAAAACTCAACTTCTATTCAATCTCAGAATTTTCTAGGGAGGGAATTGGATTCCCAACGTCTTTTTGTCCTTATTAAAATCCCTCAAAATCTCTCTCTCAACTGGGTTCGAGTAGTTGTTTAGTTTAAATTTCTGTTTTGTTAAGTGTTAAATTCAAGATACTCAAACTTAGGTTTTTAAACTAGAAAATTAATTATCTATTAGCTTGGTCCTTGTGGGACGATATTCGAACTTAACCTTAGTCTATATTACATTGATTAGTCCTCTTGCGAGTGATTAGATGGGATCGCATCACTGGTCTATGGCACAAAAGCGGTGCTCCCACTCGAGGGACAACTCCCCTCTCTTCGCATTGCTATAAGAGAAGGACTCACGACGGAGGAGGGCACTCAGTTGCGACTCGCAAAGCTAGAGTCACTCGACGAGCAATGACTCGAAGCGCAACAATGACTCGAGTGCTACCAATCTCGAATGACCTGGGTCTTCAACAAGAAAGTGCGGCCCAGGTCATTCCAAAAAGGCGTTGGTACTGGCAGTCAGACGGGTAAAGCTCTTTACGAGCAAAACCAGGGGCAAATTTGTGCCGAAATGGGAAGGACCGTAAATGAGCTAATGTTTCTCATTTCAATAAAATGGGAATAATGCAAGCCTCGCAACAAAAAAAAAGAGAGGCTACAAGTCAAAAAAAAAAAAAAAGAACTAGATCAAAGCTGTGGGAGTTCAAAGTCGGCCACCCGTTGTTGCAGCCGAACTACCTCAGCACGAGTCTCAGACAGTTCCCTCGTCTCCGCTTCGTTGAGGATTGGGCGCGAACGAACTGAAACCAACTGATCCTGAAGGGTCGTGGCTTCCTCCTCACTGGCGTTAATGCCCTTCTGAACGGTCGCAAGCTCGACATCTATGGAGTCGAGCTTAGCCGATACAAGCGCCAGACGTTCATAAAGAGCATTCTGTTTGGCCTCAGCGGCTTCACGCTCGGCTCGATGCTTATCCAAGTTTGCCTTTAAGTCGTCACGTCGACGGCTCGTACACTGAACAAAGCGGTTGAGTTCAGCTTCGGCAGTAAACCATTCATCCAGACTGAGCTTCCCTACCAATGAGTTGCGTAACTGATGGAAGCGATCCACCTCTGAGGCAAAATCCTCAACCCACTTCTTCATAACTGAGGTGTTAACGCCAACTCCTTTCAAATGATCGAGGATGACGCGAGTGTCTGCCACAAGCTCCGGCGAACACGGGTCATCGGCCGGTAGTACATCCGACTCGACGAACCTCGTCCACAGCCCCAAAGCGGCTTGTTGCAGTAATAGCCTCGATCTCGATGAGGGTCGAAAGGTTGATGCCTAGAAAAAAAGGGAGATCAGAAGAAGAAAAAAAAAAGAAACGAAGGAAAAAGGATATGCACTTACCGATGGAGGCCGCGAAGTGGAGGAATCCTCGCTGATGGGCCGACAAGCTGAGCCCGAAGATCTTTCCTTGACAGCAGGAGACGCCTCTCCACTACTAGGAGGAAACGTTACAAGGACCTCCCTCCTCGAAATCGCAGAAATAAGAGGGGACGGATTAGAGGCAGGGTGCTGAAACTCACCCACGACTGTAACTCCGGCGTCCACTAAAAGTCCCCCAACCACAACGCGTTCATCAGAGGGCTGAAGGGGTGCTCCACCATCACCAGGAATCATCGCTGAGTACTCAGCTTCGCTGATTACAAACTCACCGGTAACAGCAGCAGGTGGTGCTTCTTCCCCGACCCACTCCAACTGTCAAATAACCTCTAAGTTGGCAAGGTCGAATAAATCTTCAGGTCGAATAAATCTTCTTGTCAAAACACGGGCTGATCCATAGATGGAGTCACAACGACCGCGAGTCTATCAGAAGGTAAGTCGCCCGACTCTTGAACTGCTTGCACTTCAACCTGGTTTGCTAGCGCAGACGACACCACCGGCTCTGTAGTGGTCTCTCCAGTCGGCAAAGCAACAGGCTGGTCGAGAGTCTCCGGATCCTTAGCCTTTCCCCCGGAAGATCCCGACAAAGGAGTTTCCAAAAGCTTGACAACAGCAAGAGGAGCCAAATTGGTCAGCGGCTTACCTAGACTGGTTTAGAGCCGCTTCTTGAATGGAGGAGGAACGAAAATGAAAGAGTCCGACTTCAGAGGCGTCGTCTTTCTCTTTGCAGCAGCTTTCTTCGGCGGAGTCGGCGACTGAGCCGACCCCTTCCCCTTGTCCTCAGAAGCACCGACTGCTGACAGAGAGAGCACAACTGGCCGAGAATTCCCCTATGCCGAAGAAGGCTCTCAGATCACGATGCCCTTTTCGGGCTCTGCTTGTGTCGGAGCTGACAACTTGTTCTTCGCAACTTTTGACAGTGGCGCTTGTTTCTTCTCACCTTTGCTCCGTTTGGCCTTAGGGGAAACAGGCGACTTAGAACTTCTTCGCGAACTCTTTCGGCTACGATCCCCTGCGTCATCATCTCGTCCACGTGGCAAGGCTGTTTTTGGCGTAGATACACCGGTAAACTGCTTCCACACACGCTAAAAACAAAAGAGGAGAGAAGGAAATCAAAAGATGCAAAAGAAAGGGAAATAGGAAAGAAAGGAGACCTACTACCTCGAAAATGGGAGCCACCGACTCGAGCCAATACTCCCGAAAGACCGAGGTAACACCATGATTGAAATCGGGACTCACGAAGACCGGTACATCCATGCTGCCAAGGGGACAAGCAATCCCTACTCGCCACAAAGCCACGAGCGCGTTAACTGAAGCGCAGTATGTTGGTTAGAGAACAGCACACCCAACAAGTCTTGGCAGAAACCAAACAGCGAGCAAATTGGTGAGGACTGTAAGGTTCCACCACGAGAAGCTCACGCTGCCGCAAAACTAGAGATGTCGCTCCCAGGCAACGAAAGTACTCCACCTCGATCCGAGAAGCGAAGTGACCAGCCTTGTCAAGAATCAGACCAGGAGGAAGAGCAGCTGCAGGATACCAGCATCGTACTCCACCGCGCCAAAACAAAGAACGTTCCTCTTTCTGACTATAAGTACTAATGAGAGCCAGATTGCGGTAGAGCATCATGAGAGGTTTGTCGTTGTCGCTAGAATCAGCCTCGTGAACACCAAATCACTGGGCAATCCCTGGGCAAGCCACGCATAGACGAACGGACAAGAAATCCTCCCCGGCGAGAAAGCATTGAGACCTCGATAGATATTCGCCAAAGTTGTGCCGGCCAGGCTGCAACGAGAGCCGCCAGCCATAAAACAGGCCATCTTGAAGACGCTTGACCTCAGCATGTTGCTCGGCAAGGGCAATACATAGCGACAGAGCCACAATGATAAGAAGGCTGCTAAATATACCTCATCCGCGAGGGCATCCGACACTCCATGATCAGAGAGGGCTTCGTTCTGCAAGGTCGACTGGTCACGACTTCGGGAGCCTGTCAGCCTGTCATGATCAGAAGGAGTCCTCCGAAGGTCGTACACCCCCTTCTATTTGAAACCAGAAAGAAGCCCAATCTGACATAGGAACCCCGGGAACCCCCAAATTCGGAGCACTTTGACGACAGAAAATCTGATAATACGAGAGGAGAAGATATTGAAGACTTTCGGGTAGTGGCACAGAAAAGCTAAGGGTAAAGTCTTCAACTGTCGGAATAGCCTCATGAAGATGGTGTTGGTCGACGAACACCAGACCTCCAGAAAAGAGTGGACAACATTGCCACAACATCGATATGAAAACATAGAAGCGTGAACCGCAGAGGTGAGGTCTGTTGCAGCCAACTGCTCAGAACAAGTGTGGAGAATGGTATCTACCCATTCAAAATAGAAAGGCACAGGAAAGGGGCCGGAGCATATCTCCGGTTGACGATCCCAAGAGTCAAACTGGTCGCTATCAGTAGAGAGGTTCGGTGCTGTGAAACTGACCAACTGGTTGCTAGCTCATCTTTCTTTTTGTGCATTGATTCTCATAACATATGGCATGGAAGACAAGGACATGTGAACTTGAACACTCTTAAAAGAATGACGAATGTTGGGTGTCTAGCTAGTGCACTAGGTCAGCAAGTAATATAGACTTCAAGAGTCCAGATATCGATCCCACAGAGACCTTGATGAGAGCCTAATCTAAGCAAAATTTTCCTATTGATTGAGATGAAGAAAATTTGGATTTTTGTTGCAAACTGAAAAAGAAAACAGAATTTGAAACTTCTGGAAAAACTTATGAAGATGAGATGTTGGGGAAGAATGTCAATCCCTCCTAGTTGTAAACATGTAGAATTCTGATTTTATAGCTCAAATATCCTTGCCTTGACTTAGATTTTGAAAACTTAGTTACCCATATACAGGACATAACTTTCACTTATTCCTTGAACTCCTTCTCAACCGGAACATTCAAATCCTAAGTGCATAAATATAAAAGCTTGAAGATTTACTCTTTCTTATTCAGAACAAGAGTTATAGAAGTCACATCACTTTTCAACTAGTCTCCTTCATAACTGGAACAATCTAGTTTGAAAAACAAGTTGTTTTAGAAAACAAAGAATCATATAACCAACTCAACTTTCTACTGAAATTTAACTTCTCTATTCGAACCTCATTAAACTTCAAATATCAATTCAGATCAGAAATAAGCAATGAACTCAGTTTCTAAAACAAAAGCAGGATATTGTATTGCTATAAACTTCAGAATTCAAACATAAAACAACTAGGAGTTCATGACTTCCCCAAAAAAGAGAGACTACTCCGTGCTAATAGAATAAACACACAAAGAGGAATTAATTACAGCCATGAAAACAAGCAAAAAATTAAGTACAAAAAACCCCCTTTTGAGGACTGCCCTTAGCTTCAACTCCTCATTGACTGAAATATCTTCCTGCTTTCTCTCTCTCTCTCAACTCCACACTAACTACAAAAAAAATCAAAGTAAACTAAAAACTGTATTTACAACCTAAAACTCGATCTACACTACAAAACAGGATGCCTTGCTCTCTGCCTCGGACCTCTATTTACAGCCGGGCTTCTGTCCAGAACTTGTAATTTTAGCCTCTGTCCAGGGGTATGAATTATGCTTTTCCTACCTCATAATTGGATGAAATTACATACGAACCTTCCTTCTGAGGTCCTTGCCTTTCTCACGAAATTTGAGTTCAATCTGAGTCGGGAAACTCGAGATATGATGTAAAGAAGTTGCTTGATTCTGCTGCCAATTCCAGCATTGGGTCCACCACTTGGAAGATCTGAAACTTGAGAACCACGAGTTGGACTTGCCTGAATTTTCGTGATATGATCCTTAATATCCTCAGGAATCTTCAGTCCAAATTTGGCTTCAATTGGAACACGAGAACTCTAGATATGTTCTTCACAATTTTCGGATTTAACTTCTCCTTCTAGCAGCAGTTTCCTTCTTTGTGTGAAACTTCTCCTTTCTTGATCATTCAATGCACCTAGACTCGAGCAATATTCCATAAAATCTTCGTGGATACCTTCCTTAGAAAATTAGGACTTCTTATCCCAAGTTTGGGCTTGATTGGTAGTCAGAATCCCGAGATTTCCGTAATTTTCGTTTGCTGAGTCAGCGACGCGGTCGCGCCGAATTGTTCTTTGTTTTGGCGTGGTCGCGCCACTGGAGCAAGAATTTTGTCTAAGTCGGGAACACGGCCTTCGGGTCCAATATGAGGAAGGACTCTTCATGGCACGGTCGCGCCATTTTATGCTGTAGAACTGGAGCGGTCGCGCCACTCCTTTGACTCTTTGCTGACTTCCCGAAATAGAAATTGAACTCTTTGTAAGGCAACAGTCCGACGCGCCAGCGCCACAGGTAGCGCCATCTTCCTGGCGCGGTAGCGCCCTCGAGGGGCACGGTCGCACGATTTCACATTCATGAACTGTCCTCTTTTCAACCTTACTAGCCGTTGGGAATTTCCAGGATTTATTTGAATTTTTGCATATTTTACCGGCGCGGTCGCGCCATTCTCTTTTTGGCTTATTTTTGCTCCTTTTTCCTTCGTTTTCCCTCAGAATCCAGATTTTCTTCTTTTAACGGGTACCATAGACACAAAACATGTATTTGGGTTATATTTGTCACTTTCATGCTCATAATCAACTCAAATTAGGAATTTATGATCAATAATTCATGCATAAAAAAGTGTCTTTTCGACACTTATCAGTAGACATCTGCGACAGAGCAAAATACAGTCAGGTACGCAACTTATTTCTTTCTCGATTTAAAATATGCGTCTCCGACGACAAAAAAAAATAAAATGTGGAGGTCGCACATAAAAAGAGAGATAAGTGCAAACGAAAAAAAAGGGGGGGGGCAAGAGCAAGCAAGCGACGAAAAGAAAAGAAGGGGATTAGTCGCCAAAAAAAAAAATGAATGAAGAAACAAAAAAAAGAGAGGGCAGTCATCGATGGTTCGGCCAGCAAACCGAACTCAAAGATGCAGCTTACACGCATAATCCTGCCACACCTTTACCTGCAGGCGAGCGGCAGTGCGCCAAATTGGTTATGAAACAAGGCTCTCTGCGGGACGACCAACAACTTGACAAAGGAGGTCGACTTCGAAGCCTGCACCGGCTACTAAGCCGATCGCAACCAAAAACAAAAATACTGCGCTCAATGATCGAGCCGAGCGCAGTTCAAAAGCTTTGCGCCCAACAACCGAACCAGACTCGACCAAAGAAAAAATTACAGCACACGGCGAAGAAGCCGAGCGCTGCACCAAAGCACCACGCCCGACGACCGAGTCGAGCGCAGTCCAGATCAAATCAAATCAGCGGACGTAACCAAATAAAAAAAAATTCAGTACCTGGCGACCGAGCTGGATGCTGCTCAACAATTTCCAGCTCCCGACGACCGAGCCAGAGGCAACCAAAACAAAGACACTACGTCCGGTGACCGAGCCGAATGCAAGTCAAAAGCTTCACGCCCTGCGACCAAGCCAGACGCGATCAAAACCAAAGCTTCGCGACCGACGACCAAGTCGAACGTGATCGAAACATATACACTGTGCCCGGCGACCGAGCCGAGCACAGTTCAAAAGCTCTGCGCGCGGTGACCAAGCCGGACGCGATCAAAACAAAGACATTGCACCCGACGACCGAGCCGAGCGCAGTAAAAAAGGCCCCGCGCCCGCCGACCGAGCCAGACGTGGACAAACTTCTACGCCCGGCGACCGAGCCGGACACAGCCAATCAGAGTCAGGTATGTAACTCCTCTCCAGCAAAAAAAAATTGTGAGCGACAAAAAAGAGACTTTGCAGAAAATTTTTTTTGCGAAGCAACAAAAAAAGAGCTGTCACAAGAAAAGAAAAATGGTCGAAAGTACACTGTCTCTCTTGTCAGTTCGATCACCCGCATATCCTGCACTTTCGCCCTCGACAAGTTGCAAGACATGTATCAGAGTTGCAACCAAAACTTCTGCGCCCAGCGACCGAGCCGAGCGTAATTCAAAAACTTCTGTGCCCGACGACCGCGCCGAGTGCAATTAAAAAGCTTCACACTCGACGACCAAATCGGACGCAACCAAAACAAAATTTCAGCGCCCGACAATCGAGCCGGACGTAAAACAAAATTTCAGCGCCCGATGATCGAGCCGAACGCAAAACAAATCTTCGCACCCGATGACTGAGCCAAACCCAACTGAAGAAAATTTACAGCACTCGGTGATCGAGCCGAGCGCAGCACAAAAGTTCAACCCGCCGACGACCCAGCTGGGCTCAGCCGAAACAAAACTTCAGTGCTCGGCGACTGAGCCGGACACACAAAAGCTCTGCGCCCAGCGACCGAACCGGACGCAAAACAAAAGCTCCGCGCCCGGAGACCAAACCGGACGCAAAACAAAAATTTTGCTCCAGACAACTGAGTTGGATGCAACCAAAATTGAACTGCAGCACCCGACGACCGAGCCAGATGTGACCAAGACTGAATTTCAGCACATGGCAACTGAGCTAGGTGCGACACAACCTCACTATGATCGACGATGCACTAAAAGTTGTCAGTCTGTCACACTGGCAAACTGACAAACCCCTCGAGTGCAAAAGAGAGAAAATGCGAGGGAGAATAAAAAAAAATATAGAGAGAGAGATAGAGGGATAAGTAGAAAATGAGAGGAGAGAAAAAGAAGAAGAAAGAGGGAAGAAGGAAAGGATAAAAGAAAAGAGAGTGGGACCCCGGCAGACTCGAATTCAGCCAGAGACTGCCAAAAAATAAAAAATTATACAATACCTCTAAATTATGATCCGCGGAGAGCTTCTGACGTGAGCCAGAACTCGAAGAGGAATGAAAAGAAGAGAACACAAACTCAAGGCAAAGTCACGCGCAGCAGGTCGTAGTCACTCAAGTCGCAGACAGAAAGTCGCAGTCTCACACTCGCAGTGTAATCAAGGAGAAGGAGAGGACAGACTCGCAAGAAGTCACACACATGCAGGCAGGAACAAGTCGCAGTCACTCAAGGAACACTTAAATTCACAGAGCTTGCCCAGAAGGAGAAGATGAAATACTTGAAGAAGTCAACCAAATCCTCCTAAATTCGTGGGAAGTGGATTGGTATTTTCCCCTCTTAAAAGGGAGTCTACCGCGCAAAATTGGAGGGATCCCAATCGTGGGCAGAGAGGGAGGCGACAGATTAGTCTGACTGGGACCCATTCTCTCTGACCTCAATCACTCCTGAAATCTGCGCTGAAGCCAAACCGTCAACGGGAGATATAAAGTCAATTTCGACGAAACAAGCCATGGGAGCATTCCAACTCGTTGGGAGGTTCACCTTGGCCAGAGCGGGCCCCACTACACCCACTCTGGTGCACATTCTCTTCCCGGCGCGCCAATTGAAAGCACAGAAGAAAAAAATTGTTTCGCACAGAGCTTGAAGAAGCCGAAATATGACCTTCCCAACCTCGTCCGGGTAAGTACATCTTCCCTAGCATGACGATTAGATTATACCTATTGGAGCCACTATGGTCATTCCAATAAAGCACTGCGATAGTGCGAAGCTCTCCGAAAACAATTCATTGCGCCGAGAGATTGGCCGAACCGAAGCGAAACCTCTGCGCTTTACTTCGGTTTGTGTTCCTTCTCTTTGGCGCGATGACCAGAAGCAACGAAGTTGTTCCACCAAAGATCATGCAGCTCTCCATGAAAGAAGAGGCACATACTGAGTTGAAGCCCATCGCACTTCACCCAACTTGCGCCAATCCTTTGACGCAGTGTGAAGGGGTGTCGCCAAAATTGAGTTGGCTGAAATTTGTTGAAACGAAGCTGCACTTCTCTCCGGCGCGATGACCAGGTCGCCGAAGCTGCACTTCTCTCCGGCCAACCGGCTCTATTCCTTCACCCCATCTACCTCCATCCTTCAATCTGAAGTCCGATAAGAAGCAGGCCATCTTGCCGCAAAATTCAATCAAACCAAAAGCGAAGCCTCCGCGCTTCACTCCGGTTCATACGCCTATTTTCTTCGACGCAACAGCCAAAGTCGCCGAAACCTGCCAAAGTCGCCAAAATTCGTTGCAATTGTCAGGAGGATCGGCCAATTGACCGGTTTTCTCCGAAGCACCATTCGCCAAAGGAATCCTCCCATCAAGCCGGATGGTCGGCCGAACTGAGAGCGAGTCCTACTGTGCTTCACTCTAGTGCGTGCCTTCCTCCCGACGCGATGACCACATCACTAAGCTCACTCTTCCTTTTGGCGCGCGACCAATCCATATAAAGTAGCATTCGGTTACAACATTCAAGCAGACCGCGGTCAGTCGCTCAGTCGACTTCAACTCGTCGTCAACGCTCAAACCTGAACAACACCTCTAATCAGGTACTCATTGTCTCTCTACATATCGTACATATACTACATATGTACACGTCTTAAAAAAAAAAAAAAGAAAAAAAGAAAACAGCCCTAAAACTGCTAGAAGGCTAAAAAAAATGAAAAGAAAGAAAAATAAATATACATACAAGATACAAGTGTACAGAAATATACACTGTCCTAAAAGAGTAAGATGACAGAAAAAGATAAGTACACGAAAAGATAAACGTTCCTAAAAGAGTGAGAGGGTCAACAAAAAAATGTGTCGCGTGCGTGCGTTTGTGTGTGTGTGTTCCACATTTCAAAATTGCTCGTTCTCTCCGAACGATCAATTCTCGAAAGGGGCAATCTGTATACACCAAAATGTGATCAGCCCAAATACGATGAACCCAAATACGATGAACCCAAACACCCATCAATCCAGCAGTCGATTGTCGTGGGTAGGCTATATCGATTTCCAAAGTCACCTATCACAGCCCATCGCCAGACCCATTCGCATCGTTGCGTCATCGGTACAGTCATTCCCCCAGTCAGCAATAAGTCATCGCGTCGACACCAGTCAACAGCCAGCCACAATGCAACAACTTCAATAGTTAAACAACCAAGCCTGGTCACCAACCGTAGAAGCCGAGAAAGACACCCACGATCCTCATTCGATGGATCCAATAGAGGAGCGCCCAAGTCCTCCTCTCTCAGCAGAAGCAACAGAAAGGGGATCGTGATCCCCATTCCAAAGATCAACCCCCAACAACTGGACATAACCGGCTACAAGTAGCCAGAAATGTTTTGTCGAAGGGGTTCGAAAATCCTTCGTTGAGAAACACTCTCATGCACAGAAACTCTTTCAAGCCGAAGAAGTTAAGCGACTCGTAGTTCGTCGAGATTCACCAGTTCGACCGGAGCAGCTCTACACGTTCGCCGACAACGTCAACAAGTCGATACACGCGGAACACACACTTTCGTCCGATCGACGAAACAGTCACCGTTCGTTCACACTCGTTCCAGAACTTAGATTTCGACGTCGACTCGCCAGAAGCCGAAACTTCATCATTTTACCCGGAGATCGAATCAAAGGAAGACTAGGAGATTGTACTCGCATTTTCCTAACTTTCAAATACAAAGTTGTAACACAAATATTCTGTCGCAAATCGATTTACTCTCTCGATTGTGCCTCTTCGCGGACTGGTGGATTTTCAATGAAACATTATTTTAGGAGTTATTAACATTTTAAGCTAATAGAACTATATCTACTGATATGTAAT
The DNA here is from genome assembly GCA_019845555.1 of Aristolochia fimbriata. Taxonomy (NCBI): domain Eukaryota; kingdom Viridiplantae; phylum Streptophyta; class Magnoliopsida; order Piperales; family Aristolochiaceae; genus Aristolochia; species Aristolochia fimbriata. Next base: position 21,139,106 of record CM034081.1, read on the forward strand.
ATTTAGAGGAGAAATTCCCCTTCATTTAGAAACGAAAATAGGTAAAAGTATTGGTGAAATGGGCAAAATTGATTCAATTTTGTACCTAAAAAATTTCAACTTAAAATTCCTTGTAATTTAGGAGTAATTAATATTTTAAGCTAATCAAACTCTATCAACTGATCCGTAATCTTTCAAGGAGAAATTCTCCTTCCTTTGGAAACGAAAATAGGTAAAACTATAGGCGAAATGTGCAAAATTGATTCAATTTTATACCTAAAAAATTTCAGCTTAAAATTTCATGTAATTGAGGAGTAATTAACATTTTAAACTAATTAAACTGTATCGAATGATATGTAATCTTTCAAGGAGAAATTGTCCTTCATTTGGTAACGAAAATAGGTAAATGTACAGGAAATGTGCGAAATTGATTCAATTTCATACATAGAAAATTTCAGATTAAAATTCATTACAATTAAGGAGTAATTAACATTTTAAGCTAATCAAATCGTATCAACTGATTCGTAATGTTTCAAGGAGAAATTCAGCTTCATTTCGTAACGAAAAAGGTAAAAGTATAGGAAAAACGTGATAAATTGATTCAATTTCATGCCTAGGAAAATTCAGCTTAAAATTCCATGTAATTAAGGAGTAATTAACATTTTATGCTAATCAAATCATATCGACTGATTTGTAATGTTTCAAGGAGAAATTCTCCTTCAATTGGTAAAATTATTTGCAAAATGTGATAAATTAATTCAATTTCATACCTAATAAATTTCAGCTTAAAAATTATTATAATTTAGGAGTAATTAATATTTTAAGCTAATCGAAATAGGCTAATTTTTCATCTTTCTAGGAGAATTTCTCCTTTATTTGGTAACGAAAATAGGTAAAAGTATAGGTAAAATATGCGAAATTAATTCAATTTCATACCTATAAAATTTCAGCTTAAAATTCTTTATAATTTAGAATTAATTAACTTTTTAAGCTAAATGCATCATATAGGCAAAACTATAGAAATAAATCAGTGAAATTTTTTACTTTTTTAAAGCCCATATCGAATTTCTGTATCTGGTCGTATTGGGCCATATCGGCCGTATCGATAGATACGTAATGCATATCGGCCAATACAGTAGTTTCAAGGGGTTACATATCGTAACCCAAGGGGTGTAACTTGTAACCCCAGGCCAACCCCAGGCCAAAATCCGATATGTATCGGCCTATACGCATGAGTGAAACTGTAGAACTAGAAAGCCCCATCCGTCCTTACCACTCAATCTCACCTACTGACCCCACCCTATCTTCCAACCTCTTTTTCTTTTTTTAATTCTAAATCAACCAACCTTGTTTATTACCAAAATAGCATGATGATTCGACAATAAAAAAAAAGTCCAAAAATAATCAAAGAGAAATAACTAGAAAGCTACTCGTCTTTTATGGGTTTGAGTGTTTAACAATATTTTGATTTTCACATAAAAAGTTGGTTGATTTATATAAACTAAAAAAGTATCATAACCCGAGAGAACCGCTTATCATTCAACAAAAAAAAATTGTGTACTCGAAACTTACTCAGTTCGAACGAGCAAATATCGAAGTGGGCAAACTATAGATGTCAAAATCTAATTGGCTGATCTACAGTAAACCCAATTGCCCACCGATCGTTCCACCCGAGGTTGGGTTTGGATTCCCAAACCCTAACCCTAACCCGACCCGCGGGTTGGATTTGGGAATCCAAACCTAGGTTTTTCGGGTCGGGTCGGGTTACCCAAAAAACCCGACCCGATGCCCACTCCTACTTGGGTCCATCATCTTGCCGCGTCATCAGCACCATCACCATCACTGTCATCATCATCACCACCTCATTGCCATGTCAGCATCTTTGTCGCCTTGTCACTGCCACCTCAAAGCACCAAATCGGCCAAGTCATGGTCGTCGCTCAATAGAGGAGGCACAAAATTAGTGAGTCTCCACATCTATCCTCAGAAATGGAGAAAAGGAAGGGGACGCCCAAGTCTTCACTTCACTTCACCAAGAGAAGCAAAAGGAGGATGGAGATCCTCATTCGAGGGATCGACCTCAACAACTCCTCACCTGTGGTGGCTACAAATAGCCAAAAATCTACACACAAGGGGCTTGAAAACTTTTGTCTAGAAGACTCTCGCCCACAGAAGCATTCTCGAGCCTGAAGTTCAAGCATTCTCCAGTTCGTCGAAGTTCTAGTCCACTGAAGCAACTCTGCACGTTCACTGATGACGTCAACACGCCAAAACTCACGAAACACAAATACTTTCGTCCGGCGAACTATATCCATCATCAATCGTGTACACTCCCGCGGAGACCAAAGTTCGTTGTTGACTCGGTAGATAGCAGCAACTTCATCAACCAACGCACGGAGTTCGAATAAGAGGAAAACTAGGAAAAAGCACCTGCAAAATTTTCCAATTTACACCCAACTTGCAGTCGATTGCGCCACTTCGCGAACCGGAGGATTTTCGTAGCTATAGATTTGGCACGCCCGGTGAGACCTCTCCTACCTCGCATCTCTTTTTTAGTCAAACTTCCAAAAACAAAAAAAAACCAATGGCAGGCTCCAACATCTAAAATACCGACAAGAAGGTCGTCCCCACCAGCTTCGCCTACCTGTGACCAGCCGCAGGTACTAGATCGACCATGGCCTCCGCAGCTTGTGTCTCATCGACCAACAACCGCTCTCCAACCACTCCACTGCCAGCAACTTGCCCAATGACGAGGGAGCAGATCAGAAGCCTGTCGAACGGACAAGCACCTTTCATGAGAGATGCACGCCGTCCGAGTGCCGTTTTCCAACATCAGGCTTCCGCAGCCTCCGCCCAGCCAATCGTGGCTCCAGTCTGATTGATCCTGGCAGTGGTCAAACCAACTTATCTGGTCGTCGCCGCTACTCCACCGGCACACATCGTAGTGGTCAACCCGACCATATCGCCACGGGTTAATCTAGTCACAACCATGATTGAACACTTCGAGTGACATGGCTACCCGACTCCTTCCACTTCAGCGAGGAGGCCCAGACGTTGGCAGTAACCTCCCCATCGGTTGTGGTCTTCCCATGATAATTCACATTGGCGGCTAGTACATCTGCTCAATTGGCAACCGTGGCCTCGCCACGCCAACTCACGTCAGCAACCACTCCCTTGGCCAGGTCGTCGGCCACTCCCCACCCACTCTCGCGAACAATTGCTTCCCCGGCCTGATCACCAACAGCGGCCTCGCCGCGACAACTCACATCGATGGCCACTTCTGCAACTCATTCATCTGTCAAAATTTTGCTTTTTTGCCTCACACCGGGGGCTGTCACTTTGGCTCCTACCATCAGAGTCGCTGCCATGGCGACATCTGCCAAAACGGTTAAAGAACAACTTGTTGAGATGCAAGCCATGCTAAAAGAGTAGAACGAGTAAATCCGCCCAAAAGATGCATAGATAATGGCCCGCGATGCCCAAATCGCAAAAATGATTGAGAAGTTGGAGCATCTCACGACAAACATGGGAAATGTTTCGTAGGAGGCAGAACAATGGCAGGTGACAATGATCAGCCGAGCCGGCGGCCACTCGAGTGTTGCTATTTGAGGAGCCAACCTCCCTCTCCCTCGACACGGTCAAAGTGTTGATAACCACACCATACGCAACAATACCGAGGAGTGTCAATCCCAAGTGTACCAAAAGCCGTACAAAAAGAGGATCCAGAACATCCCGATGTCGTTTGGCTACCATCCGTCGAAGTTCCAGCAATTCAATGGTGACGACAATCCAAAGAAGAATGTCGCCCACTTCATCGAGATTTGGAATAACGTTGACACTGACTGCAACTTGCAGGGTAAACAATTCGCCTGATCATTGAAGGGTAATGCCTTCGACTGGTATATTGAACTGCCGCAGGAATCTATCGACGACTGGGAGTAGTTGGAACATGAGTTCCTCAGAAGGTTCTACAGCACTAAACAAACTCTAATACTGGTGGAACTCACCAATCTGAAGCACAATAAGGGAGAAAAAGTCATCGACTACATCAATTGGTGGCGCAATCTCAGCCAACGCTGAAGGAGCTATCAGAAGCCAACACAGAAGGAGGGGCAAGCAAAGACCTACCCCTTCACAGATGCTGATGTGCTGGTCATGCTCAAGCAGATTCTTGAAGCCAACTTGCTCCACTTGCTAGAAGTCAAAAGACCGGCTACCTGAAGAGGAGCCAAATTTCTGCATGTGCCACCGTTTGTTCGGACATCCAACCGAAAAATATTTTGTCCTAAAAAACAAAATAATGGAGCTCGCAACGCAGGGTCACATTGTCATCGACGACACGAAAAACACAACTTCAGTTAACTATGTGTTTGTCAAGGCCGAACCTGGTTTGAAGACCAGATTCAACAAGCCTCGGTCGTGAAGAGGGAGTATCGTCCCAAATCAAGCCATCCAACAAACCACTGGAGAAGGTCGCAGCAAAGTTGACACCCCGAGAAGCCGCTGTAGTAGACGCGGATGGGTGGATTCTTGTCACCCTGCAAAAGAAGCCGATTTGAGAGATCGAACCGTCGGTGATCGCCACAATCAAGGCGAAGCGGTCGAAGAAAAGAGCCGCGAAGAAAGATGTCCTAGGGGCAAACACAAGAAATAGAAGACCCGTCAACTGGCGGAGTTCTTCCCCAAAGATTTCTTTACGCCACCTCCCAAGATGGTGTCGACATGCTTGTCAGCGACCACCAAACCAGCTGGCAGGATAGATAAAGGCAAACTACCGGTCGTCGAGTGCGACAACCTCGAAACCTTCTTGAAGCAGATCTCTCCTCTAAATGTAATCAAGGATGACTTGGACCTGCCCATTCGATCTCGGTAGGCTTTAGTCCAGATCATCAACGAACCAGAGAAGCTTCAGGCTGAGCTAGAACCTCATCTAATGAGGAAGCACGACCAACCTAAGGTCGGGCTGACACCACCATACAAGAAGGAAGAGGATGCCTCCTCTTCAAGCCATGTGTTGTAACCGGAGGAGTCACTAGCCGTCTCGTGTCCACCCCCTATCACCTTCCATGAGGAAGATGCTCAACTGGGGGCAAAGATGCATAATCGACCGCTATTTGTGTCCGGCTACATCAAAGATTGCCTGGTAAATAGAATTCTCATTGACTGCGGCTCCGCAGTCAATATTCTACCAATCCAGACGATGAAAAATATGTGTATCTCTGCCAGCGACCTCTCTGCAAGCTCCTTACTCATATAGGGATTCAATCATGAAGGACAACAAACACTCGGAATGAGACTCAAGCTGCACATCAGTGATATGATCACCAACACTCCCTTTCAAGTCATCACATCGAACACCCTACTAATTAGTCGACCGTGGCTCCATGCCAATGGAGTTGTACCATCAACCCTCTACCTGTGCTTCAAGTATTGGAAAGATGGCGAACAAAAGATGGTGTACACCGACGAAAGTTCGTTCACCCAAGCAGAGGCATGTTTCACCGACGCCAAGTTTTACCTGTCATCGCGGCCGTCGACCAAAGCAACACCTTGGCCAGGGCAAACCCCAAATACCAAAGCAGTTCTCTCTTTGAATCCTGTACCAAAGTAAAAGCAAGCGCTGAAGCCGGAGCCCTTCTCACAACTGACCCGTGACGGCAGAACGGCGACAACACCAGTGCCTCCAAAGAACAATGCACCTGTGTTAAGGTACATTCCCCAAAAACTCGAAGATCGGAGCATTGTCAAAGAGTGCCCAAAATCCGAGCAGCCGATACCCACCACTCAAACGACCAAAGGCTTCGACTTGAATGCCTATATGTTGATCGCCAAGGCAAGGAGCCACTTCACCAAGGAGCAGTTGCACGACAAGTCGCTCGTCCCTCTAACAGTCCGCACTTTGGCACAAGAGAAACTGAGGAAGGAGGGGTGCCGGATTCAAAAAAATTGAGACGGTCTCGATTACCAGTGAGAGAAGCCAATTTGAATCTTTGGATGGTCGACCGATGTGCATCAGGTCACAGTTCGACTAGGGTCACCGACAAATGAAGTGGCTCTATCACTTAAACTGGTGGTCATTAACACCTTGAAGGCTATTGTTGCCAGAACTCGGGAGAACGATGTTGTCTCCGTTAACCACATTTTAATTGCCAACGGAGATGAGCAAGAGGGTAACGAGTTCGTCTGGAAAGATGCTCTAGCTGCCTTCAAAGAAGGAGGGCAGGTTACGATCGACGAATTGAAGAAAATCAACCTGGACACCAAAGAGGACCCGAGGCCAACATGTCTTAGTGCCGCATTGACAGAATATGAAGAGGCTGAATACATTTCATTACTTCAGGAGAACCGTGACATCTTTGCATGGAACTATACTGAGATGCCAGGCCTCAACCCAAAAGTCATTGTGGACAAACTAGTTGTCCATCCATTGATGCAATCGGTCAAACCGACACAGAGATGCTTTCGGCCAAAGCTCATTCCTGAGGTCGAATACCCTTCCTGGATGGCACATTATTCCACAGTAGAAGAAAAGTAGCCTATTCGAGTCTGCGTCGATTTTCGCGACTTGAACAAAACATGCCCAAAGGACGACTTCCCTCTGCCGATCACCAAACTTATGCTGGATGCGACAATGGGGCACGAAGTGCTCTCCTTCATGGACGTGTTGTCCGGGTACATCCAAATTCGCATGTACCCAAAAGACAAAGAGCTCATGACATTCTATGGCATCTTCTGCTACAAAGTCATGCCATTTGGGCTGAAGAACACCGACGCAACCTACCAAAGGGCCATACAACATATCTTCTACAATTTCCTCAACAAGTGCATCGAGTGTTATGTAGACGACTTGGTGCTAAAGTCGAAAGAACGGTCTCACCATCTGCTCGACCTCAGAGAAACCTTTGAACGGTTGTGGTGGTTTCAACTCAAAATGAACCCGCTAAAATGTGCATTTGGTGTCACCTTCGGCAAGTCCATCGGCTTTGTTGTCCACCACTGAGGGATCGAAGTCGATCAGTCCAAAATCAATGCTATCTAGAAGATGCCAGAGCCTAGAAATATTTCCGTGCTCAAGAGCTTCCAAGGCCATCTGGCGTATATTCGACGGTTCATCTCGAACCTGGATGGGAGGTACCAACCTTTCAGCCATCTGATTAAGAAGGATTAAGGCATATCTCAACAATCCACCGGTGCTCGTGGCTCCAACCATCAACAAGTCGTTGTTGCTATACGTAGCGGCACAAGAGAATTCGGAGGGAGACTTACTAGCTCAAAATGACGAGGATAATAAGGAACGGTCTCTCTACTACCTGAGCCGAACCTTGGTGAGTGCCGAAGTCAACTACATGCCCATCGAAAAGACATGTCTCGAACTCATCTTTGGCATTCATAAGCTCCGACACTATCTCTTGGCACACTCGACAAACCTCAACTTGCGCACCGACCCACTCAAGTATATCTTGTCGCGGCCAATACTGTTAGGACATTTGGCAAAATGGGCGGTCCTCCTATTGGAATTCGAGATAAATTTTGTGCCACAAAAAACTATCAAAGGCCAAGCCCTGGCAAACTTTCTCGCCGAGCGCCCAGTGCCGACAGATTGGGAGCTAACAAACTCCCTGATGAAGAAATCTTCTTCGTCGAAGTCCTTCCACCATGGAAGCTCTACTTCGACGGCGCTGCCAGAAAAGATGGAGCTGGAGTAGGAGTTCTCTTCCTCTCTCCAAAAGGCGATCTCCTGCCATACCCGCTTGTGTTCATGCAAAAATGTTCTAACAACATGGCAGAGTATCAAGTGCTCCTCATCGGCCTCAGCATGGTGGTCTAAATGTAAATCCCGCATCTTGAAATCTTCGGCAACTCTGCGTTGGTAATTAAATAGCTGACAGGAGAGTTTGAGATCAAAAAGCTCGAGCTCGTGCCATATTGTAGGCATGCTTGCAATCTGCTGGCCAAGCTTCCGGACGCCATGCTTCATCACATCCCTCGTGCTAGAAATGGACAAGCTGCTTGGCCGGGGTCGCCGCAGGTCTAGGTAGTGCCTTCTCGAGTACTCATCTGTAAAAGATAGGTAGTGCCTTCTCAAGTACTCATATGTAAAAGATGGGTAGTTCCTTCACCGATTGAAGAAGAAGTGAAAAAGAATGAGGAGGTTCTCCCCATTTCAATTCGTGAGAATGAGTCCAGAGGCTAGCGAGAACCAATAGCCAACTTCCTTTGACAAAGCACCCTCCCAGCAGACTTAAGAGAATGAGTGCAGATTCTTCATTCGACGCCTCGATTCGTCTTCATCAACGACATTCTCTACCGAAGATCATTCAAAGGCCTCCTCCTACGGTGCTTGTCTAAAGAAGAAGGACGACAAGGCTTAAAGAGACGCACAATGGAATTTGTGGTGCGCACCTTGTTGGTCTGAAACTCTATATGCATGTCAAACGACTTGGATACTACTGGCCGTCGATGCTCCGAGACGCTGTCAAGATTGTGGGCACTTGCAAGGCATGTCAAATTTATGCCGACTACATCCACCAGCCGCTAGAGCCACTTCACCCAATGGTCGCGTCGTGGCCGTTTGAAGCATGGGGGATGGACACAATCGGTCCAATTACGCCGAAGTCCAACTCCGATCGAAAATACATCCTTGCCACCACCAATTACTTCTCAAAGTGGACCAAAGCTGCAACATTCCGAGAAGTCAAAGCCATCACAGTCGCCAACTTCATCCGGACACATAATTTACCGGTATGGAGTTCTGCGCTACATCGTGATGGATAACGACACAGTTCCGGAACCGCATCATGGACAGATTCTGCAAAAAAATTTGCATTCAACTGAAGATGTCCTCGGCTTACCAACCCAGCCGCTAACGGACTCGTAGAGGCTTTCAAAAAGACACTCTACAAGATCCTAAAGAAGACGGTGATCGGTCATAAATGGGACAGTGAAGAAGCTCGGTGAAACCCTCTAAGCGTACAGAACTACGTTCCGGACTCCAACCCAATCGACCCGGTTCTCGCTGGTGTACGGGGCCGAGGCAGTCTTGCCACTCGAACTCCAACTTCCATCACTCCGCGTCGCCGTCAGAGAAGGCTTAATGGCAGAGGAATACACTCAACTCAGACTCGCTATGTTCAAATCACTTGATGAAAGGAGGCTTGAGTGTTTACCAATCTCGCGTGACTCAAGTCTTCAACAAAAAATTCCGGTCATAGTCTTTTCAAAAAGGTGACCAGGTGCTCTCCGTCTGACAACCAATGCTCTTCACAAGAAAGACCGGGGGCAAATTCGCACCTAAGTGGGAGGGCCCTATGTGGTTCAAGAAGCTTACACGAATGACATGTACAAACTAGTGACGACAGCTAGCACCGAATTGTCGATCGTAAACGACAAATTCCTTAAGCGTTTCTATGCTTGAACACTATCGAAAAAAAAAGGAAAAGACAGAATGGACGAGTGGAGTGAAGCATTACTCTTTCATTCAATAAGTAGGATAAATTCAGTCTCACAATGGATATAAAAGAACAATAAATATTTTCAAAAAAAAAAAAAGACAGCAAATCATTGTCGAGGGAGCTCAAAGCTGGCGATCTGTTCCTTCAGCCATACCACATCAGTGAGCACGTCAGACAACTCCTGCACCTCATCTTTCCTGAGAGTGGGGCACGTACAAACTTGTGCCAATTGCCAATCAACCCTAAGGTCCAGGAAGTCGAGTCAAGCCGAGACGCCAGCCAACTGCTAGTAAAGTCTCTTCTGCTCCTCTTCGGTGGCCTTGTGATCGGCCAAGTCTTGGTCAAAATCTGTAGTTAGGCAATCACGTTGGGCGGCCATGAGCTAGGCTAACAGGGCGATCCTAGCTTCGACGACAAGCTGATCTTCAGGGCTGACCTTCCCCTCTTGTGACTTATTCAACTGTCGAAGACGAGCTACACTCGACGAGAAGTCGTCGACCCATCGCTCCAAGACAGAAGTATCAATGTTCGCATCTCTCAATTTGTCAAGGAAGAAGTGGCTATCGTCAACCAATTCGCGCGCACTCAGATCAATGGCTGGCAAAAGGTCCAACTTGACAAATTCTGCCCACAACCCCAAAGCAGATATTTGGTGCCTCAATTTCAACCTCGTCGAAGGCTGGGAAGAAGACCCTTGCAAAACCGGGGGCATGGCTCATCAAAAAAAAAAAAAAAAAGAAAGAAAGAAAGAAAGAAGTTGTGGAAAAAAAAAAAAAAAAAGATACAAAAAAGAAAAGAAATTGCAACTCACCGAGGCGGGCGTCGAGGTAAAGGACTTCTCGCTGCTGGGATGAATCACAGGAGCCTCGACCGCAACTCCAAACGGCTCTGGAGTCTTCTGCATGACCAAATTCACTAGGCGATAACCCTCTTCAAGTGATGGAACAATCAAGGGAGATGGTTCGATATCGGGGGAAATCAGTATAGTCGCGCCAATGCTGCGAGCTGGCCTGGTGCCAGAAGTCAATAGCGAAGCCCCCGCGATGGGCTGAACCGACCCGTCGTCAGCGACAATCACTGGGTCATTTCCAGGTGACGCGACCTCGCTGACTTGGTTAGCTGCAACTAATGCTGGGAAGTCGTCACCATCGAATTTCATATGAGCGAGGTCTTCTTTCTAACGTCACGTGATCTCTCTATCAAGGCATAGCTAACAAGGAAGCTCTACGCCGGAAAGGTCGACTGGCCCCTCCAACACCTAGTTAGGCTGGTCAATCGGCTGGTCGCCGGCAACACTCGCTGGCACTCTCGACACGTCCTGTGATGGACCCAACAGAAGAAGAAGTGGAGCCGGATCTATTGAAACTAGAACTGAAGGTTTAGGCAGCAACTGTTGTTGAACCATGGCCAAAGGGATTACCGGCACCTCGTCAGGATGCGCCGACGGACCACTTTAGCGACTTACAAGAGGAGATTAGATTGTGGGTTGAGCCTTCGGGTTCAGAGCTATGAGCTTCCTCTTCGCCAGAGTCAATGACGGCAGAGTGGTCGCCTGTGCAGGAGCCCCTGCTCTCTTCTTTGTGGGTTGAGCTTTGGATACTGACAACGAAAGTACAACTGGTCTGGAATCCTTTTCAACCAGAGGAGGATGTTGCACCGACACTTTGGCTGTCCCCTTGGTTTTGTTGGCACCACTGGGCACCGATGAATCGTCTGCAACCACCTTCGACCACGACACTACTTTTGCCTTGGCCTTACTTTTGTTCACGCCACTGGGTACCGTCTGTCTACGCCGGCGGCAATGGTTCACCCGGTTTTTGTCTTCGTCATCATCACTCAGTTCTCGCAACAAGTCGGATTGAGCGTGTAGAGCGACCATGGCTGTTGCAGTCGCACGAGTGAGACACTGCCACTCGTGCTAAAAAAAAAATGAAAAAAATGAGAGTTAAGAAAGAAGGAAAGGAAGAAAGAAAAAAAAAAGTGTACCTCAAAAATTGGGATGACATGCTGCAGCCATGAGTCCCGTAGGGCTAAGGTGACACAAGGATCGACACCAACACCTCTAGAGATTGGAACCTTGACTCGGCCACACGGGCGGGCGACACTAGCTCCGTAAGTGCTCCATCGCCAAAGCTCCGTAAGTGCTGAAAGTGAGCCGGCGTTGTGCTGATCGGAGACGAGAAATCCGGGCAGATCTTGACAGAATCCAAATTGTTGGGCAAACCGGTGAGGACTGTAGGGCTCCATCGCCAAAGAGCCAAATCGCCGATAGGTCAAATAACTTGATCGAAATTACTCGATTTCGATCGAGGAAGCCATGTGACCGTCGACGTCAAGAAACGTGCCCGAGGGAAGAAACTCAGAGAAATATCAGACCTTCACTCCGTTGCGCCAGAACAAAGCATGAGCCTCCGTCGGATCGAAAGAGCGTTCGGATTCCGATAAATCAAGATGAGTGGAATGACCTCTTCCCTTGCATCTGCACTGTGAGAGGTGAAGTGATGCGCCAGTCACACATATAGGTACAGCTAGACAATCTGACTCTGCAAGAAACAAACCAGCCCGCAGTATAAATTAGCCAGAGCTGGACCGGCTAGACCCATGCGGATGCCGCTCGCCATAAAGAAGACAACCTTACACACTTATGAGTGAAGTGCGCTACCCCGTGCCGGTATCACGTAGCGACAAATCCACAAAGTGAGGAATGCTGCTAGGTACACTTTGTTAGCGAGGTGATTCGAAACACGGAGCTCACTAAGGACGAATGGCATGTTGCGGGAACTCAAAGTCTTGTTGCGGTCGACCCAAGGATCAATGGCAAGACGAACGCCCTCCTAAGTGCGGAACCAAAAGGTCGTCCACTCTTGGAATAGCAAAGGAGGCCCTCTTTTCGCCCCGCAGCGGCAGTGAAGTTGGTGATAGGCAAGGAAGAGATACGATAGGCTATTGGGCAGCGATAAGGGTCTGACTTATGTGAAAACGATGTAAGTCGCAGGGAGATAGACAAGTCCCTTGTTGGGTAAAGGTGGTGTTAGTCGTCGGGCACCACAATTCCAAGAATGCGTGAATGATGTGTAAGCACAATAGTAGTCAAACATGGATGCCCGTATCGCCGTCAAAACGCCCGCCTTAGTTAACGTCTCTTGGCAAAGGCTAACGATCAAGCTCGCCAATAAAAAAAGAAGGTCACATGCTAGAGGATCGGGAAAGTCAACTGAGGAGAATAGTCCCATGTACATTGGGTGGGGCTGTTGATCACCAGCTTCGAAGCCGTGAGTCTGCCAAACTATGCAAGGGTTCAGCAGAATGTCGCCTTTCACAACACCATGTGGAAGAGATGGCGACTCTTCCGCACACGGAAGGCTGCATAGCTGGTCGTAATCGACTACAGGTCAGCTCCATAAATCATGTTGGTTGATGGGAAAAGCCGAAGTAATGGCGTAGCCACCCAATGCCGATTAGCCACTAGAACATAAGATTGTGTCATTTGGTGAGCTCAGGTCATACACTCGCAAGAACCCTACACAACACCGTCTTTGACTGCAGAGGCATCCGAAGCTTCCAAACTCAAAAAAGCAAAAGTCTAAGAAGCCATTTGCACAGGACGACAAGACGTTAGCGAAGCCGATAACAAGTACGCAATTCCTTACTTTCGAAAAAAAATCAAAATTGAAATAAAAAAAAAAAGATATATATATATATATATATATATATATATATATAGTCTACTCTTTTTTGAGGATTGATTTGGTGGGAAACTTCTTTTCTTTCAAGTGTTTTACAAACATTGTAGGAATTTTTGAAAAATCAAAATTTTAAAAATAAAAATAATTATGAAAAAAAGACAAATAAGAGAAACCACTTACCACTCTTCTATTGAAGTTTTCGATCATCACTTTGAAGAAAGAAGGGATTCGTTCACCTGTGTGCGACATTATTCTGGTCCACTAGACGCACCAGTCAAAATTAGAGAGTACTAATTAATTGGCTAGATTGCATGATAGAGAGGACCGTAGCAAAATTAGCTTTTGAGGGATGGGAGAAAGAGAGAGGCTGGTGACTCCGGTGGTTTGATTAACCGGACCAAACAGGTTGTCGTTTGACTAACCGGACCAAACCGCCTGTCATTTGACTAACCGGACCAATCCGCCTGTCATTTTACTAACTGGACCAAACCAGTTGAGGTTTGGTTAATTGGACCAAACCAGCTGAGGTTTGGTTAACCGGACCAAACCAGCTGAGGTTTGGTTAACCGGACCAAACCAGCTGAGGTTTGGTTAATCGGACCAAACCAGCTGAGGTTTGGTTAACCGGACCAAACCAGCTGAGGTTTGGTTAACTGGACCAAACCAGCTGAGGTTTGGTTAACCGGACCAAACCAGCTGAGGTTTGGTTAACCGGACCAAACCAGCTGAGGTTTGGTTAACCGGACCAAACCAGCTGAGGTTTGGTTAACCGGACCAAAGCAGCTATGGTTTGATTAACCGATTAACCGAACTAAGCCGGGTGTGGTTTGGCTAACCAGACTAAACCGGCTGTTGTTTAGCTAAACGGACCAAACCGGCTGTTGGTTAGATCAGCGAACCAGACTGGTTATTGTTTGGGTCATCGGAGCAAACCGGTTGTGGATTGGGTTAGCAGACCACAACAATTCTTATTTTCCACACTGGACCAAACCAGTGATTGTTTGGGTGATTGGAGTACAACCTATTGTTGTTGGAGTCACCGGACTCAATTGTTCTTTAACTAATTAGACCAAATTAACTTCACTCAACCGAACTGGAACAGACCAGACTGTCCAGACCAAATCGGTCGTTCTTTGTTCAACCAGATCAAAGCGGCTGTTGTTTGGTTAACCAAACCAAAACGGTTGTTGTTTGACAAACCGGACCAAACCAATTGTTGGTTAAATTAATGAACCAAACCGGTTTTATTAAAAATGATTAAACTGAAATCATAACAATTATGTCGTACAAATAATAAACATGACAACAAACTACAATCTCATCAAAATAACAACTAAAAACGACTATAAGAAGATATAAACCAAATGAAAATAATAACACACTGTAATTTTATCTAAATAAACACGAAAAACAACAATAAAAAGAAATAACCAAATAGAAAACTAACATAAACATACTGTATATACAGGAAACGTTGAGGATGAAGAAGACAAAAGAAGAGGAAAATGAGATTACTGAAAACAAAGAATAAACAACCAGTTATAGGACTTTACACCATGGAAATTACATAAATTCGAAAACAAAACTTCTCTAAAGACTAAAATCAACAGTAATATTTTAAACTTTTGATTTGTTTTTTATTTTATTCTTCAAAAGGTTACCGGACCAAAGCGGTTGTTTTGTGGTTTACCGAACCAAACCGGTTGTTGTTTCGCTCACCAAACCAAAGTGGTTGTTGTTTGACTAACTGAACCAAATGTTGGACTCACCGGACCAAATCGGTTGTTCTTTGGCTAACCGGAACAAAACGGTTGTTGTTCGGCTAACCGAAGCAAACCGGTTGTTGTTTGGCTAACCGGACAAAATCGGTTGTTATTTGGTGAATCGGGCTAATCCGGTTATTCTTTGGCTAATCAGACCAAATTGACTTCACTAAAACAAACTTGACCAAACCTGTTGTTGTTTGGCTAACCGGACCAAACCGGCTGTTGTTTGGCTAACCGGACCAAACCGGCTGTTGTTTGGCTAACCGAACTAGATAGACTGTTGTTTGCCTCACCGGACCAAACTGGTTGTTGTTGGGCTAACTGGACCAAATCGGTTGTTGTTTGGGTAATTGGACCAAACCGATTGGCTGTTGTTTGGCTAACCAAACCAAACTGACCGGTTGTTGTTCGGTTAACCAAACCAAACTGACCGGCTGTTGTTTGTCTAACCGGACCAAACCAACCGGCTGTTGTTTGGCTAACCGGACAAAACCAACCGGTTGTTGTTTTGCTAATCAGACCAAACCGGCTATTGGTTAGATCAGCATAAAACACTGATTGTTGTTTAGGTCATAACTACAACCGTTCTTGTTTGCCTCACCGGACCAAACTGGTGGTTGTTTGGGTGACTGCAATACAACCGGACCAAACCGGTTGTTCTTCGGCTATCTGGAGCAAACCGGCTGTTGTTCGGCTAACCGGACCAAATTGATTGTTATTAGGTGAACTGGACTAATCCGGTTGTTCTTTGGCTAATCCGACCAAATTGACTTACTAAAACAAACTTGACCAAACCGGCTGTTATTTGGCTTTGTTTGGCTAATAGGACCAAACTGGTTGTTGTTTGGGTAACCGGACCAAACCAGCTGTTGTTTCGCTAACTAGACCAAACCGGTTGTTGTTTCGCTAACCAGACCAAACCGGTTGTTGGTTAGATTAGCGGACCACACCGATTGTTGTTTGGGTCATCGGACCAAACCGGTTGTGGTTTGGGTCATTAGACCACAACAGTTCTTATTTGCCTCACCGAACCAAACCAGTGGTTGTTTGGCTGATTGGAGCACAACCGGTTGTTGTTGGACTCACCCAACCAAACCGGTTGTTCTTCGGCTAATCGGAGCAAACCGGTTGTTGTTCGGCTAAAACCGGACCATACCGGTTGTTCTTTGGTGAACCAGACTAATCCGGTTGTTCTTTGCTGAACCAGACTAATCCAATTGTTCTTTGGTGAATCAAACTAATCGGGTTATTCTTTGGCTAATCAGACCAAATTGAATTCACTAAAACAAACTTGACCAAACTAGTTGTTGTTTGGCTAACCGGACCAAATCGGTTGTTGTTTGGCTAACTGGACCAAATCGGTTGTTGTTCGGCTAACCGGACCAAATCGGCTGTTGTTTGGCTAACTGGACCAAACCGGCTGTTATTTGGCTAACCGGACCAAACCGGCTGTTGTTTGGCTAACCGGACTAAAACCGGATCAAGCCGGCTGTTGTTTGACTCATCAGACCAAACTGGTTGTTGTTTATGTTAATGTGGGTATTTCTGATTGGCTACATTTTGAAAACCTCAGGGTAAGAGTGATATGTACAGGTGGTCTCGGTTTAAACCTCTGGATAAGTGAATGAGATCAGAATGAATCTCAGGATAAGAACAAGACTAAGATAGACTTTATCCAAGTTTGAGGACATTATTAGTTATATAGATTTTTAAGTTTCTTAGAGTAGTTACGCTATATACTGAAGAAGAAGATTACCCAACGTGGAGTTGAGGGGGAGTATTGCATATTATCTCAGATGTTGTGTGAATATTTTACAGTGTGCCAAGTGAATTCTTCAGGCTTGATATCATAGAAGCCATTGGCAGTTTTCGTGTTTGTCTCATTCTGAGAGGACATCAACTTGAATAGTCCCTGTGCGAAGGGATACATTGAGGGGGAGCCTCAGTGTAAGGGAGTCACGGTGATCTATTGTTGGAGCTTCGCCAACAACAATCTAAAAGTGGAAGAGTTGTTCAAATCTTAGACTAGAAGAGGAGAACACTTTATGTGTAACTTGTAAGTTACACATCGTCTTTCACTAGTAAATTTGTGCTCCCAGGCTGAATGCCCCGCAGATTAGGAATGGTTTATTCCGAACTGCGATACCAAATCTCTCTGTGGCCTTCGTAACTTTAGTTGTAACTCATAGTGCAACTTCAAGTGTAAGTACACTAGTGTTCGGGTGTAGTTACACTCCCACGTACACCAATCTAGGTTTACTATTTTCAAGTGGTATTAGAGCAGGTTTCCAAGTTTATTTGGAATAAAGATCTTGTAACTAGTTTCGGTGATCATGACTAATATAATGAAGGAGCGTCTAACTAGACTCCCATTGCTGGATGGAACAAATTACTCATATTGGAAGGCACGAATGCATGCCTATATTCGAGCCCTAGATGAGAGGTCTTGGAAATCCATTGAGAAATGATGGACTTTGCCCACAAAAGTAGTGGGAGAAGGTGCAGCCAAGAAAGAAGTATTGAAGGACGACTCTGAGTGGACAGAGGAAGATGATAAGTTGTCCAGCTGCAATGCAAAGACATTAAATGCTATTTTTGGTGGAGTACATGCAGATCAATTTTGAAGAATTTCTGCTTGCCAGTCTGAACAAGAAGCTTGGAAGATACTCGAATTACATTTTGAGGGGACTAAGAGTGTTCGTCTATCAAAGTTACCAATGCTCACAACACAATTTGAACTCTTACGCATGCATGAGGATGAAACAAGACTCCAGTATGAGGTAAAGATTAGAGATATTGCTAATCAAGCTGTTGCATTGGGTGATAAAATTCCTGAGAATAGACTTGTACGTAAAGTGTTAAGATCACTTTCTTCGAGGTTCAAGGTGAAAAGGATTGCCATTGAAGAACATATGAATGTGGATACCATGAGTATGGATGAATTGATTGGGTCTCTTAAGACATTTGAAATGAATGAAGAAGCAAGTGATTCATGCATAGGAAAGAAAAAAACTGATGTTGCATTTAAATCGGTGGTTTCAGAAGAGAAAGGACAGGAGAAAATTGATAGCTCGTGTTCGACTGTAACCTTGGCTGATTTGGATGAAAGAGTAGCTCTGTTGGCACAAGGTTTGAACAGATTTATGAAGAAAAAATAAAAAGGTTTCAAGCTTAGTGAGCGTAAGCAAGTTACTAGTATTAAGATTCAAAGTAAAAAGAAAGTGGTGATATGTTTTGAATGTGGAGGAAGAGGACATATTCAATCAGAGTGTCCTACTTATTTGAGGAAGAAAAAGTCGTTAGTCGCATCGTGGAGTGAAGAGGATAACAGTGAATCTGATAATGAAGACTGTAACTTTGTGGCTTTTACTGCTAAGTACAGGGAGAGTTACGTGACAGAAAATAAGCATATCAAGGCGTTTGTGAGTGAGCATGATTATGAGAACGAGTCTGAGGAGGATCCTGTTGAAGATATTCTTAAGCAATGGGAAGGGCTGTTAGCAGTAACTTATGACTTGAAAATAAAAATCACTTCACTAGAGAAGGAAAATGATCAGTATGTGAAGGTTATTGCTGAAAAACATCTTCGAGTTCTGAGTCTTGAAGAAGAACTGAGGAAATCTCAAGATTTGGTGTCTCAATTTTATACTGATGAAAAGCAACAAAATCATAGATTGACTCATAAGATACAGCTTCGGGATGTTCGTGGGCGTAGGTATCAAGTACACAGAAATATGGTTGTTTCACGTGATCATAAAAAAGGCTTTACATCAGTCTGTTACTACTGTAGAAAAGGTGGTCATATTATGAGGTTATAGACTTCGTTGGGATCTGAGAAATAATGAGTCTCAGCATGTAAAAAGAGTAGGTACTCGACTTGTCTGGAGGAAGAAAGAAGTTGGGTTGTACGCTGCTCACTCGGCAATCACAGCCACTATGGATGATATATGGTATTTTAATAGTGGTTGCTCTCGGCACATGACTGGGAGTGCTGCTTGTTTAATAGATCTGACCCAAGCTGATGGAGGTCAAAGTTACCTTTGGTGATGGTGCAAAAGGAACTGTTCTTGGAAGTGGAACTCTTGCTTTGGAAGGGATGCCTAGTTTGACGGGTGTTCTTTTGGTGAAAGGTTTAAAGGCAAATTTGATCAGCATAAGTCAATTGTGTGATTAGAATTTAGTTGTGCAGTTTACCAAAGAAGGGTATTGTGTCTGACTCTACAAACCAATCGGTTTTAAAAGGTGCTAGAAAAACTGATAATTGTTATCAGTTGCAGATTGTGAGACGATGTAATTACAGTAACACAAATGACATGAGCTTGTGGCATAGAAGGTTGGGACATATACATGATAGAGGGTTGCAAAATCTTATCAGGCTTAATGTTGTTCGTGGATTACCCAAACTTAGTGGCAAAACTTCTCTTGTGTTCAAGGGATGTATGGAAGGCAAGCAACTTCAAGCGTCTCATCCTAGTGTTCAGTAGGTCACTACATCTTTGCCTCTGGAGCTGCTGCATATGGATCTCATGGGGCCGGTTCACACCCCAAGCATTGCTGGAAAGAGGTATGTCTTTGTGTGTGTTGATGACTTCACACGGTTTACATGGGTTGAGTTTCTGAAAGAGATCAGAAACTTTTAACGTTTTTTTAACTTTGTGCAAGCGATTGATGACTGAAAAACAGACTCTTATTGGAAAAATTGTTTGGATTCAAAGTGATCATAGAAGAGAATTTGAGAACATGGAGTTTGCACAGTTCTACAATGCCCAAGGTATTGCTCATGAATTCTCGTCGCCTAAAACTCCTCAACAGAATGGAGTTGTGGAACGTAAGAATATGACACTTCAAGAAATGGCTCATACAATGATTCATGCTAAGAATTTGTCACACAAGTTATGGGCAGAGGCTGTAAATACTGCCTGTCACATTGTCTTTAGAGTGTATTTGAGGGCCAAGACTCAGACAACTTCATATGAGTTGTGGAAGGACGTAGTCCACGGATTCATTACTTTAGGGAATTTGGTGCACCATGCTATGTTCTCAGAGATCGTGAATATCTCTCGAAGTTTGACTCTCGAAGTAAGGAAGAGATATTTGTAGGCTATTCCAAAAATAGTCATTGCCTACAGAGTATACTTCAAGCAATCAAACACAGTTATTGAATCTGTCAATGTGAAAATTGATGATCAAGAAGGTTGGTTGTTAAACAATGATGATGTGAATCTCGATGATGATGTGAATCTGGATGATGATGTGAATCTGGATGATGATGTGAATCTGGACAAGATAGAACCTGTACCTGTAGGTTCTAGTGGATCTTCAAATGAAACTGTCACTACAGTGAATGTTCCAATATGTGGTACAGTGGACGTTCCAGTATGTGACACACTGGCAGTTACATCAGTGGACCAAACAGAGAAGGATACATCACTTGAGTTCACCATAGAAAAGACAGCTTCTGTTAGAGTTCAGAAGAATCACCCTACTAAGCTGATTATTGGAAATATACATGACGGTATTAAAACCAGGGGAAAGAGGCCAAATTTTTCTGAGATGGTGCAATTCGTATGTTATACCTTCTCATTGGAACCAAAGAAAGTTGAAGAGGCTTCGAAGGATGATTATTGGATTAAGGCGATGTAAGAGGAACTTGAGCAGTTCGAGCGCAATGAGGTATGGACGTTAGTTCCATGACCAGAGAATGCGAATATCATTGGGACAAAATGGATATTCAAGAACAAGACAGATGAGTCTAGTAATATTACTAGAAATAAAGCTTGATTAGTTGCTCAAGGATACACTCAAGTCGAAGGAGTGGATTTTGATGAGACTTTTGCACCTGTGGCCAGATTAGAGTCGATTCGACTGCTGCTTTCAGTAGCAACTGTGCTGCATCTGAAGTTACATCAAATGGATGTTAAAAGTGCATTCTTGAACGGATACCTGTCAGAAGAAGTGTATGTAGAACAGCCAGAAGGTTTTTTTTATCCTAAATATTCAGATCATATATACCATCTCTCTAAGGCGTTGTATGGATTGAAACAAGCTCTGAGAGCTTGGTATGAATGGCTGACTAAATTTTTGTGCTCTACAGGTTTTATACGAGGAGTAGACAAAACCTTGTTCATTAAGAAGAAAGAGCAAGAGCAGACAATAACTCAAATTTATGTGGATGTACATCAGAACACGGGTTGAAACGATTTGTAAGAGATATGCAAGGTGAGTTTGAGATGAGTATGATGGGAGAGTTGGCGTATTTTCTGGGGTTCCAAGTCAAACAGAAGGAAGATGGTATTTTCATTTCTCAAGAAAAATATGCTAAGAACTTAGAAAGAAGTTCGATCTTGAAGGGTCAAAGGCAATGAGAACTCCTATGAGCACTACTGCTTATGTCACAAAGGATGAAGAGGGGATCCCTGCAAATGCTACAATGTACAGAAGTATGATAGGTAATCTACTATATCTTACAACCAGCAGACCAGACATTAGTTACAGTGTTGGAATATGTGCAAGGTACCAATCAGCACCTAGAGAGTCCCATGTGAAGTTAGCCAGAAGGATCCTCAGGTACGTAAAAGGAGCAGTAAATTGGGGACTTTGGTTTTCTAGAAATTCAAACATCGTGCTTGCTGGTTACAGTGATACTAATTGGGTAGGCAATGTAGATGATCAGAAGAGTACTTCGGGTGGATATTTTTATCTAGGTAACAACTTGGTTTCTTGGTATAGCAAGAAGCAGAACTCTATCTCTTTTTCCACAGCCGAAGCAGAGTACATTGCTGCTGGAAGTTGTTGTGCTCAGCTTATATGGATGAGTCAGATGTTAGCTGATTATGGTATTTCCACTGGTGCACTTATAGTATACTGTGACAACACAAGTGAAATTAACATCTCGAAGAATCCTGTAAAACATTCAAGAACTAAGCATATTGACATCAGACATCATTTTATTCGAGATCTTGTGGAGGACGGTAAAGTTATGATAAACCATATTTTCACAGATAAGAAGCTTGCTAATATTTTTACAAAGAGTGTGGATGTAAAAAGGTTTGAGTTCCTTAGAGGAGCTCTTGGGTTATGCTATAACTGATACTGGACTAGGGGATGTATCAGGTAGTGTAACAGGATATATATATATATATATAAAGGGCAAAGGTGTCTTTTGTTGTCGTGATTTTTAACTTAAGAAAAGAGAGTTTCTCTTTATTTTGTTAATTAGCATAGGGCGCAAAAGGCGAGCGCAAAAGTTTTGAAGGAAGAGGAGGAGTGACTCTCTCACGGGGAAGCGACACTCGCAATCAAAAGCTTTTGAGTGAGTATTGGGATTTCGGGGGCGCGAGCAGAAGGCAGAAAGCTGAAGTTTGAGTGCGGGGCTGCAATCAAAGCTTTGCGCATTCTGAAGGTTTGAGTGGTGTGTGCGTCTCAACAGAACTTTATCAGGTATGTCAAATCTTGTATCTTGTCATGTGAGGGACGATCTAGCGAAATCAGTCTCAGATGCTGGAACTGTTATGGGTATCTCAAGTCAGAGTACTAGGGTCAAACAGAAAGGTGAATCAGCTCCAATGGAGTTGAGTGAAGGAAGGTCACAAGGGAGTCATTTGGTCGAATAATGTGGTTCGATTGAAACCCTAAGTTTTGCTCTTGATTCTGTAAAGAATCTGATTTCGAATGAAGTTGTGATTGAAAATCCTACCTTGAAAGATATGTTGAATGAAATTATTGGTACACAACAGTGTACAGTACACACATGTGAATCGAGACCTATTGAAAAATCAGTGGTTGAAGAAGTAATTGCATAAAGTTCTTAATAGAGTTTGAGTAGTTGTGAGGATGAAGACGTCCCGTTAAGAATTTCTCGACGAAGGTCACAATTTGTAAGTGATTGCTCTCAATCAAAAATAGTGTTAGGAAATATCAAATCACGTCTTTGTCACAGTACTATCTGAAAAAGGAAATAGGGGATGAGTTCAGATGATCCTCCTATTCAAATTGATGAAGAAGAGGAGAATGTTAGAAGAATTGATGAACAAATTGGGATGGGGAAGTCTATATCAGTACCTGGTGCTTCGATGACTCAGAAAGTGAAAAAGAAAAGGAGGTTGATAAGAAAGGTGGTTGAGGACTATTCAACCTTAAATACTTGGATTACCAGACAGAGATTGAGTAGAGGTACAGTAGGTGTTACAGCTGCACAGGATCAAAATGTTACACTCTCAAGTACATCTAGAGGTACTCGATCAAGGCAAAGAGGAGTATAGGTTACAGCACCTGATATAGGCAAAATCTCAGAATGCTCGGTCGGACATGTTTGTTCATCCAACAATGGTACCGTTTAGTGAGGTCTTTGTAAGTAAAGACGCTGAAAAGAAGTATGCAAATCTTACCAAAAAGACTTTTCGAGGAGATCTAGTTAGCCATTGTTACAAAACCGTTTAGTGAGGTCTTTGTAACTAAAGACGCTGAAAAGAAGTATGCAAATCTTACCAAAACGACTTTTCGAGGAGATCTAGTTAGCCATTGTTACAAAAAAATCAAGATTGTTCTGCCTCTATTGGAGAAGCTTCAGCTCAAAGGTACAATTTCTAATTTCAAGTCTTATTCTGAAGACGTAGTTTTAGAATTTTACTCTAACTTAGAAAAGCCGATGAAGGATATTGGAAATCATGTATATGTTAGAGGTCATTGGTATGTATTTGATTCAAATATAATTAGTGAGTATCTGCAATTACCTGTGTATGCTGAAGAGCTAGAAGAAGAGGAAGATGATGTTATGTTGCGAGAACTCACTGGTGGTAAACTGAGTGTGTGGCGAAACTCGTATTCAATCCCTGCATCTTCACTAATCTCGAAATATGCAGCTCTTCATAAGATAGCTGTTTGGAATTGGCTTCCTTCTACTCATAGAAGATTTTTGAGTAAGCGGCTGATTGACTTCTTATATCGAGTAGGCACTTAACAACAATTTAATGTAGGGGCCAGAATTTTTTAGCATATTCTTAGAGTGCCTAAGTCTGGAGAACAAGGACGTATTGTGTTTCCCTCTTTAATTTTTTGAATTCTTGAGAAGCAGAAGCCTTTTGGGTTGGCTGAGGTCATGTTGACAAAGAATGTAGAAGTGATTCAGAACAAGTCTTCTACAATTCCTAAGTCAAGGCGTACTACTACTACTGAAGAGACTACCTCATCATTGGCAAGTGATTTCTCTCCACAGTGTGTGCGTGTCAGCTTATATTTCTGATACATTGACTGCAATTCAGACTGATAGTGTTATAGTATCTTCTGGTGTATCTGTTACTACTCATGATCTTCCAGTGACTGAAGCAGTACCAGGTACAGTGTCTGATCCTTCTGCTGATCTAGCTATGTCTAGCTTGGGTGGTTTGAGGCTTATTCCAGAATTCATAGCATTAGGAGAATCTTCGTCGAGCTTGGCTCCACCGCCATGGCCATGGTCTCCGGCAATCTCTTTGGATGATAAAATGATGGATTTCCTTCGCAAAAGAGGTGAAATTGCGCAGAAGGAGGTGGTTCAGTATGAGAAATTAGCACGCCTCAAAAGGCATGAGGTTGCACTTATAGATCATTTGTTGAGGGAGTTTGGTAAGTTGAAGAAAGTTTGACCAACATGCTGCTATGGTGTTCCACTTGTAATTTTTTTTGTCATTTTGTGTCAAAAAGGGGGAGTTAAATCAGTTAGTAGTTTGTGATCAGTATCTCAGTAGGTTGTGGATGTGGTTGCTAGACATGATGATATGAGACATGCTGTTTGTTGTTATTCATGTTGTTGTTATTCAAGATATTACTGATATGAAAGTGCCATTGATGTGATTAGTGGTTTGATGTGTTTGATGTTATTAAGGTGTGATACTGATGTGATCAGTGGGTGTTACTACTGATGTTATGAGTGGTTGTTGTAAAAAATGAGCCAAAGGGGGAGTTTGTTAATGTGGGTATTTCTGATTCGCTACATTTTGAAAACCTCATGGTAGGAGTGATATGTACAGGTGGTCCCGGTTTAAACCTCTGGATAAGTGATTGAGATCAGAATGAATCTCAGGATAAGAACACGACTAAGATAGACTTTATCCAAGTTTGAAGACATTATTAGTTATATAAAATTTTGAGTTTCTTAGAGGAGTTACGTTGTATACTGAAGAAGAAGATTACCCAGCGTGGAGTTGAGGGGGAGTATTGCATATTATCTCAGATGTTGTGTGAATATTTTACAGTGTGCCAAGTGAAGTCTCCAGGCTTGATATCATAGAAGCCATTGACAGTTTCTGTGTCTGTCTCATTCTGAGAGGACATCAACTTGAATAGTCCCTGTGCGAAGGGATACATTGAGGGGGAGCCTCAGTGTAAGGGAGTCACGATGATCTGTTGTTGGAGCTTCGCCAACAGCAATTTGAAAGTGGAAGAGTTGTTCAAATCTTAGACTAGAAGAGGAGAACACTTTATGTGTAACTTGTAAGTTACTCTACGTCTTTCACTAGTAAATTTGTGCTCCCGGCCTAAATGCCCCGCAGATTAGGAATGGTTTATTCTGAACTGCGATAACAAATCTCTTTGTGTCCTTCGTAACTTTAGTTGTAACTCATAGTGCAACTTCAAGTGTAAGTACACCAGTGTTCAAGTGTAGTTACACTCCCATGTACACCGATCTAGGTCTACTGTTTTCAGTTTAGTTCACGGACCAAACCGGCTGTTGTTTGGCTAACTGGACCAAACCGACTGTTGTTTGGCTAATTGGACCATACCGGCTGTTGTTTGGCTAACCGGACTAAACCGGCTGTTGTTTGGCTAACCGGACTAAACCGGCTGTTGTTTGGCTAACCGGACTAAACCGGCTGTTGTTTGGCTAACCGGACTAAACCGGCTGTTGTTTGGCTAACTGGATGAAACCGACTGTTGTTTGGCTAACTGGACGAAACCGGCTGTCGTATGACTAACCGGACCAAATCAGACCAAACTAGTAGCTATTTGACTAACCAGGCCAACCCCTGCCTCACCGGACCAAACAGTGGTTGTTTGGGTGACCGGTGACCCTAATGGTTTGACTAACCGAACCAACCCGGCCCAAACAGCCAAGTCCAACCTGGCCCAAACGGTCGAGTCCAACCCGGGCCAAATGGCCGAGTCCAACCCGGGCCAAACGGTTGAGTCCAACCCGGCCCAAACAGCTTAGTCCAACCTAAGCCAAACGACCGAGTCCAACCTAAGCCAAACGACCGAGTCCAACCTAGCGAAAACGGCCGAGTCTAACCTGGCCAAAACGGCCGAGTCCAACCCGGCCAAAACGACCGAGTCCAACCCGGCCAAAACGACCGAGTCCAACCCGGCCAAAACGACCGAGTCCAACCCGGTCAAAATGGCCGAGTCCAACCCGGCCAAAACCGTCGAGTTCAACCCGGCCAAAACAGGTGAGTTCAACACGGCCAAAACGGCCGACTTCAACCTGGCCAACACGGCCGACTTCAACCTGGCCAACACGGCTGACTTCAACCCGGCCAAAACCGCCGACTTCAACCCAGCCAAAACCGCTGACTTCAACCTGGCCAAAACGGCCTACTTCAACCCGGCCAAAACGTCCTACTTCCACCCGGCCCAAACGGCCTACTTCCACCCGGCCCAAACGGCTGAGTTCCACCTGGCCTAAACGGTCGGGTTCAACCTGGCCAAAACGGCCGAGTTCAACCCGCCCAAAGCAGTCGTGTTGACTCGTCGCGGCCAAACGTCGTCGTGGCTAGGGTCGCTAGTTTTCGGTGAGCCTTTCAGGCATCACGGCGACACCAAACAGTGCCAGAAAAGTACCCAACACTGATGGACAACCCAAAAATACAATCTTAAAGTTTAAAAACAGAATAAAAACGATTCGATATAGGTGGGAGAAGCAATTTCATCGCCTATAAATGATTTTCAAATCCAAAGAAGCATTTTTACTTGATTCCTCCATCTCGGCTGTTCTCCATCAAACACAAAAATAAATCGACGCATAATTGGAATCGTAAATCTTCCCAATCTTCTCCAAAATTTCAGCGAAACATGTACCTGCGAACAATTTTCGGATGATCTCGAAAACGACGACGACCTCATACATTTTTGGAGCTGCGGTGCTCGTTCAAGCTTTCTCTGAATGAGGCATTTCCGTCGAGGAACCGCTTTCCGAATCCCACAACAAGATGAACTGAGAAAGATGAAGAGGGAGAGAGAAGAAGATAAACATGAAATAAGAACAGGGAGAGAAAGAAGAAGATAAACATGAGATAATAATTAAAATATTGAGACCGTGAAAAAAATGAGTAAAAAACGTACATAACATTTACCATAATAGTGGCTACCGTGAAAAGAAGTCGAGAGGTTCTGTACAGCCACACCGACTGCTTATCCTATTTATTAGATAGTAAATAAATTGAATAAAATGAAAAATAAATTTATTAAAGATCTAATATTTATTTGTTTCTACCAATTACATTTTAAAAACAAGGTTTGTAGTTTCGGGGATACACAAAGTTTTGGACTTTACAGAAATGGAAATATAAACCTATGGATATGCTAGGAAACACATGTAATAAATTCAGATACTTTAGAAAAATATTTAAACTATTAAAAAATATTAATATTTATTAATATTATTAAATATAATATAATATTCTTATTAACTCAATTGTAAGGATTTATTAAGCTTCCTTTCTTGTATTAGCTGCTAAAATTTCCCTTGAATAATAGTTATATAATATTTTTATTGTTCTTTATTTATCTTGAGTGTAAATTTGATATAAATCAAAACAATGAGAAGACAAAGATGTTAATATACAAACATAAAACAATTATGAAAACAAGTCATATTTAACAATTAATAATACTGTAAGCTTAAATATATTCATAAACTTAGGCTTGATAATTACCACTAACTATACCCATGCCAAAGTTTAAATTCTCATTCATAATAAACGTCAAGAAAAATAAACAAATAAACAGGGTTTTAAAATTTCAGCACGTAAAGCAAAAACACACACAATGAAAAGTTACATAATGAGAAAATTAAACATAAGGCATGAACTCTTAATGTTGTTTTGAAGGTTCCAAACTTGGGCTCCAACACAATGGAAAAACCCAATTTGGGTTAATTACATAAGTATTATTTACCTAATTTAAATATGATTCTGTATAATTTGGAGATCTCTAATTTTTTTAATTAATTTGTGATTCCTGTCTTGTATTGGGTTTCTTTATTTCCTGGAAACATTAGGAAACCGATATCACAGGGTATATTTCCTGTAAAAGGAAACACCTCCCGGTTTTTGTTTAGGAAATAGATGCGTAGCGGTAGGGGTAGAAATGAGCCGAGCCGAGCCGAATCTATGCTGACTCGAGCTCGGCACAGCCATTTACACTTCAGCTCGAGCTCAATTCGAGCGGGCTTGAGCTCATTTCGAGCCCGAGCTCGAGCCCGATCTCGAGCCCGATCTTGAGCCCCTAATCGAGCCCAGTTCGAGCTTCTCCCTCTTCTCGTTCAGTCGGCTTTCAACTCTGTTTCTTTATTCTTTGCCCTCCTCTCACGAAATGCAAGCATGGGGTTCTTCAATTCTTTTTCGAGTCACGCCGTTTGGATTGAGAGCTTCCCGTTAAACTGAAGCTTCAGGCCGGTAGTTGCAGGGCCCAATTTGGCGAACAAATCCGCGAGGAGAGGCAAAAAAGGAAAAGAGTTTCTCTAGTTTCGTAACCCGTGTAAGTCTTTCCTTCTTCTCGATTTCTAATCTCGATATCTGTCATTCACTGCAATCTTATCGACTCCAGTTTGATCGATTTGAGGAAGAAGAGTGAACAAAAGACGATTGCCCCAACCCAAGAGTCACATTTCTATATTAATTACGATTGTTCTACGACGCCAAGGATGAATCCAGATCTGAACAACTCCGAATCGAACAAAAAGACGAGGGAGGAGCACTCCGCTGATTGCGCGCCCTATCCAAAAATCGATCCCAAGGATGTTGCTCCAGTGCAGGAGGACTTCAAGGACGTTGCTATCGGATCTTCGCAGCCAGAGCCCCCGCAGAATCCGTCGCCGCCGGCAGCTGCTCCGCAGAAAACCGTGAGATGGCCTCTTTTAATTGGCGGAAGTGGGTTTCTAAATCCCCAAATCGTGGTTCTGTAGTTCTCGAGCGGCTCGACGAGCTTTCGAACAGAGTCACCCGAAACTCAAGTTCGGCTCGATTATATAAACGAGATACACTACATAACTGAGTTCGGTCCGAGTTCGATTATTTTCGAGCCGAACCGAGCCAAACCCAAGCCGAGCCCGAGCTACTCGCGAGCTGGCTCGGTTCAGTGCCACCCTACGTATCGGTACAGCCCGATACGTATCGATATTTAAAACCACCATGATTAAAAGCGTGTTTTAAAAATCGAACCGACCCGTCAACCGGAATCGGGACATAAAACAGTTGGTTTAAATTGAAAATCGCAAGAAAGTGGAAAACCGGACGACCCGAGCGGTTTGATTGGTTCAACCACTAAACCGTTGAACCGACCGAACCAGTTCAACCGGTTTGGTTACTGTTGGTCCACCTTCTAGGTTTAAAACTAAATCGCAAGTCGGGAATCGAGAACGACTCTTTTCGGGAACGACTGGATAGGGAAGTTTGTTCTCTTCCATGAGTACCTCTCCCACGGCCACAAGGATAGGGAAGTTTGTTCTCTATTTCTCTTCGAAAATGCGCAAGATCTTCTTTGTTTGTCTCTAATTTGGGATGGTTTGCTTCCTTTGGAATTTTTTTTGCGATAGAGAATAAGTATCTTGGATGCTTCAATGGGAGGTCAGGAATAAGATTTTTTTTTTTTTTTCTGTAGTTGTTTCCGACGGTAGAGAAGAAAGAAAACAAGAGAGGTCGACGGAAGAAAGAAAGAGAATTGAACAGATAAGAGAGAAGAGAGAGAGAAGAGATAAGAGAGAAGAGAGAGAGAAGAGAGAAGAGAGAGAGAAGAGAGAAGAGAGAGAGAAGAGAGAAGAGAGAGAGAAGAGAGAAGAGAGAGAGAAGAGAGAAGAGAGAGAAGAGAGAGAAGAGAGAGAGAGAGGATACGAAAACCCAATTCAGGTATGCGTTTGCCTTCTCCTTCTCCCAAACTCTGCTCAAAGAACATAAGATTTTTTTTTATTTTCAGATTATATTTTTATTTAATATTATCATTTTAAGAAGTTTAATTACATTTGATCTCTGATATATGATTTATTTTAGATGAAACATATTAAAATTTTGAATAGTTATTTTATTTTTAAATATTTTTAGTGGAGGTAGATGTATGCACCAAAATGTGCATAGCCCAATTTCGACGAGTCCAACAACCCACCGATCCATCAAACAACGATCATGGGTAAGCTCTGTCGATCTTTGAAGTTCATTGTTACAGCCCACTGCCGGGTCCAGTCGCGTTGTCACGTCATCGACACAGTCAGCAACACAATTAGCAGAAATTCGTCGAGTCAGCACCCGTCAGCATGCCTCGTCAGCTCATCACTCAATTCAACAGTCAAATGACCAGAACTGGTCGTTAACCGAAGGAGGAAAAGGAGGGACCACAATCCTGGTCTCCCTCCTCCATCAACTCCCTCAGCAGAAAGGGGATCGTGATCCCCTCTCCCAGGAAAAAGCCTCAACAACCGAAGAAAACAGGCTAAAAATAGCCAGAGAGTTCCCTGTCGCAGGGGTGGAGAAAAAATCAAGTTTGAGAGCATTCTAGTCGAGAAAATACTTCACGCACAAAATTTCTTTCTCTCTCGAAACGGAGGTCTGAAAATCCCTTCACCAAGAAGAAACTCGACACACAGAAGCTCTCTCGAACCATAGAAGTCAAGCAACTTGCAGTTCGTCGCAACTCAATAGTTCAACCGGAGCAGCTCTACACGATCGCCGACAACGTCACAAGTTGACACACGCGGAGCACAAATACCTCTGTCCGACCGACCAAAGCCACACCAGATCGTGCACACTCGTTCCTGCAACTCGAGTCTCGACGACGACTCGCCAGAAGCTTTAACTTCACCAAAAACACACGGAGATCGAATCAGAGGAAGCATAGGAGATTGTACTCGCAATTTTCTGACATTCACACTTCATTGTAAACACAAATTATTCTAAAGTAATCGACATATTCTCTCGGTCGCGCCTCTTCGCGGACCGGCGGATTTTCGGTGAAACAGATTTGGCATACCCGGTGGGACATTTCCTACCTCTCATCTCCTTCTCCGTCCAAAAAAAAAACTCCAACCTCAGCCATGGCCAGCAACGCCAACAACGGCAACAACAACAACAACAACAACAACGGGGGCAAGCAAATTGCCTCCTCGAGCTCTGCTCAGCCGCGCCCCGCCGCGACCGCAAGCTCAACCGCAGGAGCTCACGGACCAACTGTCGTCTCTCCGGCTAACCTCTGCGCTCCAACCTCTCCACCACCTGCCACTCGCCCAATTACAAGGGCCTTGGCCAGGAGCTTGTCCACCGGACAGGCTCCCTTCATTTACGACGTGCGTCGCCCGAGCGCCATCTTTCTACCACAGGCTACCGCGGCCTCCACCTAACCAGCCGCGGCCTCAGCCAGGCCGATTCCAGCAATGGCCAAACCCACATACCTGGCCGTCGCTGACTCTCCTTCTCCTTGCAACCCGACTGTCAGCCTGGCTCAGTCGCCACCATCGCGAAGGAGTTCCATCGTCCCTGCCCTGGTGCAGCAATACAAGCAGCGTAGGGGCATGACTTCTTCCTCCGCGACAAGGATGAATTCACCATCAGCCTCTTCCGCATGCAGACGATGCGGCCAAAGACAAATCTCAATCGTGACCATCTCTCACGATCTCCTAGCCAGCGCTCACTGCAGCAGCTGGCTCGCCACCCATTTGCTCGCCTCACCGACAGACACCGGCGACCTCCCCGGCTACACTATCACCCATTCCGCCTAGCCGCATCTCAGCGGGGCTGCCTCCGCAAGCCAGTCGCCCACAGCAACTTCTCCACACCCGAGAACACCGGCGACCGTCTCCCCAATGCGGTCGCCGGCAAAATATTCTCCACTTCGATCTGCGTCGGGAACAGCTCCGTCAACGCCGACCGTCAAAATGGCCGCAATGACGACGTCGGTCAAAACAATCGAAGAGCAGCTTGCCGAAATGCAAGCTGCACTTAAAGAACAGAGCGAACAACTGCGCATCAAAGACGCGCAACTCGTAGTTCGCTATCTCTAGATCGCAAGGATGATGGAGCGGCTCGAAATGGGCGCGGCCGCGAACAACACCGGCGTTTTGCAAGAGGTCGACCGAAATCGGGCGACTACTAGCGGCTCAGCCGAACCATTGCGAGAGGATCCTGCCTCTGACGACGAGATGCAGCCCATCGTACCGACGGCCATCCACGGAGGTCGAGCTGAAGTAGAGCCGGCTACCCTCACTTTAGATGCGGTGATTGAACTCATCATCCGCGCCATGCGAAACGGCTCCAGCGAAAGCAAGTCGGTGGCCTATCGAAAGCCGTACACGCAGAGGATACAAAACATCCCAATGTCGCTCGGCTACCATCCTCCGAAATTCCAGCAGTTCAATGGCGATGGGCACCCCAAACAACATGTCGCACATTTCATTGAAACCTGCAATAACACCGGCATAGACGGCGATTTGTTGGTCAAGCAATTCGGCCGATCCTTGAAAGGCAACGCCTTCGACTGGGACGTTGAGCTGCCCCAGGAGTCCATTGACAGTTGGGAACAACTCGAGCGAGAGTTCCTTAGTCGATTTTACAGCACTCGACGCACCGTCACTCTGGTCGAAATTGCCAATCTAAAACAGAAGAAGGGCGAGAAGGTAGTCGACTACATCAACCGGTGGAGGAGCTTGAGCCTCAATTGCAAAGAGAGCTCAAATCTATCTCTCGAAGCCGAAATTGAAATGTGCGCTCGAGGGATGCAATGGGAGCTCCTGTGCTACATTCAAAGCCGCAGGCCGACAAATTTTCAAGAGCTCGCAACGAAGGCCCACAATATGGAGAACCTCATACAAGAGCGAGGGGAGGAAGTTTCATCATCTGTCGTCGCGACCGTACCCAAAGACGCGAAGGAGAAAACTAAAGCATCCTTCACGACGAACGCTCTCGAACCAATAAAAGTCGGGAGCAAGGTCAAGACAAGCTACGTTCAACGGCAGCCAGTCGGAGGCACGTACCAGAGGTCTTCACTGGAGGAACGACAGGCCAAAACGTATCCGTTCGACGACGCAAACGTTCCTGTCATGCTCAAGCAGCTCCTCGACAACCACCTGATCAAGTTGCTAGAAGTTAAACGACCCGGCGACCTGTCCAGGAGCAAGGATCCAAACTTCTGCAAATACCACCGCTTGGTCGGGCATCCGACCAAGAAGTGCTTCGCTTTGAAGGACAAGATCATGGAGCTGGCGGCTCAAGGCCTCATCGAAATCGAAGGAGCTGAAAATACATCCTCCTCATATATCATCTCCATTCAAGCCGATTCAAATCGGCGAGCTCGGCCAAACAAACAACAGGTCGCAAGGAAGGAGTACATTCCAAAATCCAGCCCCTCCAACCGACCTCACAACAACAGACGACCACCGGCTAAGGTCGCACCAAAACCGGCACCCCACGGAGAAGCTGCAGCCGACGTAGAGGGGTGGATCCTGGTCACCCGGAGAAAGAAGCCTATTCGAGAAATCGAACTGGCACCGGCGAACACCAGAACCAAGGCGAGGCGGCCAAACAAAAAAGCAGCGAAGCGCCAAAAGAAAACTCCCAGGACCAACGTCCAGGGGGCAAACAAGAAGAAGAGCACTTTGGCAGAGTTCTTCCCAAAGGAGTTTTTCGCGCCTCCAGCAATGGTGGCAACCTGTTCGATAGCTCCTCCCCAGCCAGCAGCAGCCAAAGATAAAGGCAAACTACCGGTCGTCGAATGCGACGACCTCGAGACGTCATCGAAGCAAATCTCGTCACTCAATGAGATAGAAGACGACCTCGACTTGGCCATTCGGTCAAAACAAGCCTTAATTCGAGTCCTCGCCAAACTAGAGGAACTCCATGCCGAAGTCGAAAGGCTGCTCATGAGAAAGCATGACTCGCCGAAGGTCGGGTTAACTCCACCCTATCGAAAGGAGGAAGAAGATGCACAATCCTCTCTGCAGCCGGTAAAGTCAGAAGAGGCACTCGTCGTCTCCTGCCCATCACACATTGTGTTTTGAGAGAAGGATGCACAACTGGGGGCATGACCTCCTCCTCCGCGACCAGCAAACTATTGGCGGCGACCAAAACAGGTGCCCGGCGACCGAGCCGAGCACCCTTCGAAGCTCCGCGACCAAACAAACTACTGGCCGCGACCAAAACAGGTGCCCGGTGACCGAGCCGAGCACCCTTTGAAGCTCAGCGACCAGTCAAACTGCTGGCCGCGACCAAAACAGGTGCCCGGCGACCGAGCCGCGCATCCTTCGAAGCTCCGCGACCAGCCAAACTACTGGCCGCAATCAAAACCAGTGCCCGGCGATCGAGCCAAGCACAATTCAAAGCGCACCTCAGATTGGAACGCGTCGTCGTCAGAGAAGATGACCAGAAGCCGGCGTCGTCACCGAAGAAGACGACCGAAAAGACGCTGATGAAAAAAAATCGCGAACTTCCCGCCTTCTATTGTGCCCCGAAGAAAAAAAAAGGAGAAATAAACCGACCGCCATCCTCCTCGATCCCCTCTCTTTCCCCTTCCCAGCAGCAAGCCCAGCCGCCCTAGGTTTGACGAAATTAGAAGAAGATGGCACCGCCGACAGCCTCCTTGAAACTCCCACTGGCCAGGGTGGTCGCGCCATCCTCTCGCTCCGGCCTCGGCTCTTCTTTCGAACCTTGGCGGCGGTGGGCAAGAAGGCCGACCACGCCGACCCTCTGCTACTCCGCCGCTAAGCACTTCTACAAGGCTCAGCCGATCACCCAAGCGGGGACATGAAGGCCTCCGGATCCTCGGTAACTCCGAGTCAACAATGGCGAAGGCACAACTTCTCCTCGTCCTCTACCCTCTGCATTTTCTCTATTCGATGTTTCTTCTGCGACCAGAAAGCACGTCAAGCTATAAGCGATCGGAGGGGATTTCTCGGAGAAGATTATCTCTTGGGAGCCACTTTGTTGTTTCCGCCATTTTGCCTATTTCCAAAGGGAATTCGGCCGATATCATTCTTGGGTTTGATTCGGTCTCCTTAATACCGGGGCCCCGTGGGTGGGCGTAGAGAGATGGTAAGTTCTCCTCGGCGGCCAGGTCTCCCAAATTTTCTAAAACGAAGACCAAAACATTCTTCACGGGGACCGAGAGGTTTCAACAAGGTCATCTAGACTGCTTCAGAACACGAACCAGGCGATTACCCATCGATTCCTTTCACTCACCACAGCCTTCGACGACGAACAGGGACCCCGGACTGTCGCCCAATGACCGGGTCACGAGGTGTGACTGAAAAAGCGAGAAAAATCTGCGTTTACACTCAAGGCAGATCGCGACGGGTGAATTGGAGCGGTTTAACGAAAAACGTTGCTAAGAAGAGATACTTCGACACACCTTCTAATACGACGAGCACAGTCCCAAAGGCTTCGCACCGGCGACCAGCCAAACAGTCGGCCACGATCAAAACAAATGCCCGGCGACCGAGCTGTGTAAAATTCAAAGCTTTGCGACCAGCCAAATAGTCGGCCGTGATCGAAACAAGTGCTCGGCAACGAGCCGAGCACAATTCAAAGCTTTGCGACTAGCCACAAAGCCGGCCGCGATCGAAACAACAAAATTTGCGCCCGGCAACCGAGCCGAGCACAGTTCAAAGTCTGCGCCCAGCAACAAAACAAACACAAAAAAAAAAAATACAGAGGCATTGCCCGACGACCGAGCCGGGTGCTATACTGCAAACTCCTGCGGTCGCCGACCGAGCCGGACGCAGCCAACAGAACAAGGTACGCAACCCCTCTTCAAAAAAATAAGGATGCGACAAAAAGAAACAGTCGCCGAACAAAAAGAAGCAAGCGACAAAAAGGAGTTGTTGCAAAAGAACAAAAAAAAATGCAGCGACAAAAAGAAGCAGTCGCAAAAGAAAAGAAGTTGTCGACGACCAAACCGACTGCGACACTCCGCAGCTCGCACCCGGCGCTCAAGCAAGTTGCGACAACAACACCCGGCGACCAAGCCGGGTCGCGCCAAAGACAAAAATTCAGCCTCCCAAATGACCCCAAACCGGCTCAGCCGAATCAAAATCTCGGCACCTGGCGACCAAAACAGAAGTTTAACCTCCCGGCGACCGAGCCGGCCAAATTTAAAACGAAACTGCAGCACCCGACGAGCGAGGCGGATGCGACCAAAACAGGAGCAATGCACTCGGTGACCAAACCGAACGCAGGAAAGAAGCTTCGCAACCGTCGGCATAGCCGGACGCAACAAAAATCCGTGGCCGGCGACCAAGCCAAATGCGATGAAGGAACTATCAAATGCAACACCCGGCGATCGATTCGGGTGCCGCGCAGCAAACTCCTGCGACCGGTGACCGAGCCGGATGCTGCCAGACGAAGTCAGGTATGTAACTCCTCTTCAAAAGAAAAATAAAGGATGCGACAAAAAGAAGCCGTCGCAAAAGAAAAGCCGCGAACAAAAAAGAAGTCATAAAAAAAAAAAAAAAAAGAGCTGTGACAAATAGAAGTCGTCACCAAACAATAAAAAGAGTTGCGACAAAAAGAAGCGCCAAGAAGAAAAAATAGAAGGAGGTCGGCACCTACTCACACTCGGCGACTCTTGCCGGGCCGCGACCTCAAAACAACTCTCGCACAGCGACCAACTCCCTGGCCGGGTCGCGACCAAAAGCAACTTCAGACTCGGTGTCCAAGCCGAGTGCGCTTAGCGAGGGATTCAGCCCTCTAAGAACCAAGCCGGGCTCAACTGAATCAAAAGTTGGGCACCCGGCGACGAAAAAATAGAAGTTTTATCTCCTAGCGACCGAGCCGGCCAAAGCCAAAACAAAAATCAGCACCCAAATAACCGAAATAATGCGACAAGAGGGACCCGGCGACCAAGCTGGATGCACAACAGGGAATGCAACACCCCAAGCAACCCAGCCGGCACACTCAAAGCAGAATTCAGCACATGGCGATCAAAACCAAAGCGACACAACACTTTTTGTTCTCATTGTCGAAGTCAAATCTCGCGATTACACTGTTAGTCGTCACGCTGACAAACCGACAGACACTTAGTGTGCAAGAAAGCCGCTCGAAAAGAGGTAAGTAACAAAAGAGAAGAACACAGAGAGGGTATTCAAAAAAAAAAAAAAAAAAAAAAAAAGAGAAAATCGTGGGAAAGAGAGAGAGAGAGAGAGAGAGAGAGAGAGAGAGAGAGAGAGAGAGAAAGAGACTCGTGGAGAGGTTGAAAATGAGAGGAGAGAAAAAGAAGAAGAAAGAGGGAGGGAGAGAAGAAGAAAGAAAAGAGAGTGGGTTCGACCCCGACTGACTCGAATTTAACCCAAGGCCGCTGGGAGAGAAATTTCTTTTATAGTACCTTTGAATTCTGGTTCGTGGAAAACTTCTGACGTAAGCCGGGACCCGACAAGGATCACAAAGCAGAGAGAAGTTGCAGAACAGTCTCCCGGGTCATAACTGCAGAAGGCCAATTCCCAGACAGATGGCAGCACCAGAGCGCAGACTATCTTTCAAATTCGCAGAAGCCAAACCGTCACAGAAGCCAAACCGTCGACAGAGAGATCCCAATTTGTTGGGAGGATCGATTCAGCCAAGAGGGGTCCCACTACACACACCTCCTTTCAAAATCCTCTTCCCGGTGCATCAATACAGTTCGGCGAAGGAACTGCAACTCGCCGAGACATCAGTCAATTTCAAATTTGGCCTCCCAGGTCTTATTCGGATTCGAGTTTTCCCTTTGGTACGATGACCAAGCTACCGAAACTGCACCTCTCACCAGTGTGACGCACACAGAGTCGCCGAGTGACACCTCTTCCCCGGCGCGACAGCCAAAGTCGCCGAGACTTGTAGAAGTTCGCAAAATCTATCGCTTCGGCCTTCTCCAAGGTTTCGAAACAGCTTTCGCCAACACTCAAAGCAGACCGTAGCCAGCAGCTCAACTCCAATTCGCCGTTGTTGCTCAAACCTGGGCGACATCTCTCGCAGGGTATTCATCATCTCTATACCGTACATACTCCACATGTATCGTATACAAAAAAAAAAAAAAAAAAAAAAAACAAACAAACAGCTCTAAAAGAGCAAGAGAGCCGCCAAAAAAAAAGAAAAAAAAAGAATGAAAAAAAAAATTTACAAGTGTACAGAAAATATACATTGTCTAAAAAAAAAGCAAGAGGGCAGAAGAATAGTACAAAAAGATAAATGATCCTAAAAAAGAAAGAGGAAAAAAAAAAAAAAAAAAAAAAAAAGTAGAAAGAGAAAAAAGTGTTGCCTGTGTGTGTTCTTCTTCAGTTTCGAAACTTGCTCGTTCCT
This sequence comes from Aristolochia fimbriata, assembly GCA_019845555.1. Classification (NCBI taxonomy): domain Eukaryota; kingdom Viridiplantae; phylum Streptophyta; class Magnoliopsida; order Piperales; family Aristolochiaceae; genus Aristolochia; species Aristolochia fimbriata. Next base: position 21,177,486 of record CM034081.1, read on the forward strand.
CCAGAACGGTCAAGTATCGAAGGGGGCAATCTGTATGCACCAAAATGTGCATAGCCCAATTTCGACGAGTCCAACAACCCACCGATCCATCAAACAACGATCATGGGTAAGCTATGTTGATCTTTGAAGTTCATTGTTACAGCCCACTGTCGGGTCCAGTCGCGTTGTCACGTCATCGGCACAGTCAACAACACAATCAACAGAAATTCGTCGAGTCAGCACCCATCAGCATGCCTCGTCAGCTCATCACTCAATTCAACAGTCAAATGACCAGAACTGGTCGTTAACCGAAGGAGGAAAAGGAGGGACCACTATCCTGGTCTCCCTCCTCCATCAACTCCCTCAGCAGACAAGGGGATCGTGATCCCCTCTCCCAAGGAAAAAGCCTCAACAACCGAAGAGGACAGGCTACAAATAGCCAGAGAGTTCCCTGTCGCAGGGGTGGAGAAAAAATCAAGTTTGAGAGCATTCTAGTCGAGAAAATACTTCACGCACAGAAGTTCTTTCTCTCTCGAAACGGAGGTCTGAAAATCCCTTCACCAAGAAGAAACTCGACGCACAGAAGCTCTCTCGAACCATAGAAATCAAGCAACTTGCAGTTCGTCGCAACTCAACAGTTCAACCGGAGCAGCTCTACACGATCGCCGGCAACGTCACAAGTCGACACACGCGGTGCACAAATACCTCCGTCCGACCGACCAAAGCCACACCAGATCGTGCACACTCGTTCCTGCAACTCGAGTCTCGACGACGACTCGCCAGAAGCTTTAACTTCACCAAAAACACACGGAGATCGAATCAGAGGAAGCATAGGAGATTGTACTCGCAATTTTCTGACATTCACACTTCATTGTAAACACAAATTATTCTAAAGTAATCACATATTCTCTCAGTCGCGCCTCTTCGCGGACCGGCGGATTTTTGGTGAAACAGATTTGGCATACCCGATGGGACATTTCCTACCTCTCATCTCCTTCTCCGTCCAAAAAAAAAACTCCAACCTCAGCCATGGCCAGCAACGCCAACAACGACAACAACAACAACAACAACAACAACGGGGGCAAGCAAACTGCCTCCTCGAAGCTCTGCTCAGCCAGCCCCCGCCCGCGACCTTAAAGCTCAACCGCGGGAGCTTCATGGGACCAACTGCCGATCTCTCGGCTAACCTCTGGCGCTCCAACCTCTCCACCACCTGCCACTCGCCCATTTACAAGGGCTCTAGCCAGAAGTTTGTCCAACGGACAAGCTCCATTTATGCGCGACGCACGTCGCCCAACTTCTGTGTTCGTGCCTCAGGCTACCGCGGCCTCAGTCAAACCAACCACCGCCAAACTACTACCAGCGATGGCCAAGCCAACATACCTGGCTGTCGCTGCATCTCCTTCTCCCGCGAGCCCGATTTGCCAGCCCGGACGCGAGTCGCAGCGAATCGCGGAGAAGCTGTATTGTTCCCACTTTGGTGCAACGATACGAGCAAAGCGGGGGCATCTCCTCCTCTGCTGCGAGAACACACTCTGTGTCGGCCTCCTCCGTACAGAGAACATCGGCGATAGACAACTCGCCGGTTATGCTGGTCTCCGCTCTCAACGCAGCAGCGGGACCACCTCCCGTCCGTTCACCTCGCCGACAAACAGCAGCGACCTCCCCTGTCGCAACATCACCTATCTCATCTTTTCAATTCTCACCAGCGGCTGCCACTACAAGACAGTCGATGCCCAGAGCCACTCTCCGCAATCAACCTGCGACTGGTCCTTCTGACCGGTCCCCCACAGCGACCGCCTCTTCAATGAAGTCACCAACGAAGGCTTCATATCTCCAAGCCGCGTCGAGAACAATTACTCCGACGCAAACCGTCAAGATGGCCGGAATGACAACTTCGGCCAAAACTATTGAAGAATAGCTTGCTGAAATGCAGGCTGCGATAAAGGAGCAAAGCGAACAGCTGCGCATAAAAGATGCGCAACTTGCAGCCCGTGATGCTCAACTAGAAGCTCGCAATGATCAAATTGCGAAGATGTTTGAACGGCTTGAAATGGGCACAACCACCAATAACACCGGTGGCGTCTCTCAAGAAGTCGACCGAAATCAGCCGACTACCAGCGCCTCAGCCGAGCTGCCGCAAGAAGATTCTTCTTCTGACGATGAGCTGCCGCCCGTCACTCCAGTGGCCATCCGAAGAGGCCGACCCGAAGTGGATCTGTCTGCTCTCACACTTGATGCCATTACGGAGCACGTCAACCGTGCGGTACGAAACAGCGCCGGCGACCACAAATCAGTCGCCTACAAGTGATCGTACACACAAAGGATCCAGAACATCCCAATGCCGATCGGCTATCACCCTCCCAAGTTTCAACAATTCAACGGCGACGGCCACCCAAAGCAGCATGTCGCACATTTCATAGAAACCTGCAACAACGCCGACACCGACGGTGACTTGCTGGTAAAACAGTTCGGCCGGTCACTGAAGGGAAATGCCTTCGACTGGTACATCGAGCTACCCCAGGAGTCCATCGACAGCTGGGAGCAATTAGAACGGGAATTCCTTAGCCGTTTCTACAGCACTCGGCGTACCGTCACTCTAGTAGAAATCGCCAATCTCAAACAGAAAAAGGGCAAGAAGGTGGTTGACTACATCAACCGATGGAGAAATTTGAGCCTCAACTGCAAAGAAAGCTCAAACCTCTCCCTCGAAGCCGAGATCGAAATGTGCTCTCGAGGAATGCATAGGGAACTCCTGCGCTACATCCGTAGCCGACGGCCGAACGATTTCCAAGAGCTCGCAATAGAAGCTCACAACATGGAGATCCTAATAGAAGAACGAGGAGAAGAAGGATCCTCTTCCGCCGATCCACGCAAAAAGGGAAAGGCACCTGCTGCGACCGCACCAAAAGAGACGAAAGAGAAAACGAAATCCTCTTTCACGACAAATACTGTCAAACCGATCAATGTCGGAAGCAAGGTCAAGCAAACTTACCTCTCACGACAATTGACGGGAGGCTTCAAGAAGCTGACACTGGAAGAACGACAGGCAAAGACATATCCCTTTGCCGACGCCAACATCCCCATCATGCTCGATCAGCTGCTTGAAAATCAACTACTGAGGTTGCCAGAAATCAAAAGACCTGGCGACCAATCCAAAAGCAAAGATCCAAATTTTTGCAAATACCACCGGCTAGTTGGGCACTCGACGGAGAAATGCTTCGTCTTGAAAGACCGTATCATGGAGCTGGCAGCCCAAGGACGCATCGAAATCGAAGGACCTAACAACACAGCCTCCTCATATGCTATCTCCATCCAAACCGTGCCAAACCGGCAAGCTCAGAAACGAGCCATAAAGAAGGAGTACCAACCAAAGCCCGGTTCCTCCAGCCGTCCGTACAACAACAACAGACGACCATCGGCTAAGGTCACACCAAAACCGGCACCCCGCGAAGAAGCTGCAGCCAACGCAGAGGGGTGGATCCTGGTCACCCGGAGAAAGAAGCCTATTCGAGAAATCGAACCGACACCGGTGACCATCAAAACAAAAGCAAAGCGGCCAAACAAAAGAGCAGCAAAACGCCAAAGAAAAGCTCCCAGGACTGACATCCAGGGGGCAAGCAAAAAGAAAAGAAGACCCGTCACATTGGCGGAGTTCTTCCCCAAGGAGTTCCTCTCGCCGCTTGCAATGGTGGCGACCTGCTCAACAGCTCCTCCCGAGCAAACAGCTACGAAAGAGAAGGGCAAAAGACCAGTCGTCGAATGCGACGACCTAGAGATGTCGCTCAAACAAATCTCACATCTCAACAAAATTGAAGATGACCTCGATTTGGACATCAGGTCCAGACAAGCCCTAATCCGAGTCCTCGACAAACCAGAGGAACTCAAAGCCGAGCTCGAGATGCTGCTCATGAGGAAGCACGACTTGCCAAAGGTCGGGCTGACTCCGACTTACAGAAAGGAGGAGGAAGATGCATTATCTCCACCATAATTTGCAAAAGCAGAACAAGCACTGGCCGTCACATGCCCACCGTGCATTACATTCAGAGAGGAAGACGCGCAATTGGGGTCGAAGAATCACAACAGACCGTTGTTCGCCTCTCCGGCTACATCGAGACTACAAAATCAATCAGTATTCTCATCGACCGTGGATCCGAGTCAATATTCTGCCTATTCGCACGATGAAGAACATTGGTCTCTCCGCCCGGCGCGATCTCTCCTAGTTCTCTCCTTATTCAAGGTTTCAACCAGGAGGGCCAAAGAAACACTCGGCATGACGAACCTGAAGCTGCACATCGGAGACATGATAGCGATCACGCCTCTTCAAGTTATCGATTCCGGGGCGTCTTACAACCTGCTTCGTGGTCGGCCATGGCTCCATTCAAACGGAGTCGTGTCATCCACCCTGCACCAATGCTTCAAGTATTGGGAAAACGGCGAAAGCGAAGACGGTGTATGCCAACGAAAGTCCATTCCAGAGGCGGAGGCATCGTTCGCAGATGCCAAATTTCTACGGCGACGGGCCACCGACGGTCAAATTGTCACCTTGGTCGAACCAAGCAGCGAACGCCGAAAGTACTCCGACACGGGCTACATCGTCCCAACAACCGGCGCAACTCAAATAGTCGTCGCAGCCAGCCAAAGCACAGACTCCGACGCAAGTTGCATCTCCTACACAGACTACGACGCAGGTCGTATCCCCAAAGCAGCCAACATACAACAACCAGTCGGCACATGGTCACAAATCGCCAAGGCTACTCTGGCGCCCGAAGCGCCAGGCGTACCCATCCCTGCGGTACATTCCACGGTCGCAAAGGAAGAAAGGAGAAGCTCCCTCGGTCGCCTGCCACAAAATTTAGCCGACCCCTTTGCGAGAAAAGGTCACGCCGTCGCCAAAACTGGAGGAACGGCGCGCCGCGGAAACAACTCCCGAAGTCGGGCGGTTGCCAGCCACACGCTTCGAGCGAAGGTTTCGACCCAAATGCTTACCGACCGATGGCAAGAGCGGGGCAACCTCACAAAGGACCAAATCCACGAGAAGCCTCAGTGACCTTACCCGTCTTCACTCCAGGCAGGAGAAATTGAAGAACGAAGGGCATCGCATCAGTCAAGGTCGCTTGGGCCTCGGCTACGAAAGGCCAAAACCAATCAAAATCTATACAGCCCAAGCAAAGCCGGTCAAGATAACCAGAAAGTCATCGGCAGATGTGCATCAAGTCTCAGTTGGCTAAATCCCAACCGAGAAGCAAAATACTCCAAAGCCGGTGATCATTTACACAAAAGCCGCCATCAATCGACGTCGACCAAAGAAAGACGGCGGTCCAGTCGTCATCTATACATTGAAGGCAGCCATTGCTCGAGCTCGTGCCTACGACTCAGCCACAGTGAATCACATCTCTATCACAGACAACGAACAAGAAGATGAGGAATTCGTCTTGAAGGAGGCTCCGGCTGAATTCGAAGAAGGAGGCCAGTCGACAGTCGACGAATTAAAGAAAGTCGATTTGGGCACGATAGAAGACCCGAGGCCGACATTCCTCAGTGCTTCACTGACGGCCGAAGAAGAAGTCAAATACATGGCGCTCCTTCGCGAATACCGTGACATCTTCGCCTGGAACTACACAGAGATGCTCGGCCTCAACCCGCGAGTAGCAGTTCACAAATTGGCTGTTCATCCCTCTGTTTGACCAGTGAAGCAATCGCAACGACGGTTCCGGCCCGAACTTGTGCCAGAAATCGAAAAGGAGGTCGACAAGTTGATCGCGGCAAATTTTATCAGGGAGGTGAAGTACCCGTCTTGGATTGCAAACATTGTCCCAGTCAAAAAGAAGACTGGCCAAATTCGGGTCTGCTTCGACTTTCGCGACTTGAATAAAGCGTGCCCGAAGGACGACTTCCCTCTGCCAATCACCGAGCTTATGGTCGACGCGACGACAGGTCACGAAGCCCTATCTTTCATGGACGGGTCCTCCGGCTACAATCAAATTCGGATGGACCCAAAAGATGAGGAGCTCGCAGCATTTCGCACTCCAAAAGGGATTTTCTGCTACAAAGTTATGCCGTTCGGACTCAAGAATGCTGGCGCAACATACCAGCGAGCGATGCAGAACATCTTCGACGACTTCCTCCATAAGCGAGTCGAATGCTACGTCGACGATTTGGTGGTGAAAACAAAGCAACGAGCCGACCATCTTCTCGACCTCCGGGCAGTGTTCGAGCGACTACGACGGTTTCAGCTAAAAATGACCCGTTGAAGTGTGCTTTCGGCGTCACCTCAGGCAAATTCTTGGGGTTCATCGTCCATCACAGAGGAATCGAAATCGACTAGTCGAAAATCGACGCCATTCAAAAGATGCCGAAGCCCAGAAACATCTCCGAGCTTAAAAGCTTCCAAGGTCACCTGGCGTACATCCGCCGCTTTATATCGAACCTCGCCGGGAGATGCCAGCCTTTCAGTCGTCTGCTAAAGAAGGGTACACCATTCGAGTGGGACGACGCTTGCCAGAACGCCTTTAACAACATAAAGGCGTACCTCACCAAGCCACCGGTGCTCGTAGCTCCGATCGTCGACAAACCATTGCTGCTATACATTGCAGCACAGGAGAAGTCGGTGGGAGCTCTTTTGGCTCAATGTGATGAGGACAACAAAGAACGTTCTCTGTATTATCTCAGCCGAACACTAGTGGGTGCCGAGCTCAACTATACACCGATCGAGAAGACCTGTCTGGCTCTCATATTCTCAATTCAAAAGCTTCGACGCTACCTCCTGGCGCATTCAACGAATCTCATTTCGCGACCTGATCCGTTGAAGTACATTATGTTGCGCCCAATCCTCTCCGGTAGACTGGCTAAGTGGGCTCTGCTCTTATCAGAATTTGAGATCAACTTCGTTCCTCAAAGAGCGATTGAAGGCCAAGCATTGGCCAATTTCTTGGCCGACCACCCGGTGCCGGCCGAATGGGAGTTAACTGAGGAATTCCCAGAAGAAGAAATATTCCTGGTCGAAGTGCTTCCACCTTGGGAGATGTATTTCGATGGCGCCAAGGCGAAGAAATGGAGCTGGGCCGAGTCCTTTTCGTCTCTCCAAAGAAGGATCTACTCGCCCGTATTCGTTCGTGCTCACCCGATTTGCATTTGCTCGAAAAATGGAGCAGAGTACCAAGCCATCCTCCCTCGGACTTCGGTATAGCGGTCGAGATGCAACCGCCGCAGTTAAACATCTACGGCGACTCGGCTTTGGTCATCAAGCAATTGACAGGAGAGTTCGAAGTAAAGAAACCTGAGCTCAAACCTCTCTGGAGATATGTCGGTGAACTTCTGGCCCAAATCTCGGAAGATTCACTCCACTACGTTCCTCGCTCCGAGAATGGGCCAGCCGACGCTTTAGCCGGCACTGCTGCCAGTTTAGCACATTTGGATGAGTGGCCAAACCGAGTTCCCATGTGCGAACAATGGGTCATCCCTCCACCAGCCGAGGAAGAAACAGAAGAAGAGCTAACGGAGGAGATAGAAGAATCTCTCCCTATCTCGGCTAGCCAAAATCAAACCGAAGATTGGCGTGAACCCATCATCAACTTCCTCCGCCACAGCACGCTCCCAGTCGACCTGAGAGAGCGAGTCCAAATTCGCCGAACAGCTCCCAAGTACGTTTTTATCAACGACGTACTATACCGAAGGTCATGCGAAGGTCTGCTCCTTCGCTGCCTCTCAAAACAAGAGGGATTACAAGTATTGAAAGAAATACACAGTGGGATATGCGGAGCACATCAAGCTGGCCCAAAGCTCCACTTGTAAGTCAAACGACTCGCCTATTACTGGCCAACTATGCTCAGGGACGCCATTGAAATGGCCCGAACCTGCAAACCGTGCCAACTCCACGCCGACTACATACACCAGCCACCAGTGCCGCTTCACCCAACGGTCGCTTCCTGGCCATTCAAAGTTTGGGGTATGGATATCATCGGTCCCATCACCACCAAATCCGACTCCGACCGGCAGTACATCTTGGCTGCCACTGACTACTTCTCCAAATGGTCTGAAGTCGCAGCCTACCGAGAGGTCAAAGCCACCACCGTCGCCGATTTCATTCGAACGCAACTCATATACAGATATGGAGTTCCGCGGTATATCGTGACGGACAACGGCACACCCTTCAGAAACAGAGTCATGGACCGCTTTTGCGAAAAATTTCGCATACAACAGCGGATGTCGTCGGCTTACAACCCGACAAACAACTGACTCGCAGAAGCTTTCAATAAGACTCTCTGCAAAATTCTGAAGAAAACGATCGGCGCCCACAAAAGGAGCTGGGATGAGAAGCTTCCCGAAGCTTTATGGGCATACAGAACGACAGCTCGAACGCCTACCCAGTCGACTACATACTCGCTGGTTTATGGCGCCGAAGCAGTGCTTCCTCTCGAAGTGCAGCTCCCTTCCTCACGCATAGCTGTCAGAGAAGGGTTGACGACGGAGGAATGTGCTCAGCTGCGATTGGCAGAGCTTGAGTCACTCGATGAACAGCGACTCGAACCGCAACAGCGACTCGAGTGTTACCAATCTCGCATGACCAGAGCCTTCAACAAAAAGGGACGCCTCAGGTCATTCCACAAGGGCGACCTTGTGCTAGCAGTTCGACGGCCAATGCTCTTTACGAGCAAGACCGGGGGCAAATTCGCACCAAAATGGGAAGGCCCCTATGTCGTACAAGAAGCTTACACCAATGGTGCATACAAACTCGTCACCGCTAACGGGTCGGAGCTACCTATCACAAACGGTAAATTTCTCAAACGATTTTATCCGTGAGAAGGGTAGCAGAAAAAAAAAGAAATTCATCTTATTCTAGTCAAAAAAAAAAAAAAAAAAAATCCTTTACGTCCAAGGTCTCGCAAAAAAAAAATCTGAGACCTCAAAAAAAAAAAGAAAGAGAGAATCAATAAATGGGGTTACATCAAATCCAAGGGGTCGAAAGAGGAGAAGCTATAGGTTGAGTTCAAAGTCGATCACTCGCTGCCGCCGCCGAAGCACCTCTGCCCGCGTATCCTCCAGCTCACGAGCTTCGCTCTCACTCAGCACAGGCTGTGCACGGACATCCTCGAGTTGCCGCTCCAACACAGAGGCTTCAGCATCAAAAGCCTGAAGCTCAGCCTGAGCGATACCAATGTTCGCCCGAAGGGAGTCGAGCTGAGTGTCCAGCCTAGCCAGTTGTTAGCAAACGGCATCCCTTTTAGCCTTCACGGTTTCGTACTCGGACCGGCGCCGAGTGACCAACTTAACCATCACATTGCGCCGGCAATGCACTCGTCGAACCGACCGTGACACCTCGGCTTCGAGAGCTTGGTGCTCGGCCCTGGGGAGCTTACTAGCAACAGAGCAACGCAACTGCTGGAGATGTTCAACCTCTCGCGCGAAATCCTCCACCCACTGCTCCAAGATAGAAACCTCGACACCCGCCAAACGTAAATGCTCTAAAAGGCCGCGGGCATCAATCACCAATTCCGGGGAGCAGGGGTCCTCTGCAGGAGCCAAGGCTGTCTGGATGAACCGAGTCCACAGGCCTATCGCAGATTGCTGGACCCACCCTCGCGAGGTCGCCGAGAGAGCAATCGTGGAAGACTGCGAAATTGCCATACGAACAAAGGGTTAAGAAAAGAAAAGCAGGAGGAAGAAATAGAGAGTAAGGAAAACCTACCGCAGTCAACCGAGAAGAGAAAGAATTCTCTCTGGCGGACCGGTGGATGGGATCTGGACACTCTTCCCCAACGACTGGATCGGCTGCCTGGCCATCCAGCCTCCCTTCGGTGCGTGGCCTCTCCTCAGGAGCAGGGAGTAAGCGAGGACTTAAGTTCGGAACAGGGGTCCGAAAACCGACCCCACCTTCCCCACTTGAAGGAGGAGACAAAGCTTCGCCCTCGTCACTAGAGATGGTCATAGGGCAGTCAACTCTACCCATCTCCAACCCATCGGTGGCAGCATCAGCGAACATCCCCTCTTGGCCCCTCTCTTCCCGGTAACGCCCCTCTATAGCAAGAGGAGAACGTGAACCCTCCGAGCGACCTTCAAGCTGGCTCGCGTCGTCGCGCGAGAATAGGGGACTAGCGCAAGTGCATCTGCCGAAGGCTCTGCCTCTACCCCAGGTGGCACCAGAGAAGACACAACCGGCATTGCTTCCGGCCGCGTGGCAACTTCTCCACAAGGTGGTGCCTCCAGCCTCTCTACCGGGCACGTCCCCATGATAACTTCTCGGGACTCCGGAGCGGAAACCGTCGGAGAAGGCAAGTCACGAGAAGAAGAAGAAGTCCGATGATGCTTACTCCTCAACCTCTTCTTGAACAAAGGCGGGTCGAAGACGACCCTCAGAACCTCTGTCCTCCTCCTCTTCGGCACACCCTTCCTTGGCGAAACTGCCGGCGGCGGAACTGCGGGGTGCGCTATTATCGGGTCGATGACCCCCTTTCCTTTATCCAGAGGCGCGTCCGCAGCCGGTGGAGACGACGAGTTCGGCCGAACAACCGGTTCGGCAGGCGGGGCAGGATCGGCTTCTCTGATAACGACCCCTCCCTCTGGCTCGACGTTCGTCGGAGCCTGAGTAACCTTTTGGAGAGGTTTAGAGGCCGGCATCTTCTTCTTCGCAGAGCCCCTCTTCGGCGCGGCCTTCTTCCGCAGCGCCCGCTCTCCAGTAAAACTCTCCCATTCTCTCTGAGAAACGCAAGGAGAAGGAAAAAGTAAGTACAATCAAAAGGCTCAAGGAAACAAAAGGCGAACAAATACAAGTAAGTGTCTTTACCTCAAAAAGGCGAACCATGGGCTCGAGCCATGATTCCAGATATAAAGCCGTCACTCCTGGATCGGCATCCGATTTGGCTAAAGACGCGACATCAATCCGGCCCCGTCCCGAAGGGGAAGGCATTCTCCCTCTGCCAAATCTCCACCAACGACTCAACCGTCGGCGCCCTCCTCTGATCACCGATCAGAACACCCGGTAAGTCCTGGCAGAAGCCAAATTGACGGGCGAACCGATGCGGACTATATGGCTCCACAATCAGGAAGTCACGTTGCCGCAATACGAGACGGCTCGCTCGCACACACCGGAAGTAGTCCGCCTCAATTCGAGAGGCTAGGTGGCCCGGCCTATCGACAATAGGACCTGAGGGGAGTGCTTGCGCCCCGATACCAACACCGCGACTCCACGCCGCCGAACGAGCACAAGCTTCCCTCGTGTATATAGGCACGCCATTGTTGGGGTTGCGATAAACCATCATTAACGGCCGGTCACCTTCCGACAAGTCTGCCGTGTGGGGCCCGGTAATGTGGGAGCCAGGAGTAAGCGAAGGGCCGGGGACCTTCCCCAATTAGAACTGTTCAGGCCTTGATAAAGACCTGCCAAAGCCGCGGCGGCCAAGTTACACTTATAGCCGCTCGCCAAAAAACACGCCATCTTCAAAATTGTGTACCTCAACGTACCCCCTGGCGCGGGGAGGATACAGAGCGCGTCCGGAACGCGAGCTCCTTCAAAGGTCGGCTCAACCGTTCCGACCTGTTGCGGCTCCTCGAACCCGAAGTCTTCATACGATCGGCCCAAGCGTCTTCCACGGGCCGAGAGTCTCGTCCCGGGCGGAACCAAAAAGACGTCCAATCGGACATTGGGACTCCAGTAGCTCTCTCCGTCTCAGCATGCACAGAAAGACGGAAGTAAGCCAAGATCAAATATCTGAGGCTTTCGGGCAGAGGAAGATGATGACCGGGAGAGAAGTCATCGACAGAAGGGAAGGATTCGTCGAAAATACCTCCGGAGACGGGAAGTCCACCAAGGCGATGGAGATCCCACAAAGAGATCGACAGCTCCCCCTCCCGAGTAAAAATGGAATTGGTGGCGGGACACCAGACCTCAGTAAAGGCCGTAACAACGTTGCAGCAGCAGCTATAACGGAACATGGAGGCCTGCACGACGTACAACAAGTCTACCGCTGCCAAGAGCTCCGAGCATGTGTGCAGGACGACGTCCGCCCACTCGAAGTAATAGGGTACGTACCGTGGGCTTACGATTTCCATGCTTCTCGCTTCCCAAGGGCCGAAGCTGCTGCTACCGATGGAGAGTGCGGGAGAAGTAAACCTCACCAATGTGTCGTGCATGGGGCTCATCAAAATAGCACCCTGAACTTCGTGTGGAGGCGCCGGAGTCTCACCGACGCCAGGGAGGAAGCAAATTTGGTCATCCTCGTTCACAACCGGACGGCTCCAGAGCTTGCAAGCCGTCCCAGTTAAAGGGACTCGTACGTCACGTCCCCCGAGGGCAGAAGGCAAACTCACAAACAGCAAAATTTCCCTATCTCCTTGCGTATTTCTAATATGCACGCATTCTCGGAGAACGCCTCTCACCTGCACCCGGACGTTGGTGAGAACGATATCGAGGAATGTAACGGTAAGCGATGAGAAAGACATCTGCAAAGCGACAGAGACATTGGAATCGTCAGTTCAACAAAAATCAGGTATGCAAGCTGTCTTCTAAAAAAAAAAGGAACAAGAAGTTTGTGTATTCACGTCGCGATAAAAAAAAATGATCGTAAAAAAAAAGGGATGTGAACAGCGGTAAAAGAAAAGTAAAACCGTAAAAATCTCTCTCTCTACGGCTAACACAAATACAGCCTTGAGACGAACGGCGATAGAAACCAGCACCCCACGGTCGACAAACCGGAGGTGGACAACGCTGGATTCCCAATGCTCAAACCAGAGCATCACAGGGCCAAGAATCCAACGCCCAGGACTATCATCAACACTCGCGATCGCGATGTCCCGCGGTCGGATGTCAAAACCGGACGGGAGATGGATGCCACTAAGGAAGACGACGCCCGGCAACCGAGCGGACCAGCCAAGGCCATATCGCGCCAAAACAAAAGGGATAACCGCTGGGCAATCGAGTCCGACACGCCAGCGAGGTCAGGTAAGTGACTCTTGAAAAAAAAAAAAAAAAAAAAAAGGGCGGTGACAAAAAGAAGCCGTCCACGAAAAGATCGCGACAAAAAAGAAGTCGCCGCTAAAAAAAAAAAAAGAGAGAAAACGAAGTTCCGAAGAAGCCATGCCATCACCAGAAAATGAGGTAGCCATACCAACTCGTGCCTCAGTCATCATGGTAAGCCGCGGAAGTCGAAACTTGATGGCCAAGCCACCGAAAGTAGGCTGAGATGAGACGTCTGACAAATCGGCCGGTCAAGTCGAAAAGAAACTTTCGAAGAAGGCGAACAGAACAGAGGCTCCTCCCCGATAACTGAGCCGGTCGAAGTCGAAACGACGACAACGTTCGACAACCTACAGAGGAACGACTGACGTACTCCGAGCAAACAAAAAAAAAGGGGGGGAGGACAGACCATCACCTGGGCGACCCAACTAGTGTCCCCGGAGTAAAACCATCGAAAAAGGAAGAACCGGCACACAACAACTAAGTCGGGCGCATTCACCAACAAAAAATCTTGCGGAAGAAAACCAGTCATCTACACCAACAAGATGACAGACTTCGGGCGACGCCCAAACGGACAAAGGTGAAAACAAGGTAACGTGATCGAAAACTCAAAAAAAAAGGAGAGCAAGCGACAAAAAAGAAGTCGCCGACAAAAAAAAATGATAAAAAAGCTCTAAAACAACGAGAGAGAATATCGAATATCGAGATCGCGACAAAAAAAGAAGTCGTCATGACAAAATAAGAAAGAAGGAGTTGAAAAGGAGAGGAGAGAAAAGAAGAAGGATAAAGGAAGGGACAAAGAAGAAAAGAAAAGAGAGCAGGACCCCCGGCTGACTCAAAATCTAAACGAGGTTGCCGGAGAGGAGAAAGAAAAAGAGAATCTCAAGGTACCTTTCAAATTTGATGCGCAGTGAGCGTCGTCCCGACGTGAGATAAGAGACGAAAGCAGAAAGGAAAGACTCTTCGTCAACAAGTACTCTCCTAGAACCAGAAGCGCGAACAAAATCTCCAAGAATCGGTCGCAGACACACACAACAGAAGGGTGTGAAACTTCAGATGGAGAACGCAACAGGGACGAAAAACTCAAGAGAGTTGCTGCTAGGTTCGTACGATGAACTACCCAAGGCTCAAGGTACTTTATATATCGAAGAATTCGAAGGGTTTCCTTCGAATTTGGGAGAAGGCGACAGTCCCTTTTTAAAAGGGATTCGATCTTCTCCTCACGGAATTTCTCTTATCATGAAACTCTACATGGGGACCCGATCAGGCGACAACCCCGGGATCGTTACCAGGTCTTGGTGGGCCCCACCCCGCATAACCGACTTGGCTTATGTAGAGAAAGGCTCGGCTACGGGAACAAAAGAGATCGTGGTGACAGGCGCATCCGGAGTCGTGCAGTTCGAACTGAAAGCTACGAGAAAGTGAGTTTAAAAGTTAGGGTTTTAGCGAACCGAAAGAAACCCTCAAAATCATGGCGCCCAGTTCGTGCAGCCTCGGACCAAGATAACCAAGACCGGCAGCAGCCTCGTCTATGTCCAAGAAGAAAAAGACTCTCCGAAGTCGTTCAAGCACAATCGAGCGGCGGGCGACGATACTGATCGGACCAGGCGACCTAAAACACTTTGCAAAGACTTCGTTCCACAATAGTCCTTCTCCAAAGCGGGAAGCAACCCGCCGACGAAGGTCACCGAAGTTCTTCGCCAGCATCTCCTTCAAGATACCAAATATCGTCGCCGAAATCCTCGGCGACATACACCGAAAGGAGACAAACAAGTAAGTCGCCATCCACAACATTCGTTGCCACCGAGTACCTCCCTGCTTTCGGGAACATTCGTTCCATGCCGTTAAAAAAAAAAAAAAAAAAAAAAAAAAAAGTGATTTTAGAGTATACAAAATATATACTGGCGTCCTAAAAGAGTAAGAGGACGAATGAACAAGATCTGGCGGTCCTAAAAGAGTAAGAGGATCATAAAAAAAAAAATAAAATAAATAAATAAATAAAAAGAAAAAAAAAAAAAAAAAAAAAAAAAAAAAAAAAGGGTGTGTGTGTTGTGTTTTTCAAGTTTGACACTAGCTCGTTCCTCTGAACTATCAAGTATCGAAGGGGGCAATCATGCGCATCAAAATGTGCGTGGCCAAAATTCGATAAGCCCAACAATCCATCGGTCCATAAAACAACGACCATGGGTAGGCTTTAATCGTCATCAAGGTTCGCCGCGTGGCAACCCACTCTGAGGTCCAGCCGCATCGCCACGTCACCCGATGCTGATCGGCACCTCGTCGACAAAGAATCTTCGAAGTCGGCTTCGTCGGCATGCATCGTCAGCCCACCACTCGGTCTTCAACCGGAAGGAGCGAAAAGGGGGCCCGCGATCCTGGTCTCTCTCTCTCTCCCTCGTCTTCCTCAACATTACAGCAGAATGAGGATCACGATCCCCATTCCAAGGCAACTCCTCTCAACGGCCATACTGGACCAGCTACAAATAGCCGGAAGTTCCCCTGTCTCAAGGGTGAAGAAATTGATTCTCAAATTCCGACAAGTGAAGAACTCCCTCTCTAAACCGAAGGACTCAAATCCCTTCCAGGAGAAGAAGCTCATACACACTCAGAGGTTTCTCAAGTCATCGAAGCCCAACAATTCGTCGCTCGTCATCCCAATAGTTCATGCGAAGCAGTTCTACACGACTACCGGCAACGTCACAAGTCGATACATGCGGAGCACAAATACCTTCGTTCGACCGACCGACTCCAAGACAAGTTTGTGTACACTGGCTCCAGCAACTTGAGTCGACGTTCGCATATTCACGAAGGATTCGACTTCACCAAATTCACACGGAGATTGAATCAGAGGAAGCATAGGAGATTATACCCACAATTTCTGATATTTACACCACAACCTGTAACACAAATTATTCTAAAGTAATTGATTTATCCTCTCGGTCGCGCCTCTTCGCGGACCGGCAGATTTTCGGTGAAACAAGAACAAACTTCCCTATCCTTGTGGCCGTGGGAGAGGTACTCATGGAAGAGAACAAACTTCTCTATCCAGTCGTTCCTGAAAAGAGTCCTGGGTACCGTCTTTTCTCATCTTATCAAGCTCCAAAATGAAACCCTCTCGAGTTGCATCCTCCCCCGTCCTTTTATCACCGCTAGATTTCCTAACACAATGCAAAAATTGATCGGAGAAGGCCGGAGATCGTTTGAGGCTTGTACCACTACGAAAGGGTCGAATTCGATGAGGCTGTAGGCTGTCCACACCAACGCGTTGAATAAGCCTATGAAGGAGAGATTGAAGGGCATGTATTTGACGCTCTTCGTCGTTCCTGA
Organism: Aristolochia fimbriata; assembly: GCA_019845555.1. NCBI lineage: Eukaryota > Viridiplantae > Streptophyta > Magnoliopsida > Piperales > Aristolochiaceae > Aristolochia > Aristolochia fimbriata. The sequence goes on from CM034081.1 coordinate 21,193,744, forward strand.
TTCCCGATTTGTAATTTAGTTTTAAACCTAGAAGGTGGACCAACAGTAACCAAACCGGTTGAACTGATTCGGTCGGTTCAATGGTTTAGTGGTTGAACCAATCAAACCGGCCGGGTACAGTTTTCAATTTAAACCAACCGTTTTAAGTCCTGGTTCCGGTTGAATCGGGTCGAACCGGCCGGTCGGTTCGGTTTTTAAAACACTTAGAAGAATACATAAAATATATTATTAATAAGAAAATAAAATAATAAAAAATAAAAACAGGATGTCGTTACGAGCGCCAACACACCGACTCCGACAGTCAAAGACTCAAGACCCCAAACTCCGAACTCCAAACTCTAAAATTCAAATAAATGAATAAATTAAAAGGAACAAAAAATTAGAAAATACGAAAATAAAAACGAAAAGGAAGAGAAAACGTAAGACGGGACTGGACTGGAATACAGAACCGACGAACGACGCTTGCGACTCGCTATTCAGTTTTCCCTCGAAAGTCGCCCCCCAAAACCCTAAAACCTTAATTCCTGACGTCGTGACTCGTGATCGCACTTCGACATCGGAGAAATTGATCTGTTTTCTTCAGTACCAGGGTTTTCCGCGGTCGTTCTTCTGTCGCGCGTTCTCTCCAGTCACCTCTTGGTGAGCCCCCTCTTGGGTTGTTTCCTTTCTCCGCTGGAGGATGCCATCGACCCTATGTAGAGTTAGATTGTGTTTTCTCCCAAGATTTCCTGGCCAACAATGAATCTTTTCTGTGAATTGATCCACCGTATTATTATTTCTCCTGGAAGGGTTGATTCGTGCGTCCTGGAGAGCGGCTGTCCGCTTGAATTTTGAGGAAGCATTTCTGCTTGGGAGGCCGCCGATCGGAGGAATTTCCGCGTGGGCGCTCTTCCCGTGAAGTTACTTCAGTGGCTTTTCCTCAATAGAGACTACCGGATATTTCTTCGTTCACTCTCAACAAGGGCGTCTCTTTAGCTCTGCGTCTGCGTCTCCATGGGTTCTGCAAGCAGGTCTCAGGGACCTCTTCCCAAAATCCCCAAGACCGAAAATTTTAAAAACCCTTCCATTAGCAGTGACACCGAGGAGCAGGATAACCTTCCCGTGCAAAGACAGTCCGATGCCTTCAAGACTCCTCTTTTAATCGATGGCGTCGAGGAAGATTCCGCTCTCTCCCTCTCCGAGTACCTCACGCGGGAGGAGGTCCTTCGTCGCCGCTCCCGCCGAGCCAAGCAACTTGCCAGGTTTTACCGGGAACAGTACTGGGCTTTGATGGAGGAGATCAGGGTCAAGTACAGGGACTACTATTGGTATTACGGGAAGAGTCCTTTTAAAGAAGACCAGGACGAGGCTTATGATGGGGAAAAGGAAAGGAACTGCGAAAATGGGGTGGACGAGAAGAGTCGGCTGGGTTTGGGATTTGAGAATAGTAATGGTATGATCGATACCAAGGAAAATATTAATCAGAAGAAATGTGCATTTCCCGGCTGTAAAACAAAGGCCATGGCGTTAACGAGTTATTGCCATCCGCATATTCTTTCAGACACGAAGCAGAAGCTGTATAAACCTTGCATGTAAGTCACGAAGAAGCTTTCAATCAATTTCTGCCATTTTTTCCTTTTCACTCTCTTTGCGCCTCCACCGTTTTTGTTTCAATTAAACTTAAAACTGGTGAAATGAGCAGGTGTAGTAGTATTAGTTCACCTTGTACCACCCAAAATTATTTCGGTATTTCGAAATTTGATGCCTCTGTTATGGAACATTAATTATAAAAGTATCATTCTTTTCTCCCTTTATATGCGTTTGTAGTTTCTTGAGGTGTTATAAGCAAATGCGTGTGATACTTTTGCTTGCTGGGAAAGATTCTCTGCTGACCACTATTTTCGCTAACTCTATGGGATAGTGATTTATCTAATCTCATTTAAATATAGCACAACATCTGTCCCCTTCGCTGTTCAAACCACGTAATTGTCCATCCAAGTTAATACATCATGTGTAGAGATCACAATATCACTCCTACAAGGGCAGCGTAAGTAGGACTTGTAGTCCTTTCTTCTAGGGAAGGAGTTACTATTCTTTATTTGAGGACAAACTTACAAGTCTTTCCTTTTTTATAATTAGCAAAATTTATGAATTACAAATTCAAAAGAAACCGTTGATCACTTGAACTGGTTTTAGAAAACAACATTGCTTTAATCTGCACTCCATTTTCTCTATGTTGTTTAGTTATCATTTCTTTGTTGTTAAAAAAAATAAATATTGTTGAGATCAACGGAATAATTTTTCTTGCATTTGGGAGAAAAACGTTTCTAATTTATTTTGCTGCTAGCTTCTTTTGTTTCTGTGAGAAGCAGTTGTAGTCATTTGCAGTTAGAGATTTCTCTTAATACAAGAGCTAATAAAGTTATAACTGTTTTCAAGAAAAATATTTTGAGTTTCCTGCATGGGAAAGTCAAGTTCTTTTATGGAAAAGCTCAAATGTATTTTGCTTATATTTGTTGTCAGTTCTCTTTCATATTTTTCTCTTCATAATGGATTGATCTGTGGACTCTTCTTTTCAGTTTCCCAGTTGGGCAAGTTACTTGTGGGAAGCCAATCTTAAGAGCTGCTGTGCCTTCGCTTTGTAATGGCCACCTCCAAAAGTATCAGAAGAATGTCCTGAGGGCTCTGAAGAAGGGTGGCCTGAATATCTCTTCTTCAAGTAAATCCCCAAAACTTTCAGCCATAATTGCAGAATATGTGAAACAAATACAGAGAAAGAGACGTGAATCCTCGGATAAGGTTGTCAAGAATGTTGTGGTTAAGGAAGAGAATGGCAATTGAACAATTGCTTGGTAAGGTTGTTCTGATAGCCTAGTCCAGTGGAATGTTCATTAGGTGCTCAGTCAAAGCTGAAGTGGAGAATGGGCCATCCAGATGTTGGATACTTAAGGGGCTAAATGTACATGAAGTCCTCTGCACTTGGTGTTGGGTTGTGCTGGACTGCGTGGATCAATAGGTGTCATTGGCAGCTATATAAGGTAAGCTTTTTGTTTTTGAACTACCGAGTGGATCCTGTGTTCTGTGCATGGATCTGTACCAGATGCATCCTTGTTTAATTTGTTCTGTAGAGAATTGATGGTACCCATTTTTGTCAGGTGATGTGAACTTACGTTGCATCTAACAACCATCCTTACTGGTTTATTTTGTGACTTCGCAGGTTGTTGAGAGATTTGAGGGTGTTGGTGAAAGTCTTGCCATTGCAGTTAAACTGGCCCATGATAGTGCGAGGAGTGTCCATAATTCTACAGCTGTAAATTCGAGAGTTGGTTTTGTACGTTTTGTATGATCTTGAATAGTCAGCTTCAGCTTCCTAGTGCATGCTCGGTCAGATTAGCTTGAGAAGTTGGTAGCCTTGCAGCTGCAGTGGATTGTCAACAGTTGGTTGCTTTGTCTCAGGCTGCCACGGTTTTGATACAAAGTTAAAATATCTTAATCTTGTTTTCGTGATAATATTCTTTGTATAGCGCCCTGCTTGTGGATTTGAATGGAATGCTACGACTTCTGTGAGTTTGTTCTCAGTTGTTCACTTGTTGGGACCCGGCTGTTTCTGTAAGAACTTTTGGAAAACATTCAGTTGTTACGTTTGACGGAAACAACAAAATATTATTGCAAAAAGCCTAAAGAACCCATCAGTGTCTCAAATCATCAGATTATTCTTGCAGCATCTTGCGTCCTCGCGATTTGGGGCCAAGTTGAGGCTCCAAAAACAGTGACTAGGCTTTTTGATTTTGAACCAACCATTTCTGGGTAAGAAATGCCCTCATAAAGAGTGAATTTTGAACCGCATAAAGTAAAAGGGTAGCTTTAAGCAGGTAAAACAAATAGAAGAAACAATTTTTCGTCAGAACAACTGGAAATTATTAAAGGATGACCTTTGGTGCTGGTTTGGGATGGATCAAATGTTTATGAACATTAAAGTGGCCTAACATTTGACCAGAACTCTTATATGATTGCAACTTGGATAGGTACAACTTCGTCACATATGAACGACTGCTATTAGTATATATTTGAAGTTCTTCGTCATGAAACTCTACAAGTATCTTCTATTGGTTGACGACTCTGACATCTCTGGTGTCTTCAGGTCACACCACATTCTCTAGCCCGTTTCATAAACCCCTCCTTGATGCCACACTGACTCGCATGACCAATGATGCTATAATCAATCAACACTATTATCTCTGCTTGAAGACTGCAGCCGGTCATGTCGGTGTGAGGACTTCTGCTTGTGCCGATAGCGCTTGTGAGATCTTTCTTCCTTTTCCACAGAGCCTTTTCTTCGTCTTGGGGGTGGTGGTACCTGTGTATCACAAAGGAAACTATGTTCTTTCACGGGTGTACTAGCTGCTAGTACATGAGGACAGAAAATATGGCTAATTGCAAAAGGATTCGCAAAATAGGGCCAGAGCAACAATATGAATGTGGTCCAGGATGGACAACAGCACCGCCGATGAGAGAGCACGAGGTACAAAATCATCACCACATTTTTTTCTTTTTATTTTTGGAAAAAACACAACGATGCAGCAGAATGGATTGAAAATGTTTTCTTAAGAATGGGAAATCCAAATGAACAAGAATAAAACATTGCTGTATGAGAAGGGCAAAAGCTTATGGGAGCAAGTCTCTCTGTGGAAATTTTCTTCCCCACTCTGACTATTTGAAGGATACCACTTGTCTGCATCAACAACCCAATTATAATGTGGGATACCACTACTTGAAGGAAACTTTCTTCCCTATTACACTAGGCCCAATGATTCCAAATATTATTTGTGCAAGTAGCTTGTAAACATTTCTCATTACTAAGCCAGTCCAACTGTAATAGCTGGCTGTACATAAACAATCCACATATAAAGATTTCTAATGAAGTTCAATACAGACTCATATCTGTTGATTAACAAAAATGATCTCATCAAAATCACCAGCTTCAAAATAGCTATGTTAAAATGCAAAATCACTTTACTAAAGAATGACTCAGCTCTACTAAAGAATACTAGAGGGGATGTCTTGTGCCAAAATAGGAAATCCATTGTGTCCCAAGCCACCAAAAGCTGCATCCAAGAACCATCCCATTGGACCCTGCCAGTGGAAGGTGCTCTTAAACTCAACACTGATGGTTCCTCCCTTGGGAACCCTGTGTCTGCTGGGTTTGGAGGCCTCTTCAAAGACTATAATGGTAACATTCTGTTATCATACAGCGGGCCAGTTGGGATAAAAGACTCTATAGAGGCAGAGGTGTTGGCAGTACTGGAGGGGCTACGCCTATACAAAGCCAGATTTATACAGCCGCTTGAAGTGGAAGGAGACTCTAGAAATGTCATTGGCTGGTGCCAAAGACAGAAAGACCCGCCATGGAGATTATTATTGGTCTCTAAGTGATCAAGTTGTATTATGGAAGTATGTAATGCGATCAACAAATCAATGTGCAGATGCTTTAGCAAAGGAGGGAGTCTCATTAATCTGCATGGCTGTGAGACTGCCCACCTGATGTAACTAATATGAAGTGATGTACTGACGAATTTTATCATGAAATAAAACTTCAATTTTCTCAAAAAAAAAAATGCAAAATCATTCGACATGCATGCGAATAAAGTAAACATACACAGCAGATTCATAAAAAGATTTCACTCATTTTCAGACATTTAAAGGAGAAAAAAAAGAAAGAAGAATGACAGAATGCCCAAGGAAAAAAGTAGAGGTGGAGATACTATGTTACCTCGAAGCGTGTCATGTATCTTCCTTCTGGAGGCGGTTGTATACCAAGCGTCTTCAGAACATCATAAGGGATTGGACGTCTAGTCAAAGTGAATAAGAAATAAATGCACTACCCACCCAAATTTTACCTTTTCAAAAGATTGATCACTAATTGATAAATTATAACAATTAACCAAAAGAAGAAAAAAATGTGGCTTCAATTGTCCTTTTCCCACTTGATTTAACATTTTATGGATATGAGTACCAAATACAATGCATATGCCATTTAAAAAAAATACAATGCATATTTAACAAACATTTCCATTTTCTGCAGTCAATATGTGTGAAACTACTACATATACATGTTGACGGTCCCAAGTCCTGGTGTTCTATGACAGCTTGTGTACTGTGATCTGTACACGTCATACAAAAATATTGGCTAATTCTCCTAATTCCTGGTCTTCTATTACTGTTTGGCCCTTCTCACTGGGTTATTCAATTTAAGTCTATATAAGTATCAAGTACCTAACAAAGGCTTCAAAGGCCCTTGAGCTGTTGGAATAAGGAAAGCAACATCATAACCTGATCCCATATAAAAGCACAACCTTATCCCATGTCAGGATGGTCCAATCTGATGCATATACCTCATGTTGGACGCATAGACATAGAATTCCATGGAGCATACTCTTTGACAACTCATCTAAGATTGGCACTTTTCACCTTGAGGATGATTCTCTGTGAACTAGGTAAAATTTGACTTAAAAAGTCATTCCCCTTAAGACAAAATGACCCACTTGATGAGACAGTTCAGGTAACCTTTGCGCTTCCATAATAGCTCTCACTCATCACTAGCCCTTACTATAGATAAAGGGTGAAACAAGAGAAGGACAGAAATGGAAACGAATTATTTATTTATTTATTTATTTATTTATTTATTTATTTATTTTTGAGAGAGAGAAAAGGTCATGGGTATTAAGTTACCAATATCATTCATCCTACAGCAGTTTCATTATCCTATCTGTTTCTCGCACTTCTGCATGGGTATACAGGTACATGGTAAATAACTAGGCAAACAAGATGGACAATGCCTCAGTCAGTCCCCTCACCTAGTTTCACATTATCGCACCTGTACCCAAAAGTTGGATTCACTGGAATATACCAATAAGAAAGATGAAAAAAGGTGTAAGTCTTCTATTGGAATTTGAATAAAGCCAGGTCCTCAAACTCCTCCTAATAGTTTTCTGAAAATAAGAAGCACATGTACAACACAAATTACCTAAAAATTTATTCGTCTTGACCATAGAATTAAAGCTTATTTGACACTTCAAGCAGCTATTAGCACTCTAAACTTGAAAATGATGGGGTCTTCCATCCATGATGTCTGGTCAGGGTTTTTCTCCCTTCACTGTTAATTTTAACTCTCACCAATTAAAAAGAAGTACATTGAAATTCCATCCAAGAGCTTCCAAAGGATAGTAAGGTTCACAATCATTATTTAAAAAAAAGGAGCAATTAAATCATGCAAATCAATATAAACTGGCATCAACATGAGGGGATAGTGGAAAGAGAAAGTTTTATAATTAGTGCTTAAGTAGATCCTTTGCATACATTTACAGATTTCCTTGGTTTAGCTCACTTAGGTTGCAGTTGCAGTCTGATTCATCTTATACTAAAGTAGTGTTGCTTCGATCGAGTTGAATTAAATACTTCTTCCATATACTCACAATTTCTCAGTAGAAGGGATGAGTACCAAACTGCATTGCCTGCACAAAGAGCTCTAAGTTGCTTCCTACTAAAGATGGCTCAAAACCCTTGTTGCATGCATCATATCTCCAGAATACTTAATGAATGTCATCAATTGACCCATTTTTTTCTTGTTATTCATCCAAAATGTTTGACTACACACCCCTAAGAAACATGGACAGTTAAATGAAGAGAACCATAGATGTTTCCAATTGCTGATTCCTCATCATCAATAAACACTTCTACCATATTTTTAGGCTTTCCCCAGCACAACTTTGTGAAATCAAGATAATACCAGACAAAATCAACACCAAAGTGATAACTGGAAGTAGGAGCACTCTTCTCGCCCAAAAGTCACAAGAAAATCTTCTCCCATTTTTACAGCTAAGAAGTGAGAGATGTAGCACACCAGCTACTTGTGAAGCATGATGCGCAAAATGTGTTAAGAAAATATGACATTCTTTGACTTAAGGTTTCAGGGTTATAAAAATAACCTTCATTGCATATCTCATCATCTAAAAATATAACCTACTCAAAGAAATTCTGATAAGATTCCCTCATAATTTATTGAACCTAATTGACCATCAAAAGGCTTAAAAGCTAAAATTTCAGCTTCTTCTACTGTCAAATAATGGCTTTTCCTCTTCTTCTTCTTCTTTTTTTTTTTTTCATGAAAGTGTGTTAAAGTAAAGATTAAGTATATACAGAGGTGCTCGAAATGGTCTTTCACGTCCTCCAAAGCGAAGTTGTCCAGACTCTTTTTTGCCACCAAGTCCTCCTCCTGAGTAAATTAATTGCTCAAATTATTTTGTGCATCAAGATGAAGATAAAAACATCACGTAGAGGAATGCTTTCAACTGACCTAACCTTCGAGGAATCCAACCAGGCATCAGTTGTTGCCTATTATAATCCACAATTATTTCGTGGTCATCAATCCTAGAATGGTGAGCTTCCTGAACATGGGAATTAATGCCAAAGAAAAACCATCACAATGTCGTTAACATACAAAGAGAATATAGGAAAAGAAACTTCAAGAGGGATAACTTAAACCAGAGAGAGTCATGAAGTACCTCATATGCACGGCGCATATCTCTTTCAGTTTCATACTCCACAAAAGCATAGCCACGTGAAGCACCTGTCACTATAAATGCTCCATGTTAAAAAACCTCAATTTAAAAGCCTTATATTTATATTTTAGAATCTTGAACTAGAGTATGATATAGTGTGTCTAGGCTAGTCTTAACAGGAGACATATTTTGTGAATAATAAACTCTGACTAAGTGATATAGAAAGAACCAAATCATTGGTCAATGAAATTAAATGACATCATGTTAACTTAGTTAAAGATTTGAACAGCAGCTTTTAATTAAGGAGAACAACTTGTATTTGATTGCCAGTTAAAGTACAACAAGTAAGAAAAATGGATAAGCCCCCCCTTTTCTTTTGAGGAAAGCTAGGTTTATTACGGCCATTAGCACTGTTAAACAACACACATATTTAGGTTGGATTGAAATGGTGAATATAGAAATATTTCAGATAAGAGAAAGATGAAACAATGAATTCTAATATACAAAGAAAGAGGGTGAATAAAACTCCTGGGATATGTTGAAAAGGTGAGATCCTGATAATTTATGGTTCTTGAAAACATGGAACCAAATTATGGAGCAAAGAGTTACCAATATCACGGACTAAGCGCAAGTTGTTCACTTTGCCATATCTACTCATAGCCTACAAAACAATATTGAAAAACTCAATGAGAACTCGTCACTGAAGCCATAATATTCCAGACTCAGCATATGTCATATCAGGAGAAAACCTTTTTTAGTGTTTCTTCACTTGTGGAACGTGAAAGGCGACCAACAAACAAAGTACAATACGGGTCTCCAATAACCTTAGGATCTCCATGGGGGTCGTCTGCAAATCAAGTTTCTCGAAATAAACAAAAAGGTCGAAGCTCGTATTCTTGGAAGTTCAGCAATAAAGATAAAGAAAGAACACTCAAACGCATCCAGGACCAAACTTGTTGGTCCCGTTCTCAACCATGAAACGTCACAAAAACGAGAAAATAAGGCCGTTCACACGAAAATAATTATTTTTCTAGAAATCGAACATAAGAATGGCAAATGGACCGGAACGTAAAAAAATAGAAAACTTGTACTCCCACACCGAGTGAGATTTATCAACTGCTTAATCCGAACAGCTTTAATCTCTGTTTTTCATTTACGAGGCAAAGCTCAAAAAAGTCACAGCCAGTGATGCTCCTTACTGCAGACACTCACACAATCCAGCAGATTGACAAAGAAGTGCTCGATAGATGGCGTTGTCGTGAGGAAGAGTGTCAGTCCCGTCGATGCTTCCAGCTTGAATTGGATGATACGAATCCGCATAGAAGACAGCGTTTAGGTTGCTGGAGGCCATAGCAGTTCCGTGAAGTGAAGTTCACGTCCGTTACTCCTCTCTTCTTCAGAAGTTTTCCGTCGAAAGAATTCTCGGTCTGTTGCGTTGTGGACCACACAACGCAGACTGGGCCCACACGTTTCACTTGAGCGTCTTTGCCTGATCCGCCTATCCCATCGAGAATAAGAAGAGAAACTTTGAGTTTTATTGGCTCCTGGATGATGGCCCACATCACTTAAAGCGCCGTGGGTGAGAGTAGAAGCAGTCCTTGACCTACTTGCTTGCGAGTACCCTCGCGATTTTACTCTACACTGGTTGACGCTTCAGCCGGAGACTGAGAAGAACCATGGCCGATCAGTTTCCGGTTTCGCGTTTGGGTAATTTTCAGGTACCCAAATTTTGATTTCTGTTTTATCTTCTCAACTACACTGTGATTTTACTAAATGCTTAGGACTTAGGTTTCTTCTTGCGATCTTTCGTTTCCATTATTGGTTTTCGTCCATTTTTTCGCTGGTTTCCGTTGAACGGGAGCTGTCTTTGGCTACCCGGTTGCTGTTTTGTTCACAGATATAATCCTTTTATCGTTCTTTTTTCACTTCTATTATTTTCTGTGTAACAAAAGAGCTTGGAGTGCTTTTGGCCGCTCATGTATATTTGCAATCTTGATTGAGTTTTTTTGCAGTCTTCATTTTTTACATGTTCAGATAAGAGTTACATTACGTTGTGATGCAGTCTCCTCTAGTTGGAGTTGACTTGGGAACAGCTAATCTTGTGGAGACCCGGAGTCGTCTGGAAATTGATCAGGCTGAACCTCTCATGGACCTTGAGCATTGTATGACTAGAGACACACTCGAAGGGCCTTCTCAATGCAAGGAACTGGGTGCCTCTGAAGTGGCTGAATTTCTAGAACCATGTGCGGGAATGGAGTTTGAATCTGAAGACGCAGCTTATTCTTTCTATAATGAATATGCAAGGTTTGCGGGTTTTGGGGTGACAAGGCGATCAAGCCGACGCTCTAGGACAAACAGAGCATTTATTGCTGGACAATATGTATGTTCTAGACATGGTTTCAAGAAGTCCAATGGGAAAAATGGTGAACATTCCATCTTGAGGGTGGGTTGCAAGGCTATGATGAAGGTGAAGAAAATGAACTCAGGCAAATGGATTATATTTGACATCATCAAAGAACATAATCATGAACTCAATCCTGAGAACATTTGTTTGTTTCGTTCACATAAGGCATTTCAACCTCCCAAAAGAAATCCTATGAAATGTAGACGAGCATACATGATGGAACGAATGGAACATGAAGACTCAGAGGGAGGTACAACAAAAAGTAATGGATCTCATGGTGAAGGGGATGCTGCGGAGAATCCTTTGATGGAAGACACTGTTGTTGAAGGTGATGGAAATTCAGAACCCTATATAGGTATGGAGTTTGAATCAGAGGAGGCAGCATATTTGTTCTACAATAGATACGCTAGACGCGTGGGCTTTGGAGTCACAAGAAGATCAAGTCGGCGTTCAAAGACAAATAAATCATTCATTGCTGGACAATATGTCTGTTCAAGACATCGCATTAAACGGCGTAATGAGAAAACAAGTAACCCATGGCTCGTTGCATGCATAAGCTGCAAGGCAATGTTAAAGGTGAAGAAAATGGAATCTGGCAAATGGGTAATTGTTGATTTTGTAAAGGAGCATAACCATGAAGTGAATCCAGAGAATGTTTTTTTCTTCAGATCGCATAAGCAGTTTCTCTCCTCTAGAATAAACTCTATGAGAGCCAAGAGAACTTCAGGAGTACGATTAAATGAGATGTTCCCCATCTTATCAAAACAGAGTGGTGGCATTTGCAGCATCAGTTTCTCTGAGGAAGATTATCAGACTCCTGTTGCTGAAGAAAAAGATAAGTCCATAACATTGAGGGATGCAGAAGTAATTTATGATTATTTCATTCGTATGCAGCATTTGAATCCCACTTTTTTTTATGCTATGGAACTTGATGAGGGGCAAGGGTTTAGAAGTGTTTTCTGGGTTGATGCCAAGTCCCGGATGGCTTATACTCATTTTGATGATGTGGTCAGCTTTGATACTTCATATGCAATGAATCAGTACTCTGTGCCATTTGTTTCTTTCACTGGAGTTAATAATCATGGGCAGTCGTTGCTGTTTGGTAGTGCTCTCCTTGCAGATGTGACTACTAGGTCAATTGTTTGGGTGTTTAAGGCATGGCTCACAGCTATGTCTGGACATTCACCGTTAGTAATAATTACTGATCATGAAAAAGGTATAAAGGAAGCAGTATCAGAGGTATGTCCTAATGCTTGCCATTGTTTTAGCCTGAAATATATATCAAAAAAAGCTTCTGAAAACCTTGCTCAGGCATGTATAATTCATGAGAATTTTATGAATCAATTTAAAGAATGCATTTATGGTTCCACCACAGACTATGAGTTTGAGAACAGGTGGATGGAATTACTTGATGCATATAACTTAAAGGAGGATGAGTGGCTTCAGAGTTTATATGCAGATCGGGAGTTCTGGGTTCCAACTTTTGTGAAGGAAAAATTTCTAGCTGGGATGTTTTCAGCTCAGCAAAATGAAAATCCATGCTCTTTCTTAGATGCCTATGTGAATTCTAAAACATCTGTGAAAGAATTCTTGGGGAAGTATGAAGAAGCTTTACAGAATAAACGTGAAGAAGAGGCTCGAGCCGATTTTGAGACATACTACACAAAACCTCTATTAAAGACACCATCCCCTTTTGAGGCACAATTGGCATCAGTCTATACAAGAGAAATATTTAAGAAATTCCAAGTTGAGGTTTCAGGTATAGCTGCCTGTCACATTATAGATGTTCAACAAGAAGGGACAACTGCATCTTATATGGTGAAGGATTTGGAAGCAATGAAGGATTACTCGGTTGCATGGAACAGTTCTGAAAATAAAGTCTCTTGTATCTGTCAGTTGTTTGAGTTTAGAGGTTTCCTCTGCAGACATGCTATGACAGCCCTTGTAGCTTCAAGCGTATATCAGATCCCACCTCACTATATCTTAGCACGTTGGACTAGGGATGCAAAAAAAAGAAAGAATCTGGACCACGGTTGGCCACCTGTCCAAAGTGATGACCCTGAATCTACAGTCACGCGTTTTAATGACTTGTGTCAACGATCCATTAAGTTTGCAGAAGAGGGATCACTATGTAAAGAAACCTATAATGTTGCGCTGGCTGCACTACAAGAGGCACTGGAAAAGGTTGTGCATAAGAATGACTCTCTGGGACAGATTGCTGAACAAAGAGCTGTGACCTGTAACAGTTACTACAAAGCAAATGAAGGGAATGGAGGATGTGGTGCAGTAGACATTCCAATAATAGTTGACCCTTGGCGGATGTATCAATTAGGACTGGTATTACTCTAACCACCGGTTTTATTTTTGTGCATCAAAACTAACGTTTTTTAGATTCTGCCATTAGAATATTACAATAATATTGTAGTTTATGGACCATGTCTATAAATTGATGCTACTTGGTTCATCAAAAGACTGGCAAGATCTCTTCCACATCTTTAGTTGTTTGCATGTGTCAAACTTTTGACATTTTTTATCCAATGTGGAGATTTTATTTTTTTATTTTTTTTTCTGTATCATAGGATATTTATGTTTTGTATTTGTCATGTTGCAATTCAGGGTGATGGCAGTTGATGACCATTTCGACTACAGGCATTGATGAGACAAAGGAAAGAAAGAAGGCCAAGCTACATATGGATCTTAGTTCTTGACTAGTAAGTAGTAGGAATTTCACAATCCAAAGGCTTCCGCTTCTTCAATTCTTTAAGTAACTTGTTTAGATTCATTTGTTGGTCTTAGGTAATTTTTGCTAAGGGGGTGTGCAAATAAATAAGCTGAGATTTATGAGTTTGGAAATTGGAAGGGGTCACACTGCACCCTGGGCTATGTTGTAATTCTTTCAACATTAACATTTAAAAAAATGCGCTTCTGAAAAACATAATGCAAATAGAGCTTCTGTTTAACCGCTTTAGAATGCCTGTCTCCTTCTGTCCCTCATCCCTTCTTCTTTATGACTTCTTTTTTAACTTCTAAAAACTGAATCTCAGGAAGTATTTATGATGAGGAGAAGGCAGAAACAAGATAACATTGGACATCCTTCTGGAATCATAGCGTGCTAAAACGACCACCAGAGTGGCCACTAAACGAGGCCTATCTTTATGGATTAAAAATATAAGATAAACAAGTTTTGTCCTGAATGCATTGAAAATTTTAACTGCAGAGTAGCTATCACAATGTCTCGAATCTCCAGGGATGACAGAGTAGAACTAGCAAAACTGAACTCATTTATATGAATAGTCTAATGATAAACTCAAATTTTGCTATAATTTAACCCTAATGTGCTCGTCTAGTATCTCTTATGTCTAGAGTGGACGAGACAAATTTGAAATGGATGCCAACAAACTAGAATTCCCTGTAATGCTGCTTCTTAATTTGAATGGCTCCAGCATTCCAATATTATGAGATACAATCCTGTGCTACGTATAGCACCACCCAGCTGCATGATTTATACTACCTCGGCTTTTAATTACTGTTACCCTAAGGCTCAGTAATGAAGGAGAAGCTTCCTTTGGTCAAAGGGCTTTCAAATTAAAATCAATGATCAAAGACTTCAGAAATTGTTGTCAAATCTAGTGGTAGGCATTTCTGTCTCATTCATCCCATGCGTTGCCAGATTAGAGTTTCTCTTTTAGTAGCATCAACCAGAGAGTCAAATTTGGATGTACCTGTTGAAGGTTTAACCTTGTCCCAAGACACTTAACTTTTTGCATGCATGACGAATTGCTGATTGAGAGGAGCTTTGTTATGTGATTCTATTTGGTCTTGAAGACTGAAGATAACTTTTTTCTTTTGAAATGGAAGATTCAAGATAACTTCACCAGCACTATTTTCGAAAAATAAAATGATGACCAGAAAGAGTGAGAAGTATAAGGAGATAGACAGATTAATAACAAGAAATTTGGAGATGGATCTGCACAAGTTGTTGTATTGCATCGGCCATGAGATGTCAGGCTGATGATATAGTCATCTTTATGCCACTCTGATGTCGTTGAGATAGCTATTTAGTTGGACTAGGAATTTCAGGTTGTCTATTTTTACAATTCATTGTATTGCTAACAGATGGTGATAAGTCCATGGGCATTGGAACCATGTTAGTTTTCGGACATCATGTTCATTGTTTTCTGTTCTTTATGACGCTGCACGGAGTTTTTATTTTTGAGAATTTTGAGAACCACATCAAAGTTCAAACTAACATGCTACAGCAATACCGAGTCAATCAATTTCTTGTAGGTTGGCTTGTTTATATACAGGTAAGATTCTTTCTGTTGTTGATGAGCTGAACAGCCTGAACTTCACGAGGAGACCATAGAGACAGCTCGGGGACGGAAGAAACAGAAAGCTTGATGATGAGTAGGTGAAGTACAAATGGATATTACGGATGTTAAGGGGAAATAAAAAAGATGTAAGCGAAACAGAAAACCAAAACGAAGAACTAAGCCACTAAGAATTAATGTCTTCTGATCCGTTGGGAACACTGATGAAAGGACGCTCTGTTAAGGAAAAGATGCGAAGGTGGGAGACGTCCATGCTGGGTGGGCAGCTTTGTTTTCCTAGGTCTTTCTGGACGCCCCCCTGCAATCTCATACTTTAGGGCTACATCACTCTGACTCCACATTTAACATCAAGAAGGCCTGATTGACGGTTACCCATTTCTGTATTATCTCACTAAAAAAAAAAAAAAAAAAAAAAAAAAAAAAAAAAGAGTTTTGTTACTCAGACAATTACCCATATCTTTATGCACTAAAAAAGAAAGTGAACCGGCGGCATGTATGCACCAAAATGTGCACGGCCCAAATCTGATGAGTCCATCAACCCACCGATCCATCAAACAACGATCGTGGGTAGGCTCTATTCATCTTCAAGGTTCATCGTTGCAGCCCATCGCGAAGTCGGTCGATTGTCGCGTCATCGACACGGTCGACGTCTTCGTCGGCCAGCTTGGTCGAAGTCGGCGTTCGTCAAAGATGCTTTATCACTCACCGCCCACCTCAAGCAATCCACAACCCGGTCTCGGTCTTTAATCGGAAGGAGAGAAAGAGGGGCCACGATCCTGGTCTCCCTCCTCCCCTCTTCTTCCTCAACGTCACCAGCCAGAAAGAGGATCACGATCCCCTTCCCCGTGCAACATCTCTCACGTGGTGGCTACAAATAGCCGAAGTTCCCGCCCCAGGGGTGAAGAAAAAGAAATTGATTCCGAAGGATATCCCGACGAGTGAAGAACTCTCTCCCTCTCTCAAACCGAAGGACTCAAATTCCTTCTCGGAGGGGACGCTCTCGCTCACAGAGGTTCTGTCAAACCATCGAAGCCAAGCAATTCGTCGTTCGTCGCTCTACAGTTCAACCGGAGCAGCTCTACACGTTCGCCGGCAGCGTCACAAGTCGATACACGAGCACAAATACCTCCGTCCGACCGACAAAAGCCACAACAGATCGTGCACACTCGCTCTTGCGACTTGAGTTCGACGTTCGTTCGTTCGCAGAAGCTTCGACTTCACCAACAACATACGGAGATCGAATCAGAGGAAGCATAGGAGACGTGTACTCGCATCCCTTGATCTGAAACACAAACCGTAACACAAAAATTCTTTGTTATTAATCGACATATTCTCACCGGTCGCGCCTTTCGGCGGACCGGTGGATTTTCGGTGAAACATATTTTGCACGCCGGTGGGACCTTTCCTACCTCTCATCTCCTTCTCCGGTCCAACAAAAAAAAACTCTCCAACCTCAGCCATGGCCAGCAACGCCAACAACGGCAACAACAACAACAACACCAACAACGAGGCAACAAAAACCGCCTCCTCGAGCTTCGCTTCCACCGCCCTATTGTGGATCGCAAGCTCGACCACCGGAGCTTCGAGGATCGGCCGTCGCATCTCCGCCAAGCGTCAGCGCTCCGACATCCCCTCCCACGCCACACGCCCACTTACAAAGGGCTCGGCGGAAGCTTGTCCACCGGACAAGCTCCATTTATCTTGACGACGACGCCGCCTAACTTCCGTGTTAGGTGCCTCGGGTTACCGCGGCCTCAATCAAACCAGCTGGCATGCCAAACCGATGCGGCGGCGATGGCCAAACCAACATATTCGGTTGTCGCGGCTTCACCTCCTCACGACCCGATTACCAGCCCGGCCGGTCGCGCCCGTCCGCGAAGAAGTTCCATCGTTCCCACTTTGGTGCAACGATATGAACAAAGCGGGGGCATCTCCTCCCTCTCGCGGCAAGGACACACTCGTGCCGACTTCCCCTTCTTGTGAGAACATCATCCACGGATAATTCACCGGTCGTCATGGTCTCCCCATGACCTTTTGGCCGCACTCAATGCAGCGGCTGGTCCACCACCCCTCCGCTCACCTCGCCGGCCGGACATCAGCGATCTCCCTCTTGCCACATCGCCCATCTCACCTCACCGATTTTCACCGGCGGCTGCTACTTAAAGCCGGTCACCGCCGAGCCCCTTTGTCCACAATCAACATGCGACCGGTCTTCACGACCGGTCCCTCCAAGCGACCATCTCCCGATGAAGCCACCAGCGACGGCTTCATATCTTCAAGTTTGCGTCGGGGACAAATACTCCGGCGCAAACCGCCAAGGTGGCGGCAATGACAACTTCGGCTAAGACGATTGAAGAACAACTTTGCGAAATGCAGGCTGACCGAAGAGCAAAGCGAACAACTGGCAGTATAAAAGATCGCAAAGAATCTGGCTGCTCGCGATGCCCAACTTCGCAGCTTCGCAATGATCAAATTGCGAAGATGTTTGAACGGCTTGAGATGGGCACAACCACCAATAACACCGGTGGCGTCTCTCAAGAAGTTGACCGAAATCGGCCGACTACCAGCGCCTCAGTCGAGCTACCGCAAGAAGATCCTTCTTCTGACGACGAGCTGCCGCCCGTCGCTCTAGTGGCCATCCACAGAGGCCGACCAGAGCTGGATCCGTCAGCTCTCACACTAGATGCCATTACAGAGCTCATCAACCGTGCGGTACGAAACAGCGCGGGCGACCACAAATCAGTCGCCTACAAGAGACCGTACACAGAGGATTCAGAACATCCCAATGCCGATCGGCTGTCACCCTCCCAAATTTCAACAATTTAACGGCGACGGTCACCCAAAGCAACACGTCGCCCACTTCATAGAGACGTGCAACAATGCCGGCACCGACGGTGACCTGTTGGTGAAACAATTCGGCCGATCGCTGAAAGGGAACACTTTCGATTGGTACATCGAGCTCCCTCAAGAGTCTATTGACAGCTGGGAACAATTGGAGCGAGAGTTCCTCAGCCAATTCTACACTACTCGGCGCACTGTAACACTGGTCGAGATCGCCAATCTTAAACAGAAAAAGGGCGAAAAAGTGGTCGACTACATCAACCGGTGGAGGAACCTGAGCTTAAATTGCAAAGAAAGCTCAAATCTTTCTCTCGAAGCCGAAATAGAAATGTGTTCACGGGGAATGCGATGGAACCTCCCTCGCTACATCTGAGTCGAAGGCGAAAAGATTTCTAGGAGCTCGCAAACGAAGCTCACAATATGGAAAACTTAATAGAAGAACGAGGAGAAGAAGGATCCTCTTCCGCCGACCCTCGCAAAAAGGGGAAGGCACCTGCTGCGACTGCATCCAAAGAAATGAAAGAGAAATCAAAATCCTCTTTCGCGACAAATACTGTCGAGCCAATCAAGATCGGCAGTAAGGTCAAGCAGACTTACCTCCCACGACAATTGACGGGAGGTTTCAAGAAGCTGTCACTCGAGGAACGACAGGCAAAGACATATCCCTTTGCCGACGCAGACGTTCCTATCATGCTCGATCAGCTGTTGGGCAATCAACTACTGAGGTTGCCAGAAATCAAAAGACCTAGCGACCAATCCAAAAGCAAAGATCCCAATTTTTGCAAATACCATCGACTGGTTGGGCACTCGACGGAGAAATGCTTCGTCTTGAAGGATCGCATCATAGAGCTGGCGGCACAAGGCCGTATTGAAATTGGAGCTGAAAAGACAGCCTCCTCATATGCCATCTCCATCCGAGCCGAGCCGAATCAGCTAACTCGGCCAAACAAGAAGCAGGTCACGAAGAAGGAGTACCGACCAAAGCCCGGTTCCTCCAGCCGACCTCATAACAACAGACGACCACCGGCTAAGGTCGCACCAAAACCGGCACCCCGCAAAGAAGCTGCAGCCGACGCAGAGGGGTGGATCTTGGTCACCCGGAGAAAGAAGCCTATTCGAGAAATCGAACCGGCACCGGCGACCACCAAAACAAAGGCAAAGCGGCCAAACAAAAGAGCCACAAAACGCCAAAGAAAAGCTCCCAGGATTGACGTCCAGGGGGCAAGCAAAAAGAAAAGAAGACCCGTCACACTGGCGGAGTTCTTCCCGAAGGAGTTCCTCGCGCCTCCAACAATGGTGGCAACCTGTTCGACAGCTCCTCCCGAGCAGGCGGCGCATAAAAACAAAGGCAAACGACCGGTCGTCGAATGCGATGACCTTGAAATGTCGCTAAAACAGATTTCGCCACTGAACAAGATAGAAGACGATCTCGACTTGGAGATTCGATTGAGAAAAGCCTTGATTCGAATTCTGGACAAACCTGAGGAACTCGAAGCCGAGCTCGAGATACTGCTTATGAGGAAGCACGACTTACCAAAGGTCGGGCTGACTCCGCCTTACAGAAAGGAGGAGGAAGATGCGTTATCTCCACCACAACTTGCAAAAGCAGAACAAGCACTGCTGTAACATGCCCTCCGTGCATTACATTTCGAGAGGAGGACATACAATTGGGGGCAAAAAAAAAATCACAATAGACCGTTGTTCATCTCCGGTTACATCGGGAGACCAGAAAGTCAATCGTATGCTCATTATTTGTGGATCCATGATTAACATTCTGCCGATTCGCACTATGAAGGACGTCGGTATCTCTGCTGTCGACCTCTCCAAGCTCTCTTCTTATCCAAGGTTTCAATCGGGGAGGGCCGAGAACGCTTCGGAATGATTAATGTCAAGTTACACATAGGCGATATGGTGGCGAAACTCCCTTTCAAGTTATCGACTCGAGGACCTCATACAACCTGCTCTTGGGTCGACCGTGGCTTCACTCTAATGGAGTTGTACCATCCACACTCCATCAATGCTTTAAATACTGGAAGAACGGCGAACAAAAGACGGTGTACGCCGACGAAAGTCCGTTCACGGAGGCCGAAGCATCGTTCGCAGATGCCAAATATTATCTGACAACCAAACCGACACCTTGGTCGAACCAGGCAGCAAGCATCGAGGACACTCCGACGTAGGCTACATCGTCAAAGCCACCAATGCAAGCCGGGACGCCTAGACAGTCATCACAAAATACAGCTTCAAAGCAAACTCCGGTGCAAATTATGTCCATCAAACAGAACACGACTCAAGTCGTGTCTCCAAAGCAGCCAGCGTGGATGAGCCAACCCGGCACAAAGCCACAAATCGCCGCAGATCAATCCAACACCGAAACAACGCGAAGTATACCCATCTTACGGTACATCCCGCAATCGCAAAGGAAGAAAGGCGAAGCTCCTCGGTGCTTTGTCACAAAAGTCAGCCGACCCGCGCCCGCCGCGGAAAAAGTCACAGTTCCTCTGCCAAAACTAGAGGAACGAAGCATCGCGGAAGCAGTTCCCAAACCAACAGCAAAGATTACGGCTACGCGCCAAACGAAGGCTTCGACCCCAACGCTTATCGACCGATGGCTAGAGCCGGGGCAACCTTACAAAGGATCAAATTCATGCAAAACCACCTGTCACTCTACCGGTTCTCACCCGAATAGGAGAAGTTGAGAAACAAAGGCCAACGGATCGACCAAGGTCGATGCGGTCTCGGCTATGAAAAAAGCGAAGCCGATCAAAATCTACACCGGCCAAACGAAACCCATCAAAATAACCAGGAAGGGTTCGGCAGATGTAAATCAAGTGTCAGTCGGTCAAACTCTGACAGAAAAGAAAGATACGCCAAAACCGGTGGTTATTTATACCCTGAGAGCAGCCATCGCACGAGCTCGAGCATATGATTCGGTCATGGTAAACCATATCTCCATCTCTGGCGACGATCAAGAAGAAGAGGATTTCGTTTTGAAGGAAGCTCCGGCCGAATTTGAAGAAGGAGGCCAAGCAACCGTCGATGAATTAAAGAAAATTGATTTGGGAACGGCAGAAGACCCGAGACCAACATTCCTCAGTGCTTCACTGACGGCTGAAGAAGAGGCTGAATACATCGCACTGCTCCGCGAATACCGAGATATATTTGCGTGGAGTTACACAGAGATGCCAGGCCTCGACCCACGAGTCGCAGTTCATAAATTGGCAGTCCATTCCTCTGTTCGACCAGTCAAGCAATCGCAGCGACGGTTTCGACCAGAATTGGTGCCGGAGATCGAAAAGGAGGTCGACAAATTGATAGCGGCAAATTTCATCAGAGAAGTGAAGTACCCGACCTGGATTGCCAACATCGTCCCAGTCAAGAAGAAGACTGGCCAAATCCGGGTCTGCGTCGACTTTCGTGACCTGAACAAAGCGTGTCCAAAGGATGACTTCCCTTTGCCGATAACGGAGCTAATGGTTGACGCGACGACGGGTCATGAAGCTCTATCCTTCATGGACGACTCTTCCGGCTACAATCAAATCCGGATGGACCCGAAAGATGAAGAACTCACTGCGTTCCGCACACCGAAAGGCATCTTCTGTTACAAAGTGATGCCATTCGGACTCAAAAATGCTGGTGCGACATATCAGAGAGCAATGCAGAATATATTTGACGACTTCCTGCACAAACGCGTCGAATGCTATGTCGACGACCTGGTGGTGAAGACAAAACAGAGGTCGGACCATCTTCTCGACCTTAGAGCAAGTGTTCGGCGACCGAGGCGGTTTCAACTCAAAATGAATCCGTTAAAGTGTGCTTTCGGCGTCACCGGGTAAATTCTTGGGTTTCATTGTGCATCACGAGAGGGATCGAAATAAACCAGTCAAAGATCGATGCCATCCAGAAAATGCCAGCGCCAGAAACGTCTCCGAAGCTCAAGAGTTTTCAAGGCCACTTGGCTTATATCAGGCGTTTCATATCCAATCTTGCCGGAGATGCCAGCCCTTCGGTCGACTTTCGAGAAAGAAACGCCATTCGAATGGGATGAGTCATGCCGAATGCCTTTAACAACATAAAGGCATACCTTACCAAACCACCTGTGCTTGTCGCGACCGACCGGTCGGCCGACCATTGTTGCTCTATATCGCGGCACAAGAAGGATCCGTCGGGCTCTGTTGGCTCAATGCGGCGACGACAACAAGGAACGTTCCCTCTATTACTTGAGTCGAACGTTGGTGGGTGCTGAACTGAATTATACACCAATCGAGAAGACATAATCCGGCGCTTGCCTTCATTTGTTCAAAAGCTCTGTCACTATCTTCGGCACATTCGACGAAACTCATCTCGCGAGCCGACCCAATGAAGTACATTATGTCGCGACCAATTCTCTCCGGGTCGACCGGCAAAATGGGCACCGCTCCTCTCGAATTCGAGATCAATTTTCGTGCCGCAACGAGCAATCAAAGGGCAAGCAAGCACCGGCCAACTTCCGGCCGACCACCCGGTACCCGCTGAATGGGAATTAATAGAGGAGTTCCCAGGCGAGGAGATCTTTCTGGTCGAGGTGCTCCCTCCTTGGGAGATGTACCGACCGGTGCAACACGAAGAAGTGGAGCCGGCGCGGAGTCCCTGTTCGTTTTAGCCGAAGAAGGACCTACTCCCATACTCGTTCGTGCTTACTCAAGCTTGCTCGAACAACGAAGCAGAGTACCAAGCCATCCTTCTTGGGCTCGGCATGGCTGTCGAAATGCAATTACCACAGCTACACATCTATGGCGACTTCGGCTCTCGTCATCAAGCAACTCACACAGCTTAATTTGAGGTAAAGAAACCTGAACTCGAGCCATTTTGGAGACAAGCTGGAGAACTTCTGGCCCAAATCCCGGAAGCATCACTCCATTTCGTCCCTCGCTCCGAGAATGGGCCAGCCGACGCATTAGCCGGCATCGCAGCCAGTCTGGCACAATTCGACCAGCCGCCAAGCGAAATCCCCATTTGCGAACGTTGGGTAATTCCTCCCCCGAGAGAGGACGGAACAGAGGAAGAGCAAACAGAGTAAAAGATAGAAGAATCCTTCCCCATCTCAGCCAGCCAAAACGGTTCGAGGCTGGCCTTGAACCTATCGTGAACTTCCTTCGCCACGGCACACTTCCCGTCGACCTGCGAAAACGGGTCCAGATTCGGCGAGCAGTCCCAAAGTATGTTTTCATCCACGACATACTTTACCGGAGGTCGTATGAAGGTCTGCTTCTTCGTTGCCTATCAAAGGAAGAGGGGTCGCAAGTCCTCAAAGAGACACACAGTGGAATCTGCGGTGCGCACCAAGCCGGCCCAAAACTCCACTTGCAAGTCAAACGACTAGGCTATTACTGGCCGTCGATGCTCAGGGACGCCATCGAAATGGCTCGAACCGCAAACAGTGCCAGCTCCATGCCGATTACATACACCAAGCGCCGGAACCACTTCACCCGACGTCGCATCATGGCCATTCGAGGCTTGGGGATGGACATCATTGGTCCCATCTCTCCTAAGTCCGACTCCGGACCGGCGGTACATCCTGGCTGCCACCAACTACTTCTCAAAGTGGGCCGAAGCTGCTGCTTACCGAGAAGTGAAGGCTGCGACCATCGTCGACTTCATTCGAACACAAATCATTTATCGATATGGAGTTCCCCGGTATATAATGACGGACACCGGTACGCCATTCAAAAACAAAGTCATGGACCGTTTTTGCAAAAAATTTTGCATACAACAACGGACCTCAACGGCTTACAATCCGGCAGCCAACGGACTCGCAGAAGCTTTCAACAAGACGCTCTGTAAAATATTAAAGAAGACCATTGGCGCCAACAAAAGAAGCTGGGACGAAAAACGGGTGAAGCCCTATGGGCATCTGAACGCCGTTCCGAACGCCAACATAGTCAACTCCATTTTCGTTGGTCTATGGCACCGGCGGTGCTCCCTCTCGGTACAACTCCCCGTCTCTACGAATCGCAATGAGAGAAGGGCTGACGACGGAGGAATGCGCTCAGCTGCGATTGGCAGAGCTTGAGTCACTCGATGAACAACGACTCGAAGCGCAACAACGACTTGAGTGTTACCAATCTCGCATGACCAAAGCCTTCAACAAAAGGTACACGACTCAGGTCATTCCAGAAAGGTGACCTCGTGGTTTGCAAAGTCGCGAAGGCCAATGCTCTTCACGAGAAAACCGGGGGGCAAATTCAGCTACCAAATGGGAAGGACCCCACGTCGTGCAAGAAGCCTATACTGAATGGCGATACAAGCTCGTCCACGCAAACGGGTTGGAGCTGCCGATAACAAACGGTAAATTCCTCAAACGGTTTTTTCCATAAAGAAGGCATCAAAGAAAAAGAGAGGAAGAAGAAAACGAGTTCGGACTTCTCGTTCTTAAAAAAAAAAAAAAAAATTGTGTAATGGGAACGAGCAAGCTTCGCGAACAAAAAAAAAGCGAAGCTACAAAAAAAAAAAGAAGTCAAAAGAAAAAAAAAAAAAAAAAAAAAAAAGAGGAGCACATCGACTGGTGGAAACTTGAAGTCAGCTACCCTCTGCCGAAGTCGCCCCCACCGGCTTCAATTTCAGCTAACGCCAGGTCTCGGCCTCATCAAGGATGGGCCGTGTGCGAAGAGAAGCAAGCTGACTCTCCAACGCAGCAGCTTCCTCCTCGGTACCATCAAGACCGGTAACGAATACTCATAAGCTCGGTGTCTATGGTGTCAAAGCTGCGCCAAGAGAGACGCCGGCGGTCCACGAAGGGCTATCGCTCAACCTCCACGACCTCACGTTCAACCTGACATCGATCCAGATCTTGATTAAATCATCGCGACGACGACGGTTGACCTGTTGGACAGATCGGGCGAAGTTCAGCTTGGGTGGCGAACCGTTCAGTTAAGCTGAGCTTTTCAGCCAAAGAAACAAGAATCGGGCCGACAACGAGCTGCCTCGAAGCAAAACTTTCCACCCATTGCTCCAAATCTGAAGTATCAATACCGCTCTCCTCAAGTGATCCGAAAGACACGAGTGTCAGCTATGAGTCCGGCGAACAAGGGTCGTCAGCCGGTACCAAAACTGACTCGACGAATCCACTCCACAGGGCCAGAGCAGACCGCTGCATCAGCAACCTCGACATCGCCAAGAGAGGAAGGGTCGACAACTAAAAAAAAGGAGAGATGGAGTTGAAAGACGAAGTCAGGAGCCGAGAAAGAGAAGAGCAAGAAAAAAACAAGGAAGAGAAAGACACTCACGGACACAGGATGCGAAGTCGATGAGTTCTCGCTAACAGGTTGGTGCCCCGAACTCAGAGTCCCTTTCATAACAGCAAGGGTGACTTCATCGCCAACAGGAGGGAGCGACACAAGGGGCTTTTCCCTCGAAAGTATGGCAACCGGAGGACTCAATTCAGCAGAAGAAAGGTGTTGGAGTTCACCCTCGACTGATCTAATCTGCGCTTCACCACCACTTGGAGCGATTACCGGGCATTCGACCTCGCCGATGGCGAACTCTCCAACAACAGCAGCAAGAGGCGCCTCGTCGACCCATTCCAGTTGCCGAGCACCCTCTAAGTCGGTAAGATCAAACAAATCGTCTTGCCGCAAGTCGGGTCGATCCAAAGAGGGCACCAAAACAATCGCAAGCTTCTCGGAAGGTACGTCGCCTGGATTTCGGGTTGTTTGCCCTCCGACTTCAATCACTTGTACAGGCGTCGTCACCGGCTCCGCAGTGGTCACTCCAGTTGTCAAATTAAAAGACTGGCCAACCGCCTCCTCCGGGTCCTTAATCTGTTCTCCGGCGGATTCTAACAAGGGGATCTCTGAAGTAAGAGGTGCAGGGATCCTCAGTTTACTCGTGCCGGTGCGAAATCGTTTCTCGAAGGGAGGAGGGGCATAAACAGTGGGCGCAGGCTCTGAGGTCTTTAACCTTTTCTTCGAAGTAATTTTTTTTGGGGATGCCGGCGATTCAACCACTCCTTTCTCCTTATCTAAAGTAGCATTTCTGACCGGCAGAGAAAGCACGACTGGTCTGGCCTCATCCTCTGTTGAAGGGGTTTCTTTGATCATGACTCATGTCGTCGGGGCTGCTGGCGTCGAAGTCGCCAGTTTATCCTTCGCAACCTTTGGCCGAGGCACTCTCTTCTTCGCAGCAGTAGATGCCTTCGCCTTAGGAGCGGCCGGAGGTTTTGTACTCTTTCGCGTGCTCCTTCTAACACCACCTCCTGCACCACCTCCTGCACCAACATCTCCTTGCACAGGCTGCGAAGATTTCTTTGGCACGGGGACACCGCGGAAGTTTTTTTTCCATCCCCTCTAAACAAAAGAAGAGGAGAGAAGGAGCCAAAATGTTAAAAGTCAAGAAAAAGGAGAGAATCTGAAAGGAAATAGAGAGAGAATGGTACCTCAAGTAGGGAACAACAGTCTCAAGCCATGACTCCAAAAGAGAGCCGTCACACCTGGTCGGAACTAGAACTCACAAAAGCAGGTACTTCTACTTGGCCAAGAGGACACGAAGTCGCTGCTCGCCACACCCCCCAGCAAAGGCGTTAACCGCCTCGGCCCCCCCGCTGGTCGGCAAACAAAGCTCCCGGCAGATCTTGGCAAAATCCAAACGACGGACGAGCAAATCGATGAGGGTTGTAAGGCTCAACGATGAATGACTCCACGCTGGCGCAAGACAAGAGAAGTCGCCTGCAGACAGCGGAAATATTCCACTTCGATCCGAGACGAAAATGACCTGGCTTGTCGATGATTGGACCAGGAGGAAGGGCCGCAGAAGGATACCAACACCGCACCCCCACCACGCCAAAACAGAGAACGAAGCTTTCTCCCGTGTATAAAAGTGGGCGTGTGCTGGATTGCGGTACAACATCATAAGCGGCCCCGTCGCCGCCACGGAATCAACTTCATGAACGCCAAAGGCGTTAAGCGCAGCCAAAAAAAAACATATGGCCAAGGTACTCTCCCGGAGAAAAGGAGTTAAGGCCCCGATAGATATTTGCCAGGGCTGCGCTTAGCCAAATTGAATTTTTGATCGCAGGCCATATAACAAGCCACTTTGAAAACACCGACCCTCCACGGTACCGGTGGGCAAGGGAAAGACAGAAGCGGCAAAGCCACGCTGATAGAAAGGCAGCCATATATACTTCATCGCAAGCTTAGCAGGGACCCCAAGCTCGAAAAGAGGCTGATCTTGAAGCACCGAACGGTCGCGGTTCCTGCAGCCCGGACGTCTTCGCTGGTCGGCCCGGGTATCTGTTATATGCTGCGCGACCCTTTTTGGCCCGAAACCGAAGGATACCCACTCGGACATCACGAATACCGGTGAATCCATCGGGGCCTATAACCGTCGCGACGGCAGTACAACCGTAATACGCAAGGAGGAGGTATTGGAGACTCTCCGGCGGTGGCATGGAATGACTACGGGTAAAATCTGCCACCGATGGGGTCGCTTCGTAGAATATCCCCTGAAAGAGGTAACCCTCCGAGTTTATGCAAATCCCATAGCGAAATTGACAGCTCTCCCTCCCGTGTGAAAATTGTGTTGGTCGTAGAACACCAAACCTCCGTGAACGAGTGCATGACGTTGCAGCAACACCGGTAAGCAAACATAGAGGCTCGAACCGCATGAGTCAAGCTAGCTTGGGCCAGCAGTTCAGGACAAGTGTGGAGGACAACGCCTGCCCACTCGAAGTAGAAAGGCAGAAGTGTAGGACTCATACACACACTCTGCCGACCATCCCAAACATCAAATCCGTCATGGTCGATAGAAAGCTTCGGTTCGAGAGAAACGGACTTGATGGTCGTGGCCGGGCTCAGCAAGATTTGGCCTACCGCCGATCGCGGAGATGACGAAGCTTCACCGACCCTAGGGAGGTAACAAACTTGATCATCTTCATCGACAATAGGACAACTCCATAGCTTCGTGAACAGAATTTGGGGGGGCACTACTATATCGCAAACCACCATAAGTCGGACGGTCCTCCCGAGAGGTAATGACAATGCTCGATGTTTTCCTTCAATTATCACGAATCTGCACGCTAATGGCGGAGAGTACCTCTCGAGAGATCCTTTACAACTCGTGAGGGTCAAACCGAGGAAGGAGACCGAATCCGGAAGGAGTAGACATCTGCAGTGAGAACATAGAGGTCATCAGCCAAACCAAATCAGGTGCGCGATCCTTCCCTCCCAAAAAAAAAAATATACATAGAATCTCTTTGCGGCCAAAAGCAAAAGTCGCGAAAAAAAAAAAAAAGAAACTTTTGAAAAAAAATTTGAAGTCGCAAAAAAAAAAAAAAGAGGGGCGACAAAAAGAACCGGTCGCCCAAAAAAAAAGGGGAACGGAGAAAAAAAAAAAAAAAAGAGAGTGGGCAAACCGAAGAGGCACACCAATCCTCTTCGACTAGTCAAGAAATAAATCACACCCGGGCGATCGAGCCGAAGCGCGATCAAATGAAGCTACTTCACTGGCGACCAATCTGGCCGGAGCACATCTCCCACCACAAAACCGCTCAAGGTCAAAAGCAGCACCCGACGATCGAAGTCGGGTGCTAATTAAAACAACAATTGTTCTCGGCAACCCAAACAGAGAACAGTCCTAACTTTTGGCGCGACAAAGAACAGAGCTTAGCTAAACGAAGCAAGCAGCCTCAAGGCCAACAAACCGGAGGCTAACGTAACAGAGTTCTCTAGTGCTCGATGACCAAGTTAAGCACACCAAAGCGGAGAATTCGACATCCGACAACAGAGTTAGATGTCGCACACCTGGTCCTAGTGCCCGACGATTGAGTCGGACAGAAAAGGATGTTGCGATCAAAAACATATGCCCGGGCGACCGAAGCCGAAAGCACCCTTCAAGCTCTCTGCGACCAATCAAAGCAAAGAGGGTCGCGACCAAAGCGAAGTGCCCGGAATCGAGCCGAAAGCACCCTTTACCACTTCGCGATCGAAAACAGAGATGGGCGCTGACTAAAAGCAACACCCGGCGACCGAGCCGCGGTGTCGCGGTAACAAATTCCTGCAACCGGGCAATCAACCCGACGCTAGTCAAGGAGTCGTAAGTAACTCTTCCCCGAACAACAAAAAAAAAAAAAGAAAAAAGGCTGCGAAAAAAAGAAGCCGTCAGAAAAAAAAGGGTTGTGACAAAAAGAAGCCGTCACCATAAAAGTTGCGACAAAAAAGAAACAAGCCGAAAGGAAAAAAAGGAGATCAACAAAAATCGAAAGACCCCGGCGACCGAAGCCGAACGCAGCAGCCGGGCACAACTTCAGCACCCGACGACCGAACCGGGTGCGGCCAAAGCAGAATCCAGCATTCGGCAATTGAGTCGAATGCGACTCGGATTCAACTCCAGCACGCGTACACAAAGAATTGTCAGTTTTGTCGCATTGACAAAATGACAGACACTTAGAGCGCGAGAGAAAAGAAACGTGAGACAGAGAGGAAATTCAAAAGAAAAAAAAGAACGAGAGAGAGAGACTGAGGGAGGAGTTGAAAATGAGAGGAGAGAAAAAGAAGAAGAAAGAGGAGGGAAGAGAAGAAGAAAAAAAGAGAAAGTGGGTCGACCCCGGCTGACTCGAATTCAACCGAGGCTGCCGGGAAGAAATTATACAGTACCTTTGAATTCCGGTTCGTTGAGATATTCTAACACAAACCGGGGAGGTCGTACTCTCTTTCTCCAGCCACAACCAACCAATTCGCAGACAGAGATAGTCCTCCAGGTTGCTATTACAGGTGGTCGCCCAACCCAGAAGCCAAAATCGCAGATTAACAAATTTCTCAAACTCGCAAGTTGCTTCTTCGGTCAAACTCGCAGGCAATCTTCCAGGTTCACAGTCTACCTTCCCAATCCAATTCGAATAATGAAGCAAGCAATTAGGATCGCAATAGCCAGGGCAAACCGGAGCTTATCAAGGGAGATCCCGCAAGCCGAGTTATACTCAAATTGAAACTCGGATTAGGGAAATCCGTGTGGATGGACGCTAAGTAGAGGGGTGGGGCCCACCTTCCCACATTTTATTAAAAGACCCCTCGACCTTAAGCAGTTCGGGAGGAAGGATGATAACAGTTCGAGATGGAGGATGCGACCAACAGTCCGAGACAGAATCGCGGAAGCCATCCCGATCTCCCTTCTCTCTCGTCCCCTTTCCCTTCCTCCTCGATCCTTCTTTCTCTTTCTTTTCTCATCCGCTTTGCTCCTCTCTCCCTTTCTCCTATCTCTTCTTTTTTGTTTTCCCGTCCGACTTCGACCCCCTCTCTCTCTCTTTTCCCTTCCGCCTCGAGCTCCCCCTCTCTTCCTTTCTCCTTCTGCCTTGATTCTTCTTTCTCCCTCTTCCTCCCTTAGGCGGTAGAAGCAACCCGGTTGGCGATCCTTTTCACAAAGGATTTGACGACGAATTCCCAAACAAAATCTCACTCACGGTGGAATTCTACATAGAAACTCTATCGAGAGAACAACGCTGGATCACTAACGGACCAAAGGTGGATTCGGCTGTTCGGTCTGTTTCGAGCCCCCCGTCGAAAAGCCAACACCTAATGGGGAAGAAGAAGAGAATTTCACGACTCCAACCATAGAAGAGCCTCGTTTGTGGCCTCCCTCTATCTCTTTCTCCGGGGACGACGAACGGAGTTGCCTAAAACCAATTGGAGACTATCGGAAAGCAATCTTGATTACCATTCCAAAGCTATTCACCACTTATTTGGAAGAGTCGGACTAATTGAATCGCAGTTCATCAAGTTCTGTTTGACCCGATCCACGAAGGAAGCATCACGAGAGAGCGAGGTTCGAGCGAAGTCGTCAAGATTGGATACAACCGCGAGAAAAAGTCAGCCAATCGGTCGATCCCTTCAAACATCCGCCAAAATCGATTGCAACATTCAAGAGTGCCTGAGCTACTGAAATTTACCGAAATCATTATAACTACCTTCGATGAGGCCTCAAAGTATCTTCGGCTACATTCAAACAACTCTCGATAAGATGGCTTCAATTCAAGTATTCATCGTCTCTCCATACCGAACATGCTTTGTATGTTCGAGTATAAAAAAAAAAAAAAAAAAAAAAAAAAGCAAACTCTCTAAAAAAAAGAAGAGAGCAAAAAAAAAAAATGAAGAAAAGAAAAGAATGAAAAAAAAAAATATATACAAAGTGTACAGAAAATATACACCGTCCTAAAAAAAAAGTAAGAGGACGTAAGAGCAATACACAAAAGATAAACGATCCTAAAAGAGTAAGAGGATCAACAAAAAAAAAAGTGTGTGTGCGTCGTGTGTTGTGTTCTTCAGTTTCGAAACTTGTTCGTTCCTCCCGAACGAACAAGTCTCGAAGGGGGCAATCTGTATGCACCAAAATGTGCACGGCCCAAATCTGATGAGTCCATCAACCCACCGATCCATCAAACAACGATCGTGGGTAGGCTCTATTCATCTTCAAGGTTCATCGTTGCAGCCCATCGCGAAGTCCGGTCAAGATCGTCACGTCATCGACACGGTCGACGTCCTTCGCCAGCCAGAACAGTCGAGTCAGCGTTCGTCAAGCATGCTTTATCAGCTCACCGCCCACCTCAGCAATCCACAACCAGTCTCGGTCTTTAGCGAAGGAGAGAAAGAGGGGCCACGATCCTGGTCTCCCTCCTCCCCTCTTCTTCCTCAACGTCACCAGCCAGTAAAGAGGATCACGATCCCCTTCCCAGGCAACATCTCTCACAGACCGGCTACAAATAGCCGAAGTTCCCGCCCGAGGGGTGAAGAAAAAAAATTGATTCGAAGGATATCCCGACGAGTGAAGAACTCTCTCCCTCTCTCAAACCGAAGGACTCAAATTCCTTCTCGGAGGGGACGCTCTCGCTCTCAGAGGTTCTGTCAAACCATCGAAGCCAAGCAATTCGTCGTTCGTCGCTCTACAGTTCAACCGGAGCAGCTCTACACGTTCGCCGGCAGCGTCACAAGTCGATACACGGAGCACAAATACCTCCGTCCGACCGACAAAAGCCACAACAGATCGTGCACACTCGCTCTTGCGACTTGAGTTCGACGTTCGTTCGTTCGCAGAAGCTTCGACTTCACCAACAACATACGGAGATCGAATCAGAGGAAGCATAGGAGACTGTACTCGCATCCCTTGATACGAAACACACAAATTGTAACACAAAAATTCTCTGTTATTAATCGACATATTCTCTCGGTCGCGCCTCTTCGCGGACCGGCGGATTTTCGGTGAAACACGGCATAATGTTGTATTTCAACTCTACGACATTTTTAGTACTATATTAGATGCCTTCATATTTTCTCAACAAAATCTGTATATGCATCAATGTTTTAAAAATCATCAAACCGGCAGTGTGTTCCGTTATGGTCGAACCTGGTCAGACCGGGTTGGACCAATGGTTCAACCATTGAATATTATCCTCTATACTTTATGAATATGTTTTATATTTATATTTCTATAAGTAAAAACAAAAAATTAATGCTGATTATAGTGAACCGGGCCGAGTCAATAAGAACCGGATTGGCTCCGGTTCTGGTTCAACCGGGGTGGACCGGCCGGTCCGGTTCGGTTTTTAAAACATTGATATGCATACTAAAAGTTTAAATTAATCGCCTCTCAGACCGTCGCTGACAGCGTAAGGAGTTTGTGGCCAAAGCGTGGTCACATTGATAGATAGATGCAGTGCGAACGACCAACGGCCAATGAATCAGCAGCCGCTAGGTTTGGATAAACCGATGAAGCGACCACCTCCATTCAATCAAGGTGCGTGCTTGTGGTTCATCATCACCTCTCGTTGACGAATTGAAGAAAAATGCGAGTGCGCCACCCGCCAATGGCCCCCTCCAAAAGTAGAGGCAGACACAGAGGGGACGTCGGAGTAAAGAGGAAACATGCTGGGTAGAGTCTGCCATTCGCTTTTGCCCGTCTCTTCTCCGCCCCTTTTTCTCCCCAGTATTCCAAGTTGTCGGTTTTTGGGGCAGAGCAACGTGTCTGGCCTGCGGAACTCTTTATTTTCTCGTGCGAGTAGATCATGGAACTGTAGAATGGCGGGTTCTAATGCGAGTTTTAGCGTCAGAGCGTCGGCTCAGCAGCTCAAGAACGCTGACGAGTTGATTGATTCCGTCGAGACGTTTATTTTCGATTGTGATGGTGAGTCCGTCTGAACTTGGAAGTGCTTGTGGGTTGTTTTGGAAACGTTCAAGACTTGGATTTCTGTTTTAGAATTGCTCTTCGACTGTGTGTGTCACTGAAATTCGACGGGTGAAACATGAGTTGAATACGTGCAAATGGAGTGAAGGCGTTTTCAACTGTCGCTGAAAGCTTGATGTTTTATCCATGAAGTTTGGAGAAAAATATATGCGTATTATTTTGCTACATTTGTTTTTTTATATCTTTACTTGAATTGACAATTTGCCGTTGATCGCTTGGTGTGTTGTCCGCGTTCCATATCAGTTACAACAATGTTTTGTTGTCTATGTGACACTGGAACTTTTGAGGTAGTTAATGGTGATTGAAGAAGGCGAATGTCTTTTATTGATTGCTTCTGTTTACATGATCAACTGCAGGAGTCATATGGAAAGGGGACAGTCTTATTGATGGGGTACCCGAGACTCTGGATATGCTTCGTGCAAAGGTTGTGTAAAGATACTTCAACTAGCATTTCATTCTCTTTGCCTTTCCTGATTGTACTTTTAAAATGACCAATTTACTGTTAACATGTCTAAGAATTCCTAATTACGTGAAACGGAAGCAAAGACAAGTTATGTATTAGATTTTTCTGGTATACTTGGGAGTAATCTGGCTATGCTAGGTGTATGCAGATGAAATGTTTTTCCTTTTCTTGGATTCTGCCTTTTATAAGCAGTTGAGGTCTCTATCATCTGTGGTGAATTTGGTGAAAGTGATAAATTTGAATGGCTTTACCACGATAGAGTACTTCTATGTCTTAAGAGGTTTAATTGGTAAAAGAACCATTACAATTTCTGATTCTTTCTGCAGGGCAAGCGACTAGTTTTTGTTACGAACAATTCTACAAAGTCCAGAAAACAATATGGCAAAAAGTTTGAAACACTTGGTTTAAGTGTGAATGAGGTTGATTCAGGCTCCTGTGCTCTCTCTCTCTCTCTCTCTCTCTCTCTCTCTCTCTCTCTCTCTCTCTCTCTCTCTCTCTCTCTCTCTCTCTCTCTCTCTCTCTCTCTCTCTCTCTCTCTCTCTCTCTCTCTCTCTCTCTCTCTCTCTCTCTCTCTCTCTCTCTCTCTCTCTCTCTCTCTCTCTCTCTCTCTCTCTCTCTCTCTCTCTCTCTCTCTCTCTCTCTCTCTCTCTCTCTCTCTCTCTCTCTCTCTCTCTCTCTCTCTCTCTCTCTCTCTCTCTCTCTCTCTCTCTCTCTCTCTCTCTCTCTCTCTCTCTCTCTCTCTCTCTCTCTCTCTCTCTCTCTCTCTCTCTCTCTCTCTCTCTCTCTCTCTCTTCTCTCTCTCTCTCACGCATGTTTGTGATACGTAAACTCATTTACTCAGGAAGAGATTTTTGCATCTTCCTTTGCTGCTGCCGCTTATTTGCAGTCAATTGATTTTCCTAAAGATAAGAAGGTACGTAATGTAATCTCAATGACATGTAGAAATTCTGAGAGGACAATTTATTCGTCTTTAATAGATTTGTGGTTATGCTCTTTGTTATCTTTGGTGATAGCTTTTTCCCTTTTACTCATGGTCTAGTTTGGGGTTTGTGATTTGAAAAATCATAATCCATTTTCTTTTTTTGAACGCATATCCCAAATTTGACACTTCAGTGATTCCAGGTTTATGTCATTGGGGAGGATGGAATTTTGAAGGAGCTTGAACTTGCTGGATTTCAATACCTTGGTGGCCCAGTATGTTTTTGCTCTGTTATTTTGAAATGCCAATTATCAAGGCACAGAGAAGGATCACCTGAAGTATACTTCTGTTCAGATGTGTTCTCACCAAGCAGTTGGTCTTGCTTATGAGTATTAAAAACTGTTTTAAAACTGTTTACTTTTACACACTATTCTAAAAAAAAAAAAGTTTTTACTTGTTCTCACCAAGAAATTTTCTTCCACGTAGTTGGTCTCTTATGAATATTAAAAACATTTGAAATCTTTTCAAATTATTCGTGTTATAACCATAACATTTGGGTTAATTATAATTGATCTGGTTATATCCTAGGCAACACATGATTTTTCTTGTTTTGTGGACACACTGCAGGCAGATGGGGATAAGAAGATTGAACTGAAGCCTGGATTTTTGATGGAGCATGATGAGAATGTATAACCCTTATCCTTTCAGTGTTTAAAATGTATATGCTTTGGGTATAGTGTTGTTTCAAGTGAATGTTGTAAATGGCCTTATCCGTTCTAGGGCTTGGACTCTTAACCAATTCACAATGTTTTGCATCATTATTTAGGTCGGGGCAGTTGTTGTTGGATTTGACCGTTACTTCAACTACTACAAAATTCAGTGGGTGAAACATTTTTCTTGAATTCTTGATTTTGAAACTGTTTTCTATGAAATGGGTCAAGATATACTTTTTACACTTTTTAAATGTAGGAACTTGCAAAATGTTCATAAAATTGTATATGTACCTGAGGAACCGTTATTGGTGGCTTTTGGTATATTTCAGGTATGGAACACTTTGTATACGTGAAAATCCAGGGTGCCTTTTCATTGCTACAAATCGTGATGCTGTTACTCATCTTACCGATGCTCAAGAGTGGGCAGGTACGTAGCTTAAAATCCTTTGTATGTTGCTCTGAAAATGTTAACCCTGATACTGTGTACCTAGATATTACAATCTTGGAAGCTGTTGCACAGCAGTGGACTTGCATTTTGTGGTCAATATATAATATTAAGCAGAGTCCTATTCACTTGAAAAGTTTCACTGCATAGAATCTCTAAAGGTTTCCTTTACTCATAAAGTCTTGGAGTTTTTTCATGTGCTACCGAACTAATAAAGTCGTCTTCAGGTGGTGGTTCCATGGTTGGTGCTATTCGTGGATCAACTCAACGGGAACCTCTGGTAGTGGGAAAACCATCGACATTCATGATGGACTATCTTGCAAAGAAGTATGGCTATGGAGCTACCTCTCTCTCTCTCTCTCTCTCTCTCTCTCTCTCCCTATTTCTCTCTCTCTCCCTCTTCCTATTTCTCTCTCTCTCTCTCTCTCTCTCTCCATCTTCTTCTACAGGAAACGGCTCTAATTTCAATTTAATGTATGGCAGATTTGGCATTCTCAAATCTCAAATATGCATGGTTGGGGACAGACTGGATACAGACATCTTATTTGGCCAAAACGGTGGATGCAAAACACTTCTTGTTTTATCCGGTAACTTTTTGCCCCAGGTATCCCTCTTAGCATGTGAATCACTGTTATACCAGCAACTCTAACTGAGAATTGTCTCTCTTTATAGGTGTTACCTCGCTTTCCATGCTTCAAAGCCCTGATAATGCTATCCAACCGGACTTCTATACTAGCAAAATAGCTGATTTTCTTTCCCTCAAAACCACAACCGTTTGAGAATATCAAATTTTGGTAATGCCATTACCGTTCCAGTGCACATTTTCCTTGATTACTAGGTGAAATTGTATATAAGCTCTGGTGGAACTCCACTTTATTGAGGACGGTAATCGGAGGACGGTAGCATTCAGAAATGAAACAGCCAATTCTTTTGAGTATGTTACGAAAATTCAATTTCTAGATAATGCTTTCCTTGAATTCTAGTGGAAATTTACCATGGGTCTTTATTCTCTGTCCTCTGTTTACATATCGTACAGGATCCTTCTTGCAACCATGGTAAGACTTGCAAGTCTGGAATTCTCGTTTTGTATTCTTGTAGAGAGCACGAAGAATTACTGATCCCGACAAACCAAAATCTGGAGGTCTGACTTAACAACGGAGGCGTTAGGATTGCACTTTGCGTATAAAAAAACAGCGTCTGCTCTTGAATGAGAGGTGCTATATATTACGGAATAATTCAATGGCATCAAACTCGAGTCATTTCTAATTGTATGCACCAAAATATGAACGGCCCAATTTCGACGAGCCCAAACGCTCGTCAATTCAGCAAATGATAGTCGTAGGTAGGCTCTGTCGATTTTCAAAGTCACTCGTCGCAGCCCATCGCCATTCCTATTTGCGTCGCTGCATCATCGATACAGTTGTCGCCCCAGTCAACAAAAACGACTAAGCCTGGTCGCCAACTGAAGAAGCCAGACAGGTGTGATCCTCAATCAAGGGATCCAACAGAGGTATTCCCCAGTCTTCCTCCCATCTCAACAGCAACAGCAAAAAGGGGATCGTGATCCCCCTTCCGAGGAAAGAACTCCAACAACTGTACAGAGTCAGCTACAAATAGTCAGAAAAGTTCTGTCGCAGGGGTTGGAAAAACTTTGGTTCGAAAGCCTTTTGCTGAGAAGAACTCTCACACACATAGAAGCTCTCTCGAGCCAAAGAAGTTAAGCGACTCGCAGTTCGTCGAGATTCAACAGTTCGACTCGAGTAGCTCTACACGTTAGCCGACAATGTCAACAAGTCGATACACGCGGAACACAAATACTTCCGTTCGACCGACCAAAGCCGTCATCGTTCATGCTCACTCGTTCTAGAACTCGGATTTTGCCGTCAACTCGCCAGATTATACAGAGATCGAATCAGATGGATATTAGGAGATTGTACTCCCATTCCTTGATATTTAAATATAAATTGTAACACAAATATTCTGTCGTAAATCGAATTACTCTCTCGGTCGCTCCCCTTCGCGGACCGGTGGATTTTTGGTGAAACAGATTTGGCACGCCCGGTGGGACATTTCTTACCTCTCATCTCCTTCTCCGTTCAAAAAAAAAAAAAAAAAACCTTTCGGTCATGGCCAAGAACGCCAACAACAACAACAACAACAACAAAGGCAAAAACATTGCCAGCTCGAGCTCTGCTCATCCACGCCCTGCCGCGAACGCAAGCTCAACCGCAGGAACTTGCGGACCAGAGGCCGTCTCTCTGGCCAACCTCCGAGCTCCTACCTCTCCCCCACCGGCCGTTCGCCCAATGACAAGGGCTTTGGCTAGAAGCTTGTCCTTGGGACATGCTGCTCCCTTCATCTTGTGACAGCGCCCATACGACCTAAGCGCCCGTATTCGTGCCACAGGCTACCGCGGCCTCCGCCAAACCAGCCGCGACCTCAGCCACGCCGATTCCAGCGATGGCCAAACCGACATACTTGGTCGTCGCTGCCTCTCCTCCTCCTCGCAGCCCGACTGTCAGTCCGTCTTAGTCGCCACCATCGCGAAGGAGCTCCATCGTCCCTGCTATGGTGCAACAATATGAGCAGCATGGGGGCATGACTTCCTCCTCCACGGCAAGAATGAATTCGCCATCGGCCTCCTCCGTACAGAGAGTGACGGCCGAAAACAAATCTCCGATCGTGACTATCTCTCACGATCACTTGGCCGCGCTCACTGCAGCAGCCGATTCACCACCCAGCCGCTTTCCTCGCCGACAAACACCGGCGACCTCCCCTACAGTGCGCTCACACATTCCGCTTTGTCGTATCTCAACGGTGGCTGCCACCTCAAGTCATTCACCAGCCAAAACCACATGTCGTTCTCAACCAACAGTGGTCGGTTCTCCTGTCCGGTCGACCACAATAACTTCTCCACACCCGAAAACACTAACGACTGTTTCCCCAATGCGATCGCCGGCAAAAAATTCTCCACTTCGATCTGCGTCGGGAACATAACTGTTGACGCCGACCATCAAGATGGCCGCAATGACGACATTGGCCAAAACTATCGAAGAGCAGTTTGCCGAAATGCAAGCTGCACTTAAAGAGCAAAGCGAACAATTGCGCATCAAAGACGCGCAACTCGCAGCTTGTGACCTCCAAATCGCGAGGATATTGGAGCGGCTCGAAATGGGCGCCGCCACGAACAACACTGGCGGCGTTTCTCAAGTGGTCGACCGAAATCGGGCGACTACCAGTGGTTTGGCCGAACCACCGCGAGAGGATATCGCCTCTGACGACGAGTTGCCGCCCATCGCACCTGTAGCCATTCGCAGAGGTCAAGCCGAAGCAGAGTCGGCTGCCCTTACACTCGACGCCGTCACCGAACTAATCAACCATGCCGTACGGAACAGTTCGGGTGACAGTAAATCTGTCGCATACCGGAGGCCCTACACGCAGAGGATCCAAAACATACCGATGCCACTCGGCTACCATCCTCCAAAATTCCAACAGTTCAACGGCGACGGGCACCCCAAACAGCACGTCGCCCATTTCATCGAAACATGCAACAACGTCGGCACAGAGGGCGACTTGCTGGTCAAGCAGTTCGGCCGGTCATTGAAGGAAATGCCTTCGGCTGGTACATCGAGATGCCCCAGGAGTCAGTCGACAGCTGGGAGCAATTGGAGCGAGAGTTCCTCAGCCGATTCTACAGCACTCGGTGCACTATTACTCTGGTCGAAATCGCCAATCTAAAACAGAAGAAGGGCGAAAAGGTGGTCGACTACATTAACCAGTGGAGAAACTTGAGCCTAAATTGCAAAGAGACTTCGAATCTGTCCCTCGAAGCCGAAATTGAAATGTGCGCTTGAGGGAAGCGATGGGAACTCCTGTGCTACATCCAGAGCCGGAGGCCGACGGACTTCCAAGAACTCGCGACTGAGGCCCACAACATGGAAAACCTCATGGAGGAGCGAGGGGAAGAAGCATCATCGTCGACCGACCCTCGCAAGAAGGGGAAAACAGTTGTGACCACGCCCAAAGACGCGAAGGAGAAAACAAAAGCATCCTTCGCGACGAATGCTCTCGAACCAATCAAAGTCGGGAGCAAGGTCAAGACAAGCTACGTTCCACGGCAGCCAGCCGGGGCACGTATCGGAGGCCTTCGCTGGAGGAACGACAGGCCAAAACATATCCATTCGCCGATACGGATGTTCCTGTCATGCTCGACCAGCTCCTTGACAAACATCTGCTCAAGTTGCCATAAGTCAAAAGACCCGGCGACCTGTCTAGGAGCAAAGGTCTGAACTTCTACAAATACCACCGCTTGGTCGGGCATCCGATCGAGAAATGCTTCGTCCTGAAAGACAGGATCATGGAGTTGGCGGCTCAAGGCCGCATCAAAATCGAAGGAGCCGAAAACACGGCGTCCTCACATGTCATCTCCATCCAAGCCGAGCCAAACCGGCGAGCTCGGCGAAACAAATAGTAGGTTCCGAGGAAGGAGTAACTTCCAAAATCCAGTCCCTCCAACCGATCGCAAAACCACAGACGACCACCGGCTAAGGTCGCAACAAAACCGGCACTCCGCGAAGCAGCTGCAGCCGACGCAGAGTGGTGGATTCTAGTCACCCGACGAAAGAAGCCTATTCGAGAACTCGAACCGGCGCCGGCGAACACCAAGACAAAGGCGAAGCGGCTAAACAAAAGAGCAACGAAGCGCTAAAAGAAAGCTCCCAGAACCAACGTTCAATGAGCAAACAAAAAGAAGAGAAGACACATCACTCTAGCGGAGTTCTTCCCAAAGGAGTTCTTCACGCCGCCAGCAATGGTGGTGACTTGCTCGACGACCCCACTCGAGCAGATAGCATCCAAAGATAAAGGCAAACGACCGGTTGTTGAATGCGACGACCTCGAGACGTCACTGAAGCAAATCTCATCGCTTAAAGAGATTGGCAACGACCTCGACTTGGCCATTCGGTCAAGACAGGCTCTAATTCGAGTCCTAGACAAACCAGAGGAGCTCCAAGACGAAGTCGAGATGCTGCTCATGAGGAAGCATAACTTGCCGAAAGTCGGGTTAACTCCACCTTACTGAGAGGAAGAAGATGCACACTCCTCTCCACAGCTGAGTAAGTCAGAGGAAGTGTTCGTTGTCTCATGTCCGCCGTGCATCACATTTCGAGAAGAGGACGCGCAGTTGGGGATGAAGAACCATAACCGGCTGTTGTTCGTCTCTGGCTACATCAGAGACCACAAAGTCAATCGCATTCTCGTCGATTGTGGATCCGCAGTCAACATTCTGCCGATTCGCACAATGAAGAATGTCGGCCTCTCTGCTAGCGACCTCTCTCTGAGCTCCCTCTTCCTCCAAGGCTTCAATCAGGAAGGCCAGAGGACGCTCGGCATGATCTCGCTTAAATTGCACATCGGCGACATGGTGGCCAAAACTCCATTTCAAGTTATCGATTCAAGGACATCCTACAATCTGCTCTTGGGTCGACCATGGCTTCACGCGAACGGGGTTGTGCCATCGACATTTCACCAGTGCTGCAAGTACTGGAAAGACGGCTAGTAAAAGACGGTGTACGCCGACGAAAGTCCGTTCACCGAGGCAAAAGCATCATTCGCAGATGCCAAATTCTATTTGACGACCAGACCGATAGTCAAATTGTCCTCCTGGCCGAAACAGGCATCAAATGCCAAGATTGCTCTGCCCCCAAAACAGACTCCGACGCAAGCCACGTCTCAAAAACAGGCTCCGACACGAGCCACGTCTCCAAAACAGGCTCCGACGCAAGTCGTGTCTCCTAGACAACCTCTGACGCAAGTCGTGTCTCCTAGACAACCTCTAACGCAAGTCGTGTCTCCTAAACAGCCGGCGCCCAACAAACAGCCAGCACCCAACAACCAGCCAACACATAGCCACAAACTGGCCACAATAACTCCAGCATTGGCGCAACGTAATGTACCTATCTTACGGTACATCCCGCAGTCGCAAAGGAAGAAGGGAGAAGCTCCCTTGGTCGTTTGCCACAAAATCCAGCCGATCTCCTTTGCAGAAAAAGTTACCCTCCCATTGCCGAAACTCGAGGACCGAAGCATTGTGAAAAATTTGCCGAGCCACGAGCAGTTGCCGTCTACCCGCTCGGATGAAGACTTCGACCCGAATGCATATCGACTGATGGCCAGAGCCGGGGGCAACTTCACAAAAGACCAGCTCCACGAGAAGCCACCCGTCGCTCTGCCGGTCCTCACTCAAGAACAAGAGAAGCTGAGAAAAGAGGGTCGCCGAATTGCTCAAGGTCGCCTAGGCCTCAACTACCAAAAAGAGAGGCCAATTCGCATTTATGGAGTTCAGACGAAGCATATTAAAATAACCAGAAAGACATCGGCAGATGTACACCAAGTTTCAGTCGGCCAAACTCCGACGAAAAAAAAAAATGCTTCGAACCCGGTGATTATTTACACCTTGAGAGCAGCCATCGCATGAGCTCGCGCATATGACTCAGTCACGGTAAACCATATCTCCGTCGCTGACGACAACCAAGAGGACGACGAGTTCATCTTGGTTGAGGCTCCGACCACGTTCGAGGAAAGCGGGCAGTTGACTGTCAACGAGTTAAAGAAAGTCGACCTGGGCACAAAAGAGGATCTGAGGTCGACATTTCTTAGCGCTTCACTGTCGGCCGAAGAAGAACTCGAATATATGTCATTGCTTCGCGAATACCGCGACATATTCACCTGGAATTATACAAAAATGCCAGGCCTCGACCCACGAGTCGCAGTGCACAAGCTAGCAGTGCATCCCTCTGTTTGGCCAGTCAAACAGTCGCAACGACGGTTCCGGCCAGAACTCATGCAAGAAATTGAAAAGGAAATCGACAAATTGATCGCTGCCAATTTTATAAGAGAGGTGAAGTATCCTTCTTGGATCGTACTGGTCAAGAAGAAGAACGGCCAAATTCAGGCCTGCGTCGACTTTCGCGACCTGAATAAGGCTTGCCCGAAAGATGACTTCCATTTGCCGATAACAGAACTCATGGTCGATGCGACGACGGGTCATGAAGCTCTATCTTTCATGGACGGATCATCTAGTTATAACCAAATTCGGATGGACCCGAAGGATGAGGAACTCACTGCTTTTCGCACTCCCAAAGGCATATTCTGCTACAAGGTGATGTCGTTCGGACTCAAGAATGCCAGCACGACATACCAGAGGGCAATGCAAAACATCTTCGATGACCTTCTGCATAAACGCGTCGAGTGCTATGTCGACGACCTGGTGGTAAAGACGAAGGACCGGTCATATCATCTTCTCGACCTCAGGGCAATATTCGAGCGACTTCACCGATTTCAGCTCAAAATGAATCCGCTGAAATGCACATTCGGTGTCACTTCAGGCAAATTTCTGGGATTCGTTGTGCATCATCGAGGAATTGAGATCGACCAATTGAAAATCGACGCAATCCAAAAGATGTCGGAGCCCAGAAATATCTCCGAACTCAAGAGCTTTCAAGGCCACTTAGCGTATATTCGCCGCTTCATCTCGAATTTAGCCGGAAGATGCCAACCATTTAGTTGCTTGATGAAGAAAGACACGCCATTTGAATGGGACGAGTCTTGTCGGAATGCCTTTAATAACATAAAGGCGTATCTCACCAAGCCATCGGTGCTCGTCGCTCCGATTGTCGACAGACCGCTGCTACTTTACATCGCAGCACAAGAGAATCGATCAGAGCTCTCTTGGCCCAATGCGACGAGGACAACAAAGAACGTTCTCTCTATTACCTGAGTCGAACGTTGGTGGGCGCCGAAATCAATTACACTCCGATAGAGAAGACTTGTCTGGCACTCGTCTTTGCAATTCAAAAGCTCCGGCACTACTTCATGGCGCATTCGACGAACTTGATTTCGCGAGCCGACCCGCTCAAATACATTATGTCGCGACCGATACTCTCTGGTCGGCTGGCTAAGTGGACGTTGCTCCTTTCTAAGTTTGAGATTAACTTCGTGCCGCAACGCGCAATCAAAGGGCAAGCTTTGGCGAACTTCTTGGCCGACCATCCAGTGCCAGCTGAATGGGCATTAACAGAAGAACTCCCAAACGAAGAAATCTTCTTGGTCGAGGTGCTTCCACCTTGGGAAATGTACTTTGACGGCGCCACACGAAGGAACGGAGCCAGCGCGGGAGTTCTATTCGTGTCACCGAGAAAGGACCTGCTCCCATATTCGTTCGTTCTCACCCAAAATTGTTCGAACAACGAAGCAGAGTATCAAGCTATCCTCCTCGAACTCGACATGGTGGTCAAGATGAAACTGCCGCAGTTAAACATCTACGATGACTCGGCTCTTGTCATCAAACAACTTACAGGGGAGTTCGAAGTAAAGAAAATCGAGCTCGTGCCGTTTTGGAGATATGCCTGTGACTTTCTGACCCAAATTT
The DNA here is from genome assembly GCA_019845555.1 of Aristolochia fimbriata. NCBI lineage: Eukaryota > Viridiplantae > Streptophyta > Magnoliopsida > Piperales > Aristolochiaceae > Aristolochia > Aristolochia fimbriata. The sequence continues at coordinate 21,238,029 of CM034081.1, forward strand.
TGGAAGCGTCGCTCCACTATGTCCCTCGATCCAAAAATTGGCCAGCCGACGTATTGGCTGGAATTGCGGCCAGTCTAGCGCAATTCGACGAACGGCCGAACCAAGTCCTAATTTGTGAAAGGTGGGTAGTCCCTCCACCAATTGAAGAAGAAGCAGAAGAAGAACAGACAAACGAGATGGAAGAGTCGTTCCCTATCTCGGCCAGCAAAAACGAAATTGGAGATTGGCGAGAGCCTATCTCAAACTTTCTTTGATACGGCACACTCCCGGCCGACCTGCGAGAGCGAGTTCACATTCGTCGAGCAGCGCCAAGGTACATTTTCGTCAATGACGTACTTTACCGGAGGTCGTACGAAGGTCTGCTTCTCCGTTGTCTTTCTAAAGAAGAGGGACTACAAGTCCTAAAAGAAACACACGGTGGAATTTGCGGTGCCCACCAGGCTGGTCCGAAGCTCCACCTACAAGTCAAACGGTTAGGCTATTACTGGCCGACAATGCTCAGGGACGCCACCGAAATGGCTCGAACCTGCAAAACGTGCCAACTTCATGCCGATTTCATACATCAACCACCGGAGCCGCTTCACCCGACGATTGCGTCATGGCCGTTTGAAGCTTGGGGGATGGACATCATTGGTCCAATAAATCCTAAATCTGACTCCGACCGACAATACATTCTGGCTGCCACCGACTACTTCTCGAAATGGGCCGAAGCTATTGCCTACTGAGAACTAATGGCTACCACCATCGCCGACTTCATTCAAACCCAAATTATCTACCGATATGGGGTTCCTCGATACATAGTGACGGACAATGGTACGCCATTCAGAAACAAAGTCATGGACAGCTTTTGCGAGAAATTTTGCATACAACAGCGGACATCGTCGGCTTACAAATCGGCAGCCAATGGACTTGCAGAAGCATTCAAGAAAACGCTCTGCAAGATCCTAAAGAAAATCATTGGCGCCAACAAAAAGAGTTGGGATGAAAAGCTCGACGAAGCCTTGTGGGAGTACAGAACATCGTTTCGAACGCCAACCCAGTCGACTCCATATTCGTTGGTCTATGGCACCAATGCAGTGCTCCCACTCGAGGTACAACTTCCCTCTCTATGCATTGCTATAAGAGAAGGACTAACAACGGAGGAGTGAGCTAAGTTGCGACTCGCAAAACTTGAGTCACTCGACGAGCAACGACTCGAGGCACAACAAGCCTATCAGAAGGCAAGTCGCCGAACTCCAGGATCGACTGTGCTCCAACTTGATTCGCTGGCGCAGGTGACACCGCTGGCTCTGCAATAGTCTCTCCAGTCGGCAGAACAACAGACCCATCGAGAGGCACCGACTCCTTAACCTTTTCCACGGGACCCTGAGAGAGGACTCTCCAAAGGTTGAACGACAGCAAGAGGAGCTAAATTCGCCAGCGGCTTACCTAGACCAGTTCGGAGTCGCTTCTTGAAGGGAGGTGGAACAAAAATGAAAGGCTCTGGCTGCGGAGCTGTGGGCTTCCTCTTCGAAGCAGTCCTCTTCGGAGAAGTCGGTGACTTAGCCTTTCCCCTTGCCTACACGAGCACCGGCTACTGGTAGAGAAAGCACTACGGGCCGAGAATCCCTCTGTGCCGAAGAAGGCTCCCGGATCACGATGCCCTTCTCCGGTGCGACTCGCGACGGAACCAAGAACTCGTCCTTCGCGACCTTCGGCCGAGGCGCCCGCTTCTTCCCACCTTTGCTCTATTTTGCCTTAACAGGAGGCTTCGAACTTGGTCGAGAATTCTTTTGGCTGCGACCCTCCACGTCGCCATCTCCTCGCGCAGGCAGCAAGGCTGTTTTTGACGCAGACGCTCCGGTAAATTTCCTCCACGCACGCTAAAAGAGAGAGAAGGAGATCAGAAGGTGCAAAAGGAAGAGATAAATAAAAAAAGAGAGAGAAGAGATGAGAGTTCTTACCTCAAAGATGGGAACCAGTCTCGAGCCAAGACTCCCGAAAGAGGGACGTGACACCCGGGTCAGAGTCTGGACTCACGAAGGCAAGCACCTCCACGCTGCCAAGAGGACAGGTAGTCCTTGCTCGCCATAACTCCACAAGTGCGTTAACTGAAGCCGCATTTCGTTGGTCGGAGAACAACACACCCGGTAAGTCTTGGCAGAACCCAAACTGACGAGCAAACCGGTGAGGACTGTAAGGTTCCACCACGAAAAACTCTCGCTGCCGCAAGACTAGAGATGTCACCCGCAGGCAACAAAAATACTCCACTTCAATCCGAGAAGCAAAGTGACCAGCCTTGTCAAGGATTGGACCGGGAGGAAGAGCCTCTGAAGGGTACCAGCATCGCACTCCGCCGCGCCAAAACAAAGAACGAGCCTCCTTTTGAGTACAAACGCGAACAAGCTCTGGATTAGGGTAGAGCATCATAAGCGGTTTGTCGCAGCCGCTGGAGTCAGCCTCGTGAACGCCGAACCGCTGGGCAAGCCATGCATAGACAAATGGCCAAGAAATCCTCCCCGGTGAGAAGGCGTTGAGTCCTCGATAAATGTTGGCCAAGGCTGCGCCGACCAAACTACAGCGAGATCCGCCGGCCATGAAGCAGGCCATCTTGAAAACACTTAAACGCAGCATATTACCCGGCCATGGCAGGACAAAACGACAGAGCCACAACGATAAGAAGGCAGCCAGATACACCTCATATGTGAGGGCGTCAGGGACCCCAAGTTTGGAGAGGGGTTGATCCTGCACGGCCGATAAGTCACGACTTCGAGAACCTGTCGTCTTCTCGCGATCAGCCCAAGGGTCATCTGAAGGTCGCGCACCACTTTCGGCTTGGAACCGGAAGGATGCCCACTCGGACATAGGAACCCCAAAAAATCCAACCAAGTTCGAAGACCTCGGATGACAGAAAAGCCGATAATAGGCAAGGATGAGGTACCAAATACTCTCGGGCAATGGCACATGAAGTAGTCTTATGCTTCATGTGTACGTATGAGTGTACTTACACCCGAAGGCTGGTGTAATTACACTTGTGAGTAATTTACTTTTATCCTTATGAACACCAGAAAATGTTATCGCAGTTCGGAACCAATAGTTCCTACTCTGTGGGGCACTCGGCCCAGGGTATCAAAATTCACTATAGAGAGTATTACAGAAGTGATTATTCAATAGCACTTACAGTAATGAGTTCTCCTCCCTCAGGATTTGAACACAACCCTCTAAGCTTCGTAGTTTCCTGTTCCACTAATCAATAGAAGCTCTCTCGATGCCCCACACTAAGGTTCTCCCCCTTAGTGTGTTCCCTCAAGCTAGGGAAATTATGCACGCAGTCTTCTCTGGATGAGAACACTCTTGGATGGTCAACAACTTCTTTGATGCTAAGCCAATACGACTTCTTGATCAGTGCCAATGGAGATACTCTTCACTCTGTGTATAACCCAATCATCATTATTGAAGAACTCCCCCTTAATTCATCCTTCCTTCTCTTTCTATGCTTTCTGCGTTTACGCTAATCCCACGACTTAACCTCCTCTTGATATTCCTACGGTCTTCACACCTTCTATCCCAGAGTTCTGTCTACGTTTGTCTATTCCCGTAATCATGGAATCCAGCTCACTCTAGTTTCCCTTTGTATTTCAACTTCCTTGTAGACACGTTCCATGTATAACTGTACTTTTGTACTCATTAGTAAACTTCCTTTCTTTAACTTCAATCAGGACTCATCTTGTAGAGTGTGTTTTGTCATAATCAGCCAATCACACGTATGTGTTCTAACATTCTCCCCCTTTGGCGCTTTTTGACAAAGCCACTTCCCATAGCCTCATGAAGTATTTACCTTTTAATCTCATACAGAAAGCTGAAACATTTAGAACTCCCATGCTGCTCACTTTTCACAATAGCAGTCATAGTATAACACATTATCATCCCATCACTAGTAGTATAGCACATTAACTCATCTGAACTGTATCATCACATGACACACAATATAAAACAAAATATATCAGAATATCCATTTTTCAATCACAAGATAACAAAAATAACAGAACCACCACATCTCCAAAATAACAGAACCACCACATCTCGTCTAAGAGAGACATCATGGTACACAACATCGACAACATCGACCTCCCGGATACTATCAAAATTTCTCCCCCTTTTGTCAAAAAGATGCACAAGTGACCACCATATTCAGTGCACCGAAATGTACTGTGAAGTTTGATTCGGGTGGACTTTAGTAAGGTGCTGCAAGAAAGTCAGCTCTCTCTGTAAACCCTTATGACGGGTTACTAATTCATACCAATGACATCGCACGTACACATGGCCCATATTGCATTCTTTTGGCCAACCCAAATTAGCATAGAACTCCTACACCACTGCAGCTAAAGAGGGTGCAAAACGAGTAACTGTTCGCAGTAACCCCAGTTTCTCTAACAGAGGCATGACAATTTGGAATTATGATAAGAAAATTTTTGGTTTTGGACGGAACTCCTTTTTTCCTTCAGTGACAAATCGTACTGTTGCTACAGTATCCACAAATTTATGACTTATAGCCTCAGCATGACGGACTATTTCTGGCTTCTTGCCTTTCTTTTTGAGTCTCTGTGATTTCTCTTGTACACTCTTTTTCTGTGGGTCAGATCTACCTTCTCTGCTCATATTTGTCAACTTATTCTTACTCCCTGCAATAGTTTTGTTTTTGGTGACTGTCGGCTCTCTACGAGCCATAGCTCGAGTTATGCCCGTTGTTTCCTTGATTGCACATGCAGATTCCATTAACTCTTCTTCTCCGGTACCTTCATCGTCTAGTCGAATGGAAGAATCACATGGCTGCATACCTTTCTGACGCTGCCATATAGTCGTATCTCAGAGGTGTGATTTCCTATCCAGTGAATCAGTAAGCTTGCGCCTGCGCGAAATGATGAGAGGCCCATCATTTTCGTCTTCGTCCTCATCATCAGCGACCATATCCACTTTCTTCGGACTACGCAAAACCTCACTTAAAAATACTTTGGGAATTTACACTTTCTTGTACGGTGCCTTTCTTACTCACCAAATTTTCCAGAAATTGACGAAGAGAGATGTCATCATCATCATCACTCAGACTCTCGTCTAGTTGAGGGTTCATCAGATTTAAATCTTCTGGTCGATTTTCAGCCAGAGCAACAGAAACCAGGGTATTCAAAAGTCGCAATGTCAAGTCCCCATCATCTAATAGTTCCTCATCATGGTTAGTCAGTATGGAAGACAGAGATTGAGTTATCGTTTTCGTACCTTGACTTGCTTCAGGAAAGGTTTCTTCCGTACCGATGGAGGAGGACGCCATGGATGAATTTGCCTTCTTCGCTCTCTAAGAGCCAAGTTTTCATACCTGTGAAAGGAAAAGGGCAAATATCCAGTTGTTGATTTTTTACATTTATCTTTCACCTTTACCGGTTTACCCCTCCGCTTTTTTTTTTTTCTTTTCTTTTCTTTTCTTTTATTTTCTTTTCCTTATATATATATATATATATATATATATATATATATATAAACAAGTAACATGTCAACCATATATGTATGTATACACATATATTTTGCGTGTACTTATACTTATAAGTACACTTCCCTGCACACTTTCACATACAGCACAGTCCCAGAGCTCCTCGAAGGAACTCAAATCATTTTGCATCCAAGCTCTTTGGAAAGATGTCTGCCAGCTGATTTTCAGTGGATACATGTTCTAGAGTCACTTTTCTTTCTTCCATAAGCTCTTCCTGCATGGCTCTAATCTAGAATTCATCTTTCAGAGCTTCTTCTACTTTGCTTGGTTCAACTGCCGAAGTGTAACACACAAGTTTCACCATTTCTAAATAATTCTGTTTCTTCCCCCTGGTTCTCATCCCTTCATTAACATTTCCAATAATGGCATCTATTGGGTGATTTTTCTGAACCCTCATTGATGGTGCTTTCTCTCTTACCGGAGTTACATCTGTTGTTCTCACTTGCTCATCCTCTATTTCTTCAGAAATCTCTACCAACTCTTCACCAAGTGTATGACTCTCAACCGATTCTGAAGACTGTGTAGCCGAGTCAGTACTTATTTTTTCTGTAAAAACCTGAGGCATGTTACCTTGCTCGTCATCCAGTACTAGAAAATTCTCATTTTGATCAGCTATTTCTACATTTACTGTTTCTATGACAGTGTTGTTACTTCTGAAAAATACCCTGAAGGCATGATTGTTCATTGAATGTCCTATGAAGATTCCTTCCATACTCCTAGGATCAAATTTTCCCAGCCATTCACGGTCTCTCAGAACATAACATGTGCTTCCAAATTCTCTAAAATAATGAACATTAGGCTTCCTTCCCTTCCACAGTTCATATGGAGTTTTATGAGTCATATACCTGAGATGTACTCTGTTACTTATATAACAAGTTGTGTTCACCGCCTCAGCCCACAACTTGTAAGGAAGGTTTTTCGAATTGATCGTGGCTCGGGCCATCTCCTGAAGTGTTTTATTTTTTCTCTTAACTACCCCATTCTGTTGGGGAGTTTTAGGAGCCAAGAATTCATGAGATATTCCTTGCTTCTCACAGACTTGCGCAAACTGGTTATTTTCAAATTCTCTACCTTGATCACTTCTTATTCAAACTACTTTTCCTACAAAGACATTCTTCTTAGTCATGAGTCTTTTACATAAACTAGCAAACACTTTATAAGTGTCTGATTTTTCTCTAATGAATTTAACCCATGTAAATCTTGAGAAATCATCAACACACACTAGTACATACCTTTTTCCAGCAATGCTTTCAGTTTGAATTGGCCCCAGTAGATCGATATGAAGCAATTCTAGAGGTCGTTGCGTTGTGATGATCTTCAAGGCTGAGTGAGGTGTTCGATGTTGTTTTTCTGCCGTACATCCTTTGCAAACAACCTCTACCTTACTACTTATAGCTGGTAATCCACGTACAGCTCCATATTTAAGCAACTTCTGCATGCCTCTTGAATGTAGATGACCAAGACGTTTGTGCCATAGTTGAGCAGTTGTTTCACCAGTGTACTTACAGTGCTATGACATATTTAGCTTATATCAATTATCACTAGTTCTGGTCCCTTCTAGCACTGATTGTTTTCTACATCTTCTACTATACAACCTTCTTTGGTAAACCTGACATGCAGATTTTGATCACATAGTTGACTGATACTGAGTAGGTTTTTCTTTCAACCCATTCACTAGTAGAACATTCTTCAGTTTTTGTAGACCATCAACTTTTAACACCCCTCTTCCAATCACTGCTCCTTTTGCACCATCTCCAAATGTCACTTGACCACCATCCTCTCTATGAATATTAGTCAGGTTTTTTGCATTTCCCGTCATATGCCGAGAGCATCCACTATCAAAATACCATATTCCATCCGAGGTTGTCTTTCGAGCCGTTTGTGCCGCATATAGACTAATCTCTTTCTTTATCCATACATAATTTGATGCAGGTTTTGAAACCATTCTAGCTCCACTCCATCTCCAGTCCCTTAGCCGCTTATAACAGTGTGGTCTTGTATGACCAACGCCCCACAGTAGTGACATACCAGGACTCGTGATGACCTATTTTGCTAGATCGAGTCTTGTTGTACATTATTTTTGAGTAGCCTAGCCCCTGTTTCTCACAACTTCTTCTGCCTTGGATCAAAATATCATCTAATTTTTGCTTTCCCTTGTCAAACTTCTTTAGAATGTCTTGTGATCTTCTCAGGTCTTCCTCAAGTTTCAATATCACCTTCTCTTTCTCAGCAACCTCCTGTTTCAAGTTATGATTTTCCTTTTCAAGAGAAGAGACTAATTCTCTCAAAGTTTTTCGTTCATCTTCTGGTTCTTTATTTTCTTCCCTCATATCACCAATCTGTTTCTTTAGTCCAACATTCTCTTCCTCAAGCACACCAATATGTTCTTTCAGAATTCTTGTACTTTCAAGTACCCCACCCCATTGCTGAATGATGTTTTCTACTGTGATCTCCTCATCTTCATCATATGTGTCCTCTTTGTTGTTTGTTGCACTAAGGTGATTTTTCGATTGTGCTGATGATCCCAACTTCTGTCTGAGCTTTGCTGCAAATGCAACAAAATTGCATTCATCTTCTTCAAACTCGCTACTTTCATCATCACTCCAGGCAGCACTAAAAGACTTTTGTTTTCTCAAGTCAGTAGGACATTCTGATTGAATATGTCCTTTTCCGCCACATTCATAACACACCACAACTTTCCTCTTCGCTACGACTTCAGTAGTTCCAGTTCCACCACTGTTTTGTCTGTTATCTCCTTGTGAATAACTTTTCTTCTTGTTCTTCCTGATAAACTTATTAAGCCCCTTTGCTAGCAGAGAAACTTTTTCATCTAATTCTGCAAGAATGATAGCTGACACATCACGGTTTTTTAGCCAATTGCACCGATTCTTCTTTCGCTACTGACTGTAATGCCACACTTTCCTTTTTACCCCTACCTGCTGAATCTTCTGCTTTCTCGTTCATTTGAAACGTTTTCAATGATCCAATCAACTCATCTAGTGTCATATTGTCAATGACTTTGTACTCCTCAATAACTACTCTTTTCATCTTGAATTTAGAGGAGAGTGAACGTAATACCTTTCTGACTAGTCGATTCTGAGGGATTTTGTCTCCAAGAGCAGCAGATTGATTGGTTATATCCCTGATCTTGCCTTCATATTCCAGTATACTCATCTTCTCGCATCCGCATAAGCTCGAACTGGGTGGTAAGCATCTGCATTTTTTACACTTTAACACCCAGTTCCTTCATAGTGAACCTCCAATATTTTCCATGCTTCTTGAGCCGTGGCACAGGCAGAAATTCTTCTGAACTGTTCTTCATTCACTCCTCCAAAAATAGCATTCAGCGCCTTGGAATTGCAGTTAGAAAGTCTCTCTTCTTCTGTCCACTCTGTATCTATTTTTTCAACTATCTTTTTATCAGCACCTTCTACAACTCTTTCGTTGGTGGACACCATCCCTTCTCAATGGTCTTCCAAGCCCTCTCATCTTGTGCCTTAGTATATATTTGCATTTTGGCCTTCCAGTACGATTAATTAGACCCATCAAGTAGTGGTGGTCTGGTGTTTGAGGTTCCTTCCTTTAGGTATGACCCCATTTTTTCTTTCAGTGAAGCTTCTCTAGATCTTTTCTTCTTCAAACTAATCTGGAGCCCGCTCTGATACCACTTGAAATAGTCTTATGCTTCACGTGTACGTTTGAGTGTACTTACACCCGAAGGCTAGTGTACACTTGTGAGTAATTTACTTTTATCCTTATGAACACCAGAAAATGTTATCGCAGTTCAGAACCAATAGTTCCTACTCTACAGGGCACTCGGCCTAGGGTATCAAAATTCACTATAGAGAGTATTACAGAAGTGATTATTCAATAGCACTTACAGTAATGAGTTCTCCTCCCTCAGGATTTGAACACAACCCTCTAAGCTTTGTAGCTTCTTGTTCCACTAATCAACATAAGCTCTCTCGATACCCCACACTAAGGCTCTCCCCCTTACTGTGTTCCCTCAAGCTAGGGAAATTATGCACGCAATCTTCTCTGGATGAGAACACTCTTAGATGGTCAACAACTTCTTTGATGCTAAGCCAGTACGACCTCTTGATCAGCACCAATGGAGATGCTCTTCACTTTGTGTATAACCCGATCATCATTATTGAAGAACTCCCCCTTAATTCATCCTTCCTTCTCTTTCTATGCTTTCTGTGTTTATGCTAATCCCACGACTTAACCTCCTTTTTATATTCCTAGGGTCTTCAGACCTTCTATCCCAGAGTTCTGTCTACGTTTGTCTATTCCCGTAATCAAGGAATCCAGCTCACTCTAGTTTCTTTTGTATTTCAACTTCCTTGTAGACACGTTCCATGTATAACTGTACTTCTGTACTCATTAGTAAACTTCATTTCTTTAACATCAATCAGAACTCATCTTGTAGAGTGCGTTTTGCAATAATCAGCCAATCACACGTATGTGTTCTAACAGCACAGAATGACTCTGAGTAAAATTATCAACCGTCGGAGTCGCTTCATCGTAGATGGGCAGCCCGCCGAGTCGATGCATATCCCACAAGGAAATCGACAGCTCTCCCTCGCGAGTGAAAATGGTGTTGGTTGAAGAACACCAGACCTCCAGGAAAGAGTAGACAACATTACTGCAGCATCGATACAAAAACATAGAGGCTCAGACGGCATGACTGAGGTCTGCTACGGCCAACTGCTCAGTACAAGTGTGGAGAACGACGTCTGCCCACTCGAAGTAGAAAGGCACAGGGTAGGGGCCGGAGCTCACAACCGGTTGACTATCCCAATAATCAAATCGGCCACTGTCGATGGAGAGTTTTGGCGTTGAAAAATGAACTAGCTGTTCATGTATCGGACTCAGCAAGATGTTGCCTACAGCTTGGTGCGGAGACGATAAAGCCTCATCGACCCCCCGGGAGGTAATAAATCTGGTCGTCCTCGTCGACAACAGGGCGACTCCACAGGTTGTGAACGGCCTTGACTGTGGGCGCGGTTAAGTCATAACCGCCGTAGGCTGACGGTCCCCCGAGAACCAACAGCAGTGACTTCTGTTCTTCCTCATAATCACGGATCCGCAGGCAGTGATAAAGGGCACCCTTCACGATGGCCTTCGTGGTCGAGATAGTCCGGCCGACGAAGGAGAAAGAGATCGGCGTGGTAGACATTTGCGACAAAACAGGAGAAGTCACATACGCAATTCTCTCTCAATTCAAAAAAACAAAAAACAAAAAGGGGGCAACAAAAAAGATCAATCGCCGATAAAAAAAAATCAATGGAGAAAAAAAAAGAGAGGGTAAAATCGACGAGGTTCACCGATCTTCGTCGACGGTTCGACAAGCAAACTTTCACGTTCGGCGACCAAGCCGAACGCAATCAAGGGAATTTCACTGCAATCGGCGACAGAGCCGGGCGTTCCATCAAAACACAGCGCCCGGCGACCAAGCCGAGTGTAGACCAAAACTTTGCGTTCAGAAACAAAGACGGGCACAAACAACACAAAGCTTCATGCCTGGTGATCGAGTCGAGCGCAAACAAGACCTTCGCGCCCGCCTAACTAGCCAGACGCGATAAAAAAAAGTCAAACTCCAGTACCTGGCGACCGAGCTGGACACAACCGAACGGAGAACTCAGCATCCGACGACCAAGCCAGACGCTGCACATTCGATCCCAGTGCCTGGCGACCGAGCCGGACAGGAGCCGAATGCTGCAAAACAAACATGCTGTGCCCGGTGACCAAACCAAGCACAGTTCAAAATTTCGCGTCCAGAAACAAAGACGGACGCAACCAGAACAGAAGACATTGTGCCCGACGACTGAGCCGAGCACAGTTCAAAAAATTTGTGATCAGCAATAAAGTCGAACGCGATCAAAACAGAAAGACATTGTGCCGGCGACCGACCTGAGCACAGTTCAAAAGCTTCGCGCCCAGCGACAGAGCCGAACGTGACCAAAAAACAAAGGCACTGTGCCCGACGACCGAGCCGAGCACAATCTAAAATTTCGCCACCAGTAACAAAGCCGGACGCAACCAAAGGAAAATTACAGCACTCGGTGACTGAGCTGAGTACGAAGCACTGCGCCCGGAAATCGAGCCGAGCGCGATCAAAATAGAAGACACTGTGCCCGGCGACTGAGCTGAGCATAGTTCAAAAAATTTGCGACCAGCAAACAAGCCGGACGCGATCAAAACAAATACACGTGCCCGGCGACCGAGCCGGACACAGTACAAAAGCTTTGCATCCGACAACAGAGCCGGACGTGACCAAATCACCAAATTCAACACCCGGCAACCGAGCCGGGTGCTGCACTGCAAAATCCTGCAACCAGTGACCAAGCCAGACGCAGCCAATCGGAGCTAGGTACGTAAGTCCTCTCCAAACAAAAAAACAAGAGCGACAAAAAGAAGCAATCGCAGAAAATAAAAAAAACAAAACGCGACAAAAAGAAGCAGACGCAGAGACAAAATGTGAGCGACAAAAAGAAGCAGTCGCAGAAAAAAATTGCAAGCGACAAAAAGAAGCAGTTACAAAAGAAAAAAAAATTCTTTTGGCAATCTAGCCGAGCCCACACAACTCAAAATAGAGGACTCGCACCTGGCGACCAAATCGGCTGCGACCACACAGCAACTCGCACCCGACGACCAAGCTGGCTGTGACCACAGAGAACTCGCACCAGGTGACCAAGCCGGCTACGACCACACAACAACTCGCACCCGACGACCAAGCCGGCTGCGACCACACAACAACTCACACTCGGCGATCGAGCCAGTTGCGACAACGGCACCCTGCGACCAAGTCGGATGCGACAGCACAAAAATTCAGCCTCTCGGCAATCCACCCGGGATCATTTGAATCAAAATCTTTGTGCCTGGAGACCGAGCCGGACGAAAAACAAAAGTCCTGCGCCCGACGTCCGAGCCGGACGCGACCTGCACTTCCCGACGACCGAGCCGGAAGCAACTGAAGCAAACTCACAGCCCTCGACGACCAAGCCGAGCACAACACGCGGAAGCACAGTCTCCCGCGCAACCTAGCCGGGCTTCCTCGGAACAAACTATCAATGCCCGGAGAAAGAGCCAAACGCAAAACAAAGGCCTTGCGCCCAGCGACCGAGCCGAGCGCGACCAAAAAGGAATTGCAGCACCCGACGACCCAGTCGGGTGCGACCTAAATCAATTCCAGCACCTGGCGACCGAGCCAGGTGCGACACAACATCACCATGTTTGGTTTTTGGGCCAAATGACGCACGAAAGGTTGTTAGTCTGTCACACTGACAAGTTGACAGACACCTGGAATGCGAAAAAGATACAAGTCGAGAGACACAGAAAAAAAGAGAAGAAAACACAGAGAAAATGCGAGGGAAAAAAAAAGGGAAAATCGTGAAAGAAAAAGAGAGACTCAGGGAAAAGTTGAAAATGAGAGGAGAGAAAAAGAAGAAGAAAGAGGGAGGAAGAGAAGAAGAAAGAAAAGAGAGTGGGACCCCGGTTGACTCGAATTCAACCAGATACTGCTGGGAGGAAAGAATTTTTTTTTTAAAGTAACTTTAAGTCCTGATTCGCGGAGAGTTCTGACGCAAGTCGGGGCTCGAAGGAGATTGCAAACCCAAATTCGCAGACTATCAAATTCACAGTCAGCCAAATTCGCAGACTATCTCCCAAAATTTGCAGTTTCCCAACTTTGCAGTCAGCAAATCGCAGACAGACTGTCTTCCCAATCAAAATCGCAGACAGAGAAGCCTCAGCAATTTGCAATCTCCCAAATTCGCAGTCGCAGGCTGTCTCCCAAATCGCAATCGCAGACTGTGTTCCAAAATCGTAGACAGCCAATTCGCAAACTGTCTCCCAAAATCGCATACAACCAATTCACTGACAGTCAAGTTGCTGACAGAAGGCAGAACCAAAGTCGCAGACAGTCAAATTGCACCCAGTTCGTAGATAGCAAGTCGCAGTCTCCCAATTTCGCTGTTAGCCTAGTTCGCAAACAGAACTAGGTCGCAGGAATCCAAAATCACAGTCGATAGAAAACACCAAATCGCAGACAAAGAGGGGACCTAAATTCGCAGAGTACATCTAGAGGAGGAAGACACAACTTTTAAACCTGATTATCCTAAATTCGTGGGGAGCGGATTAGTGTTTCCTCCACTTAAAATGGAGACTACTGCGAAGGAGGGTGGGACCCACGTTTCCCAACCTCTCCTGCGATCTGCACTGAAGCCAAACCTTCTGATAAGTGTCTAAAAGACAATTTTTAGGCCTCAATTGGGATTAAAAATTACATGTTGGAGTCAATATTTATCATAAAATTATGAAATATATCTCAGATTCATCTTTTCTCTCTCAGGAGTCCAAGGCAACAAGAATCATCAAAATCGGAGCTAAAATGAAGAAGATATGACAATTTTAGTGCATAAAGGTACAATGTTGCAGAGACAGGCGCGACCGCACCAATTTGAAGGCAAATTCGGGCGCGTCCGCGCCAGAATCTTGCGCGACCACGCCAGAAAACGGCGATACCGCGCCATTTTGGATGCAAAAAGCTGCCAAACTCGACCAGAACTCTTTCCAAATCAAGTACTCAGCTCCAGTGGCCCGACCGCGCCACTTTAATGCTTATTTTGGCGCGACCGCGCCGATTTCTCTGCCTCACTAAGTTTCGAAAATCTCGGGAACCTGACTTCAAATCAATTCCAAACTTGGGAGAAGGAGTCTCAGACGTCTAAGGAAGGTTCCCACGAAGAGTTTAAGGCAATGTAATTAAGTCCAGGTGCATTGAATGGTCCAAGAGAAGAAGTTAACTCAAAACAGGAATCTGCTGCTAAAGGAAGGAGATAAATCCGAATTTTGTGAAGATCATGGAGGGAGTTTCACAATTCCAATTGAATCAAAACATGGAACGAAGATTCCTGGTACTACAGAGGATCTTATCACGAAAAATCAGGCCAATCAAAGCCAGGCTTCTCGAGTTCCACATCTCCAAAGTGGAGGACCCAAAGCAGAAATTGGCAGTAGAAATCAGCCAACTTCCTCCCCTCATATCTCGAGTTTCCCAACTCAGAATTGATTTAAACTTCGTGAGATTGGAAAGGACTACAGAAGGAAGGTCCTGATGTAATTTCATCCAATTCTGAGGTCGGGAAGTCATAATTCACACCCCTGGATAGAAGCTGAAATTACAAGTCCTGGACAGAGTTTCAAGTATAAAAAGGGGTCCGAGGCAGAGCTCAAATCATCGAGTTTTCCATCCAGATTCAGCTAAGTTCGAGTTTTTGTATTTTACATTCAGTTTAGGTTTAATTTTAGTTTAGAGAGAGTCTTGAGAGGCTAAGGAGACGTCCTATTGAAGCTTTTGAGGCAAGGAGGAGGAGGAGCAGCCATTGGAAGTCATGTTCAACAAGTAGATCCTTCTCAAGGGAAGTTTGTACTTAGTTTATCTTTTCTTTTCTTCTTCATGGTTGTATTCAAGACCTTGTTTTGTTCTTTAATTTCCAGTATGGAGTAGTCTTTTATATTGGGAGTCCATGACTCCCTAGGCATGTAATGAGATTGGTACTTCATAAACTATATGGTTTTCAATTTGGTGCATGAATGAGTTTTCCATGTTGTTAATTCTTGATTCATACTTACTGTCTGGCTATGTACTGGTTATAAGGTGACGCTAGGCTTAAGGTAAGACATGGTGATAGGATTTTACGAATCTTTATGAGTTTATGCACTAGGTAGATCACTAATCCTTGGGTTAATCCTCGACCTTAAAGTAACACCCTGTTGGATTAGTTGATCTGCCTATGTCACAATGAGCTTCATGTTTATGCTATCAAGTAGAGTCAATCATGCTAGCTAGGTTTAGTCTAGGAGATAGAAACAGGTGATGCCGATGCGGATTGTAGCCATTGTTTTATAAGCTCGTCAGAAATTGATTTCCAAAGCTCAACTTCTATTCAATCTCATAATTGCCTAGGAGGGAATTGGATTTCCAATGCCTTTTTCCATACTGATTTTATCAAAAGCCCTCTCTTGATCTCTATAGGATTAGGTAGATTAGTTTATTTTCTGTTTTCATAACTCCTTTCCAATCGATTTCTCAAACTTTAGTTTTTAAACTAGAAAAGCAATTATCTATTAGCTTGGTCCTTGTGGGATGATATTCGGACTTACATAAGTATATATTACATTGATTAGTCCTCTTGCTAGTGATTAGCTAGAATCGCATCACCTTCAACGAGTTACATAAAGCCAGTTTCGACGAAACAAGCCGGGCGAAACTTCCCAACTCACTAGGAAGCTCGACTTAGTCAGGGTGGGTCTTGCTATGCCCAATTCCATGTACATTCACTTCCCGACGCATTCTCTTCCCGGCGCATTCTCTTCCCGACGCATCAAACAGAGGCACAGAAGAGAGACTATCTCACGCAGAGCTTGAGGAAGCCGGAATCTGATCTACACAACGACGTCGGGTGAGTGCCTCTTCCCCAACGTGCCATATACCTATCGGAGCCACTGCAGCCATTCCAATGAAGCACTGCGGTAATGCGAAGCCTGTTGGAAATATTTCATTGCACTAAGAGATGGGTCGAACCAGAGAGAAACCT
The DNA here is from genome assembly GCA_019845555.1 of Aristolochia fimbriata. Taxonomy (NCBI): domain Eukaryota; kingdom Viridiplantae; phylum Streptophyta; class Magnoliopsida; order Piperales; family Aristolochiaceae; genus Aristolochia; species Aristolochia fimbriata. The sequence goes on from CM034081.1 coordinate 21,254,154, forward strand.
CTTCGCTTCTTTTCGGTTCGCGCTCCTTCTCTTCGGCGCGAAGACCAAAGTCGTCAAAATCTACAGAAACTATCAAAATTCGTCGCTAGTGCCTTCTCTGAAGTACTGAAGCGACATTCGGCTACAGTATTCGAACATACTGCAGTCAGCCACTCAATCGACTTCAACTCATCGTCAACGACCAAACCTAAACAACACCTCTGCTCAGGTACTCAATGTCTCTCTATGAAATAAAAAAGAAGAGAAAATTGAAAGAGCAAACAGCTCTAAAACAGCAAGAGAAAAAAAAAAAGAGAAACAAAAATATATATATATTTATACAAGATACAAGTGTACAAAAATATACACTGTCCTAAAAGAGTAAGAGGACAGAAAAGGATACGTACACGAAAAGATAAACAACCCTAAAAAAGAGGGTCGACAAAAAAAAAAAGAGAAAAAAAAAAGAAAAAGTGTGTGTGCGTTTTCACATTCGAAACTTGCTCGTTCTCTTTGAACGGTCATGTCTCGAAGGGGGCAATCTGTATGCACCAAAATGTGAACGGCCCAATTCCGACGAGCCCAAACACCCATCAATCCAGCAAACGATTGTCGTGGGTAGGCTCTCTCGATTTTCAAAGTCACTCATCGCAGCCCATCGCCAGACCCATTCGCGTCGCTGCATCATCGATACAGTTGTCGCCCCAGCCAGCAAGAAACCGCCGCGTCAGCACCAGTCAGCAACCAACCATGAGTCAGCCTCTTCAACGATAAAACGACCAAGCCTGGTTGCCAACTGAAGAAGCCGATAAAAGACAAGTGCGATCCTCAATCAAGGGATCCAACAGAGGAATTCCCTAGTCTTCCTCCCATCTCAACAGCAACAGCAAAAAGGGGATCGTGATCCCCCTTTCGAGGAAAGAACTCCAACAACTGTACAGAGCCGCCTACAAATAGCCAGAAAAGTTCTGTCGCAGGGGTTGGAAAACCTTGGTTCGAAAACCTTTTGTCGAGAAGAACTCTCACACACACAGAAGCTCTCTCGTGCCAAAGAGGTTAATCGACTCGCAGTTCGTCGAGATTCAATAGTTCGACCAGAGCAGCTCTACACGTTCCCCGGCAACGTCAACAAGTCGATACACGCGGAACACAAATACATCCGTCCGACCGACCAAAGCCGTCACCGTTCGTGCACACTTGTTCCAGAACTCGGATTGCATCGTCAACTCGCTAGAAACCGAAACTTCATCAAATTATACGGAGATCGAATCAGAGAGATACTAGGAGTTTGTACTCGCATTCCGTGATATTCAAATACAAATTGTAACACAAATATTTTGTCGTAAATCGAATTACTATCTCGATCGCACCCCTTCACGGACCGGCGGATTTTCGGTGGAACACTAATGAAGAATCAAATCATGGAGAGAATAGAAAACAAGAAATGAAGCCCATTATCCTTGAACGTGATAGAGCGATCTCAATCCAATTTGGCCTGAACGCCTCTCATACTTGTTTCACCGAGAATCTACCGGTCCACGAAGAGGCGCGACCGAGAGAGTATTTCAATTAATAACAGAGAATTTTCGTGTTACAATTTGTGTATTTTGTATCAAGGGATGTGAGTACAGTCTCCTATGCTTCCTCTGATTCAATCTCTGTATGTTTGTTGATGAAGTCGAAGCTTCTGCGAACGAACGAACATCAAACTCAAGTTATGAGAGCGAGTGTGCATGATCTGTTGTGGCTTTGGTCGGTCGGACGGAGGTGTTTTGTGCTCCGTGTGTATCGACTTGTGACGCTGTCGGTGAACGTGTAGAGCTGCTCTGGTTGAACTGTAGAGCGATGAACGATGAATTGCTTGGCTCCGATGGTTTGATAGAACCTCTGGGAGAGAGCTTCTCCTCCGAGAAGGAATTTGAGTCCTTTGGTTTGAGAGAGGGAGAGAGTTCTTCACTCGTCGGGATGTCTTTCGGAATCAATTTCTTCACCCCTGTCGACAGGGAACTTCTGGCTATTTGTAGCCGGTCTGTGTAGCTATTGAGAGACGTTGCCTGGGAATGGGGATCACGATCCTCATTCTGCTGTGAATTTGAGGAAGAAGAGGGGAAGAGGGAGACCAGGAACGTGGCCCCTCTTTCTCTCCTTCTGTTGAAGACCGAGACTGGCTGTTGATTGTTGAGGTGGGTGGTGATCTGATGAAGCATGCTGACGAGTGCTGACTCGACAGTTTCTGCTGACGAAGACGTCGACTGTGTCAATGACGTGATGACACGGCTGGACTTCGCGATGGGCTACAGTGACGAACTTCAAAAATCGACGAGGCCTGTCCACGATCGTTGTGTGATGGATCGGTGGGTTGTTGGACTCATCGAATTTGGGCTATGCACATTTTGGTGCATACAGATTGCCCCCTTCGAGACTTGATCGTTCAGGGAGAACAAGCGAGTTTCGAAACACAACGCACGCACGCTTTTCTCTTTTTTTCTTGTTTGATCCTCTTACTCTTTTAGGATCGTTTATCTTTTTATGTACTGTTTCTTCTGTCCTCTTGCTTTTTTAGGACAGTGTATATTTTCTGTACACTTGTATCTAAATTTTTTTGGCTCTCTTGCTATTTTTGAGCTGTTTGTTTTTTTTTTCAATTTTTTTTTTGTATGCGCGAACATACAGAGTATGCACGGTATGGAGAATTATGGTGAATACCTGAACAGAGGAGTTGTTTGAATGTAACTGAGGATCGGGCAGCCGCGACGGTTTCTGCAAGTCCCGGTGTGTTGCGAATTGAGATAGGCCGTGACCCTTCTATTTCGTCTGGCTTGAATTTCGTGACCAAACGACTCAAAGATTTGTCGAATTCTGGTGCAGAGAATAGAGCCGGTCGCAATGAAGAGCAGTGTAGCTCCGACGACCTGGTCATTGTGCGAGAGGAAGCACGGACGGTAGTGAAACACAGAGGTTTTGCTTTGGGTTTGACTACCCTCGAACTTGTCAATAGTAGCCACGGTGGGTTTGGGATCTCCGGTGCCTTGCCTTCTGTAATTTTAGGTCGGACCTTCAATTAATCTACCACTTTCATCACGGGTATCATGGCTTTTGTGAACTTCGGCTGGTGTTGAGGGTATTGAAGATGTGCTTATCGAAGGAGCAGCAAAGGTCGGGATGATCGACCTTCTCGCGTACAACCGCTGAATCTGAGAAGAGCGTTGAGCTGCCGGAGCGGGGACGACTGCGGCCACTGCGATCGTTGAAGATTTCAAGGCCATCGACTGGGCTGCTGCTGCTGAAGGGGAAAGATAGAGAGTCGAACCGAAAGGTCGATTGCTGCAGTTTTTGTCGAAGGAGGAAGAGAGAGGAAGATTGAGGCGAGTGAAGTGGACGGGAGGGAGGGAGAAGCGAAGCGGACGGGAGAGAGGGGGAAGCGAAACAGAAGGAAGGGAGAGTGGAGCATTGAGGAGGAAGGGAAAGCGAGAGAGGAAGATTGAGGGGGAAGGAGAATGAGCCGCAGAAGTGAGATGAGCTGCGGAAGAGAAAGCGAGATGGAGAAGGATCGAAACTGAAAAGAGAAGAGGCGGAAGGGGAAGAGAGAGAGGAACGGAACGAACAGGAGAGAGAAACTAGTTTCGTCGAGCCAAATGGCGCCATGGATGAGGCACGCACCAGAACAGAGAACTCTGAGTTCTATTTCGATTTGGACGATCTCTCGACGATGCGTGAAATCTTTTGAACTGTGGCTTATGTTGAAGCTGCTCGACTTCGGATCGATCGGTTCTGTAGTTTCGAAGCTGAATCGAACATTTTTTTTTTGAACGTCGATGATCTTCGCTTCAACCCGGTAGCTTTGCATCCTCCTTCTGGATGATTTTTTTTTTTTTGCGCCCTCTTCTTCGATACGGTGTTCACATCTTTCGTCTCAAATTGGTGCCCGCTTTTTCTGTCCTAAATTTGTGAAGGTCGAAGAAAATAAGGCTTGAGAAGGAGTAGGTCCCTTGTCTCCAATTAGTGCCCCTTTCTACGGGCTTCCCAAACCGAATCATAATTTGAATATGACTCTTTATCCTTCCTTAAGCCTAATAACATCGAACCTCTTTCCTCTTCTCGTTCTTAATTTCTCTGCAGCCTGCTGTTAGGAATATCGCAACTAAAGAGGACTACGGGTTGAGAGGGAGTGCGGCTTGAAAGAGACTATTTTTTTTTCTAGTCTGCGATTTTGAGCAATTTGTCTGCCTGCGACTTCAACTTCTCTGTCAGACTGCGATTTGAATTGGCTTACGGATTTGGGGACCATCTGCGACAGCGACCTGGAGGACTATCTCTGTCTACGAATTGGTTGACTGCGACTGGAGAAAGAGAGTATGACCTACTGCTTGCTGTCGTTGGTGATTTGATTATGCAACCTCCCCGGCTTGTGTCAGAATTTTTCAACGAACCGAAATTCAAAGGTACTGTATAATCTTCTTTTCCCGGCAGCCTCGGATTGAATTCGAGTCAGCCGGGGTCGACCCCACTCTCTTTTTTTTTTCTTCTTCTCTTCCTCCCTCTTTCTTCTTCTTTTTCTCTCCTCTCATTTTCAACTCCTCCCTCAGTCTCTCTCTTGTTCTCAATTTTTTTTCTTGAATTTCCTCTCTGTCTCACGTTTCTTTTCTCTCGTGCTCTAAGTGTCTGTCATTTTGTCAATGCGACAAAACTGACAATTCTTTGTGTCTGCGTGCTGGAGTTGAATCCGAGTCGCATTCAACTCGATTGCGGAATGCTGGATTCTGCTTTGGCCGCACCCGGCTCGGTCGTCGGGTGCTGAAGTTGTGCTTTGGCTGCTGCGTTCAGCTCGGTCGCCGGGACACAGAATTCTGTTGTGCAGTTTGGCTTGATCGCCGAGGTGCTGCGACTGCCTCCGGCATGGTCGCCGGGATGCTGTAATTGCCTCCGGCATGGTCGCCGGGTGTAGGCAACTTGTTTCGAATGAGCCCGGCTGGGTCGTCGGGGTGTTGCCTTTTCATGTTGTCGCATCTGGCTCTGTTGCCAGGTTCTGCTGTTGCATCCGGCTCGGTCGCCGGGTGCTGTTTTTGTTCTGGCTTTGGCCGGCTCTATCGCCGGGAGATAGAAATTTTGTTTTGGTAGCCATTTGCCGGGGTCAGTTGCGGCTAACAGGAGTTGCTAGGTGTGTTTGTGTGTCTCCCTTTGTGTGTCTTTTTTTTTCGCTACTGCTTCTTTTTGTCGCAGCTTTTTGGTGACGGCTTTTTTTTTATCACAACCTCTTTTTTTTTGTTGCGACGGCTTCTTTTTGTCACAACCTCTTTTTCTTTTTGTTGCGACGGCTTCTTTTTGTCACAACCTTTTCCTTCGTGACGACTTCTTTTTGTCGCAGCTTTTTGTTCGGGAAAGAGTTTACATACCTGACTCCGTCTGGCTGCGTCTGGGTTGATTGACGACTGTAGGAGATTACTGCACGGCACACGGCTCGGTCGCCGAGTGTTGCTTTAGTCGCGTCCCTCTTTGTTTTCAATCGCGCGATTTTGAATTGTACTCGGCTCGGTCGTCGGGTACTTTTCTTTGATCGCGGCAGGCAATATGGCTGGTTGCGAAGGTTTGAACGATGCCCGGGTCGATCGCCGGGTATTTGCCTTGATCGCGCTAGACCTGTGGCTGGTCGCGGGGTTTCGGGGGTGGTCGGCATGGTCGCCAGGTACTTTCTTTTTGTTTCGCAACATCCTTTTCCTGTCCGACTCAATCGTCAGGCACTAGGATCGGGTGTGCGACATCTGGCTCTGTTGCCAGATGTTGAATTCTATGTTTTGGTGTGCTGAGCTTGGTCGTTGAGCACTAGAGAACTCGATTTTGTTTGCCTCCGGTTTGTTGGCAGTGAGGCTATTTGATTGGGTCGCGCTGAGCTCTGTTGTCGTGCGCGAGACTTTGGGACTGTTCTCGGTTTGGGTCTCCGAGAACAATTGTTGTTGTTTTGGTCACACCCGGCTCGGTCGCCGAGTGCTGCGATTGACTCCAGCCGATTTTGTAGTTGGCTGCGAATTTGGAGATATGCTCTGTCCAGCTTGATCGCCGGGTGAAAGAACTCCATTTTGATCGTGCTCGGCTCGGTCGCCGGGCGCGAGATTTGCTTCTCGATTGGTCGAAGAGGATTGGTATACTTCTTCGGTTTGCCCACTCTCTTTTTTTTTTCTCCATTTTTTTTTTTGACCGGCGACTGGTTCTTTTTGTCGCCCCTCTGTTTCTCTGCTTGCGACTTCAAATTTTTTTTTTCGCAAGTTTCTGTCTCTCTTTTTGTTTTTGTGCGACTTTGTTTTTGGCCGCAGGAGACTTTATATATATTTTTTTTGAGTGGAGGGGGAGAATGCGTACCTGATTTTGGTTCGGCTGATGACCTCTATGTTCTGCTGCAGATGTCTACTCCTACGGAGTCCGTCTCCTTCCTCGGTTTGACCCTTGCGAGCAGTAAAGGATATCTGAAAGGTACTCTTCGCCATTGCTTGCGGATTTGTGATACTGAAAGAAAAACAGCGAGCGTTGTCATTACCTCTCGGAGGACCGTCGACTTATGGTGGTTGCGATATAGAGGTGCCCCCGGTCAAGTCTGTTCACGAGCTATGGAGTCATCCTATTGTCGACGAAGATGATCAAGTTTGATATCTCCCTGGGGTCAATGAAGCTCCATCATCTCTGCATCAGGTGGTAGGCCACATCTTGCTGAGCCCGCTACACGACCATCAAGTTCGTTTCTCTGAACCGAAGCTTTCTATTGACCATGACGGATTTGATGTTTGGGATGGTCGGCAATGTGTATGCATGAGTCCTTCACTTCTGCCTTTCTACTTCGAGTGGGCAGGCGTTGTCCTCCACACTTGTCCTGAGCTGCTGGCACAAGCTGGCTTGACTCATGCGGTTCGAGCCTCTATGTTTGCTTACCGGTGTTGCAGCAACGTCATGCACTCGTTCATGGAGGTCTGGTGTTCTTTGACCAACACAGTCTTCACCCGAGGGGGAGAACTGTCAATTTCGCTATGGGATTTGCATAAACTCGGAGGGTTACCTCTCTCAGGGAGTATTTACGACGAAGCGACCCCAACGGTGGCGGATTTTACCCAGAGTCGTTCCATGCCACTACCAGAGAGTCATCAATACCTTCTCCTTGCGTATTACCGGTTGTACTGCCGTGTGACAGCTATAGGCCCCAATGGATTCGCTGGTATTTGTATGTCTGAGTGGGTGTCCTTCTGGTTTTGAGCCATAGAGGGTGCGCAACATATAACAGATACCTGGGCCGATCGTGAGAAAACGTCGGGCTCTATGAACCGCAACCATTCGGTGCTTCAAAATCAACCTCTTTCGGAGCTTGGAGTCCCTGCTAATCTCGTGGATGAAGTATATCTGGCCGCCTTTCTATCAGCATGGCTTTGCCGTTCCGTCTTTCCTTTGTCGAGCGGTACTCTAAGGGTCAGTGTTCTCAAAGTGGCTTGTTACATGGCCGGCGGTCGGAAATTCAACTTGGCCAGCGCAGCTCTGGCAAATATCTATCGAGGCCTTAACTCCTTTTCTCGGGGAGAGTACCTTGGCCGATATTTTCGCCTGGTTTCGCCTAACGCTTTGGCGTTCATGAAGCTGATTCGGTGATGGCGATGGACCGCTTATGATGTTGTACCGCAATCCAGCGCGACGCCCACTTTTATATGCGGGAGAAAGTCGTTCTGTTTTGGCGTGGTGAGGTGCGATGTTGGTATCCTTTTTGCGGCCCTTCCTCCTGGTCTGATCGTCGACAAGCCAGGTCGTTTCGCTTCTCGAATCGAAGTAGAATATTTCCGCTGTCTGCAGGCGACTTCTCTCGTCTTGCGCCAGCGTGAGTAATTCATCGTTGAGCCTTACAGTCCTCATCGATTCGCTCGTCAGTTTGGGTTTTGCCATGATCTACCGGGAGCGTTGTTTGCTGACCAGCGGGGGACTGAGACGGTTAATGCGCTGCTGGGGGTATGGCGAGCCGCGACTTCTTGTCCTCTTGGCGAAGTAGAAGTACCTGCTTTCGTGAGTTCTAGTTCCGACCCTGGAGTGACCATTGGGGAGCCGGCGGTGACGCCTGCACAGATGATTGAAGTTGGAAGGTAAACATCCCAACTTTCAGGCGATGTACCTTCACAGGAGCTTGCGATTGTCCTGGGGCCATCTTTGGATCGACCCGACTTTTAGCAAGACGATTTGCTTGGTCTTACCGACGTAGAGGGTGTTCGGCAACTGGAATGGGTCGACGAGGTGCCTCCTGCTGCTGTTGTCAGAGAATTCGCGGCTAGCGAGGTCGAATGCCCGGCAATTGCTCCCCATGGTGGTGAAGCGCAGATTAGACCAGTTGAGGGTGAACTCCAGCATCTTTCTGTCAGCGAAAACTCATCGACTTCGCATCCTGTGTCTGTGAGTGTCTCTTTCGTCCCCTTCTTTTTTTTATTACTTTTGTCTTTCTCAGCCCCTTACTTCGTCTCCCTTGTTTTTTAGTTGTCGGCCTTTCCTCTTTCGATGAGGCCGGGGATGCTGATGCAACGATCTGCGCTGGCTACGTGGACTGAGTTTGTCGAGTCATTCTTGGCACCGGCCAACGATCCTTGTTTGCCCGAACTTGTGGTTGACACTCGTGCTATTCTAGAGCATCTGAGGGTCGTTGGTATTGATACCTCTATTCTGGAGCAGTTGGTGGAGGACTTCGCATCGGGGGCGACACGTTGTCAGCAGTTGCTGTTCTTTGGCCGGGAAGCTCTGTTTAGCCGAGCGGTTTGCCACCGAAGCTGAGCTCGCGCGATCCGTCCAGCAAGTCAGCCGTCGTCGCGATGATTTAACCGCAGATCTGGATCGATGTCAGGCTGAATGTGAGGCTGTGGAGGTTGAGCGGATAGCCCTTCGTGACCGCTTGGCGTCTCTCTCGGCGCAACTTCATACCATAGACACCGAGCTCATGAGTATTCGTACCGGTCTTGATGCTACTGAGGAGGAAGCTGCTGCGTTCGAGGGCCAGCTTGTTTCTCTTCGTACACGGCCTGTCCTTGACGAGGCCGAGACACAGGCGTTGGTTGAAGTTGAAGCCGGAGTGGGGCGACTACGGCAGAGAGTAGCTGACTTCGAGTTTCAATCAGTCTGATGTTTTTTTTTTGTTGTTGAGAATTCTTCTCTCTCTTTTTTTGTAGCTTCACTTTTGGTTGCGAAGCTTGCACTATTCCCATTACACAATATTTTTTTTTTTTTGCAATGAGAAGTACACACCCCTTTTTTTTCCGAGGTTCTCTCTTTTTTTTTCTGCTGCCTTTCTTCATGGGTAAAATCGTTTAAGGAATTTACCGTTTGTTATTGGCAGCTCTGACCCGTTCGCGTGACGAGCTTGTAGGCACCATTCGTATAGGCTTCTTGCACGCGACATAGGGTCCTTCCCATTTTGGCATAAAATTTGCCCCGGTTTTGCTTTCGTGAAGAGCATTGGCCGTCGAACTGCTAACACGAGGTCGCCTTTTCGGAATGACCTGAGTCGTACCTTTTTGTTGAAGGCTCTGGTCATTCTGGATTGATAACACTCGAGTCGTTGCTGCGCTTCGAGTCGCTGTTCGTCGAGTGACTCGAGTTCTGCCAATCGCAGTTGAGCGCATTCCTCCGTCGTTAGTCCTTCTCTCATTGCAATTCGCAGAGACGGGAGTTGTACTTCGAGAGGAAGCACTGCTCCGGTACCATAGACCAACGAAAATGGAGTTGATTGGATCGGTGTTCTGAACGACGTTATGTATGCCCATAAGGCTTCACCAAGTTTTTCGTCCCAACTCCTTTTGTTGGCTCCAATGGTCTTCTTCAAGATTTTGCAGAGCGTTTTGTTGAAAGCTTCTGCGAGTCCGTTGGCTGCCGGATTGTAAGCCGTTGAGGTCCGTTGTTGTATGCGAAATTTTTCGCAAAAACGGTCCATGACTTTGTTTTTTAACGGTGTGCCGTTGTCTGTCATTATGCATCGAGGAACTCCATATCGATAAATGATTTGTGTTCGAATGAAGTCGATGACAGTTGCGGCCTTCACTTCTTGGTAGGCTGCTGCTTCGGCCCATTTTGAGAAGTAGTCGGTGGCAGCCAGGATGTACTGCCGGTCGGAGTCGGACTTAGGAGAGATGGGGCCAATAATGTCCATCCCCCAAGCCTCGAATGGCCATGATGCGACAGTCGGGTGAAGCGGTTCCGGCGCCTGGTGTATGTAATTAGCATGGAGCTGGCACTGTTTGCAGGTTCGAGCCATTTCGAGAAGCGCCCCGAGCATCGGCGACCAGTAATAGCCTAGTCGTTTGACTTGCAAGTGGAGTTTCGGGCCGGCTTGGTGCGCACCGCAGATTCCGCTGTGTGTTTCTTTGAGGACTTGCAACCCCTCTTCCTTTGACAGCAACGAAGAAGCGGAGACCTTCATACGACCTCGATACGGTACAGTATGTCGTGGATGAAAACATACTTTGGAGCTGCTCGCCGAATCTGGACCCGTTCTCGCAGGTCGATAGGAAGTGTGTCATGGCGAAGGAAGTTCACGATGGGTGCGAGCCAGTCTCGAACTTCGTTTTGGCTGGCTGAGATAGGAAGGGATTCCTCTATCTTTTCTGTTTGCTCTTCCTCTGTTCCGTCCTCTGTCGGGGGAGGAATTACCCAACGTTCGCAAATGGGGATTTGGCATGGCCGTTGGTCGAATTGTGCCAGACTGGCTGCCAATAGTGGAGTTATGCTTTTGGGATTTGGGCCAGAAGTTCTCCAGCCTGTCTCCAAAATGGCTCGAGTTCAGGTTTCTTTACCTCAAATTTGCCTGTGAGTTGTTTGATGACCAGAGCCGAGTCGTCGTAAATGTTTAACTGCGGCAACTGCATCTCGACTGCTATGCCGAGCCCGAGAAGGATGGCTTGGTACTCTGCTTCGTTGTTCGATCAAGCTTGAGTAAGCACGAACGAGTATGGGAGTAGGTCCTTCTTCGGCGAATCGAACAGGACCCCGGCGCCGGCCCCACTTCTTCGTGCTGCACCGTCGAGGTACATCTCCCAAGGAGGGAGCACCTTGACCAGGAAGATTTCCTCGTCTGGGAATTCCTCTGATAACTCCCATTCGGCCGGCACCAGATGATCTGCCAGGAAATTGGCCAATGCTTGGCCTTTGATTGCTCGTTGCGGCACGAAATTGATCTCGAATTCGGAGAGGAGCAGCGCCCATTTTGCCAGTCGACCAGAGAGAATTGGTCGTGACATAATGTACTTCAGCGGGTCGGCTCTCGAGATGAGTTTCGTCGAATGTGCCAGAAGATAGTGACGGAGTTTTTGAACAGCGATGACAAGCGCCAAACATGTCTTCTCGATCGGTGTATAATTCAGTTCAGCACCCACCAGCGTTCGACTCAAGTAATAGAGGGAACGTTCCTTGTTATCTTCGTCGCATTGAGCCAACAGAGCTCCAACAGATCCCTTTTGTGCTGCGATGTAGAGCAACAGTGGTCGGTCGACGATCGGTGCGACAAGCACAGGTGGTTTGGTAAGGTATGCCTTTATGTTGTTAAAGGCATTTCGGCATGACTCATCCCATTCGAATGGCGTCTCTTTCTTTAGCAGTCGACTGAAGGGCTGGCATCTCTCGGCAAGATTGGATATGTAACGTCGAATATAAGCCAAATGGGCTTGAAACCTCTTGAGCTCGGAGACGTTTCTGGGCTCTGGCATTTTCTCGATGGCATCGATCTTTGACTGGTCTATTTCGATCCCTCTGTGATGCACGATGAAACCCAAGAATTTACCCAAAGTGACGCCGAAAGCTCACTTTAACGGATTCATTTTGAGTTGAAACCGTCGCAGCCGCTCGAACACTGCTCTAAGGTCGAGAAGATGGTCCGATCTTTGTTTTGTCTTCACCACCAGATCATCGACATAGCATTCGACGCGTTTGTGCAAGAAGTCGTCGAAGATATTCTGCATTGCTCTCTAGTATGTCGCACTGGCATTTTTGAGTCCGAATGGCATCACTTTGTAACAGAAGATGCCTTTCAGCGTGCAGAACGCAGTGAGCTCTTCATCTTTTGGGTCCATCCGGATTTGATTGTAGCCGGAAGAGCCGTCCATGAAAGATAAAGCTTCATGACCCGTCGTCGCGTCGACCATGAGCTCGGTTATCGGCAGGGGGAAGTCGTCCTTTGGGCATGCCTTGTTCAGGTCGCAAAAGTCAACGCAGACCCGGATTTGGCCAGTCTTCTTCTTGACAGGCACTATATTCGCGATCCAAGATGGGTACTTCACCTCTCTGATGAAAGTAGCCGCGATCAATTTGTCGACCTCCTTTTCGATTTCTGGTACTAGTTCTGGTCGGAACCGTCATTGCGACTGCTTGACCGGCCGGACAGAGGGGTGAACTGCCAATTTATGGACTACAACTCGCAGGTCAAGGCCGGGCATCTCCGTGTCGTTCCAGGCAAAAATGTCACGATATTCGCGAAGCAAAGCCATGTATTCGACCTCTTCTTAAGCCGTCAATGAAGCACTGAGGAATGTCGGCCTCGGGTCTTCTGCTGTGCCTAAATCGACTCTCTTTAATTTGTCGACTGTCGACTGGCCTCCTTCTTCGAATTCGGCCAGGGCTTCCTTCAAGACAAACTCTTCTTCTTCTTGGTCTCCGTCGGTGATGGAGATGTAGTTCACCATAAATGAATCATAGGCGCGGGCTCGTGCGATTGCAGCTTTCAGGGTGTAAATAACCACCGGTTTCGGCGTGTCTTTCTCTTTAGTCGGAGTTTGGCCAACCGAAACTTGATGTACGTCTGTCGAAACCTTTTTGGTTATTTTGACTGGTTTCGTCTGACTAGTGTAGATTTTGATCGGCTTCTGTTTTTCGTAGCAGAGACATGCACGACCTTGGTTGATCCGTTGGCCCTCGTTTCTCAACTTCTCCTATTCTGGAGTGAGAACTGGTAGAGTGACGGGTGGTTTTGCGTGAATTTCGTCCTTTGTAAGGTTGCCTCCGGCTCTGGCCATCAGTCGATAAGCGTTGGGGTTGAAGCCTTCATTTGAGCGTGTAGCCGGCAACTGTTGTTGGCTTGGGAACTGCTTCACAATGCTTCGTTCCTCCAGTTTTGGCAGAGGAACTGTGACTTTTTCCGGCAAAGGGGTCGGCTGACTTTTGTGGCAGGCGACCAGAGGAGCTTCGCCTTTCTTCCTTTGTGATTGCGGGATGTACCGTAAGATGGGTATACTGCGTTGCTTCGGTATTGGGTTGACTGCGGCCGGTTTGTGGCCTTGTGCCGGTTGGCTGTCGCGCGCCGACTGCTTTGGAGACACGACTTGGGTTGTGTTCCGTTTGGTGGACGCAACTTGAGTCAGAGTTTGCTTTGAAGCTGTATTTTGTGATGGCTGTTTAGGCACCACGACTTGTATTTGTGGCTTTGACGATGTAGCCTGTGTTGGAGTGTCCTCGGTGTTCACTGCCTGGTTCGACCATGGTGACGGTTTGGTTGTTAGATAATATTTGGCATCTGCGAACGATGCTTCGGCCTCTGTGAACGGACTTTCGTCGGCGTGCACCGTCTTTTGTTCGCCGTTCTCCCAGTATTTGAAGCATTGATGGAGTGTGGATGGTACAACTCCATTAGAGTGAAGCCACGGTCGACCCAAAAGCAGGTTGTATGAGGTTCTCGAGTCGATAACTTGAAAGAGAGTTTCGGCCACCATATCGCCTATGTGCAACTTGACACTGATCATTCCGAGCGTTCTCTGGCCCTCCTGATTGAAACCTTGGATGAGAAGAGAGCTTGAAGAGAGGTCGCCAGCAGAGATACCGACGTCTTTCATGGTGCGAATCGGCAGAATGTTAACTGCGGATCCATAGTCAATGAGGATACGATTGATTTTCTGGTCTCTGATGTAACCGGAGACGAACAACGGTCTATTGTGATTTTTCATCCCCAATTGTATGTCCTCCTCTCGGAATGTAATGCATGGAGGGCATGTCACCGCGAGTGCTTGTTCTGCTTTTGCAAGTTGTGGTGGAGATAATGCATCTTCCTCCTCCTTTCTGTAAGGCAGAGTCAGCCCGACCTTTGGCAAGTCGTGCTTCCTCATGAGCAGCATCTCGAGCTCGGCTTCGAGTTCCTCAGGTTTGTCAAGGATTCGAATCAAGGCTTTTCTCGACCGAATTTCCAAGTCGAGATCGTCTTCTATCTTGTTCAGCGGCGAGATCTGTTTTAGCGACATTTCGAGGTCATCGAATTCGATGACCGGTCGTTTGCCTTTGTCTTTGTGCGCCGCCTACTCGGGAGGAGCTGTCGAACAGGTTGCCACCATTGCTGGAGGCGCGAGGAACTCCTTCGGGAAGAACTCCGCCAATGTGACGGGTCTTCTTTTCTTTTTGTTTGCCCCTTGGACGTCAGTCCTGGGAGCTTTTCTTTGCCGTTTTGCAGCTCTTTTGTTTGGCCGCTTTGCTTTTGTTTTGATGGTCGTCGGTGCCGGTTTGATTTCTCGGATAGGCAACTTTTTCCGGGTGACCAAGATCCACCCCTCTGCGTCGGCTGCAGCTTGTTCGCGGGGTGCCGATTTTGGTGCGACCTTAACCGGTGGTCGTTTGTTGTTATGAGGTCGGCTGGAGGAACCGGGCTTTGGTCGGTACTCCTTCTTCGTGACCTGTTTCTTGTTTGGCCGAGTTAGCTGGTTCGGCTCGGCTCGGATGGAGATGGCATATGAGGAGGCTGTGTTTTCAGCTCCTTCGATTTCGATACGGCCTTGCGCCGCCAGCTCCATGATACGGTCCTTCAAGACGAAGCATTTCTCCGTCGAGTGCCCGACCAATCGATGGTATTTACAAAAATTTGGATCTTTGCTTTTGGATTGGTAACCAGGCCTTTTAATTTCTGGCAACTTCAGTAGTTGATTGTCAAGCAGCTGGTCGAGCATGATGGGAACGTCTGCATTAGCAAAGGGATATGTCTTTGCCTGTCGCTCCTCCAATGATAGCTTTCGATGAGATCCGATGAGCTGTCGCGGGAGGTAGGTTGCTTTCACCTTGCTTCCGACTTTGGTCGGTTCGACAGTATTTGTCGCGAAAGAGGATTTTGATTTCTCCTTGGTTTCTTTGGGCGCAGTCGCAGCAGGTGCCTTCCCCTTTTTGCGAGGGTCGGCAAGTGAAGATCCTTCCACTCCTCGTTCTTCTATCAGATTCTCCATATTGTGAGCTTCTGTCGCGAGGTCCTGGAAATCTTTCGGCCTTCGGCTCTGTATGTAACCGAGGAGATCCCACCGCATCCCCCGTGAGCACATTTTTATTTTGGCTTCGAGAGAAAGGTTCGAGTTGTCCTTGCTGTTTAGGCTTAGGTTCCTCCACCGGTTGATGTAGTCGACCACTTTTTTGCCCTTCTTCTGTTTGAGATTGGCGATTTCGACGAGAGTGACGGTGCGTTGAGTGCTGTAAAATCGACTGAGGAACTCTCTTTCTAGTTGTTCCCAGCTGTCAATCGACTCCTGAGGCAGCTCGATGTATCAGTTGAAGGCATTGCCTTTCAACGACCGGCCGAATTGTTTCACCATCAGGTCGCCGTCGATGCCGGCGTTATTGCAAGTTTCGATGAAGTGAGCGACGTGTTGTTTTGGGTGACCGTCACTGTTAAATTGTTGAAACTTGGGAGGGTGGTAGCCGATCGGCATTGGGATGTTCTGGATCCCTCGCAGGTGTACGGTCACTTGTAGGCGGACCGATTTGTGGTCATGGCGCTATTTCGTACCCGCACGGTTGATGAGCTTCGGTAATGGCGCCGAGTGTGAGAGAGCAGACGGATCCACCCGAAGTCGGCCTCTGCGAATGGTCACCGTGAGAGCGGCGGGCGGCAGTCGTCGTCGAAGAAGAATCTTCTTGCGGTAGCTCGGCTGAGGCGTTGGTAGTCGGCCGATTTCGGTCGACTTCTTGAGAAACGCCACCGGTGTTATTGGTGGTTGTGCCCATTTCGAGTCTTGCTAGAATATTCGCGATTTGATCATCGCGAGCTGCTAGTTGAGCATCACGAGCTGCAAGTTGCGCATCTTTTATGTGCAACTGTTCGCTTTGATCTTTTATCGCAGCCAGCATTTCGGCAAGCTGTTCTTCAATAGTCTTGGCCGAAGTTGTCATTGCGACCATTTTGACAGTTTGCGTCGGAGTGACTGTTCTTGACGCAACTTGGAGATATGAAGCCGTCTTCGGCGACTTCATTGGAGAGGTGGTCGCTGTGGGGGACCGGTCAGAAGGACCAGTCGCAGGTTGATTGCGGAGAATGGCTTTGGGCGACGGCAAGCTTGCAGCGACGTCTACCGGCGAGAATCGAAAGGATGAGATAGGTGATGTTGCGACCGGGGAGGTTGCCGGTGTTTGTCGGCGAGGTGAACTGATGGGTGGTGGACCAGCTACTGCGTTGAGAGCGGCCAAAAGGTCATGGGAGACCATGACGATTGGTGAATTATCCGTGGGTGATGTTCTTTGTACGGAGGAAGCCGACACAGAGTGTGTTCTCGCAGCAGGGGGAGAGGAGATGCCCCCGCTTTGCTCATATCGCTGCACCAAAGTGGGAACGATGGAACTTCTTCGCGACGGCGGTGACTGTGTCGGGCTGGTAATCGGGCTGCGAGGAGGTGAAGCGGCGACAGCCAGATATGTTGGCTTGGCCATCGCCGCATCGGTTTGGCCGCTGGTTGGTTTGGCTGAGGCCGCGGTAGCCTGAGGCACCTAACACGGAAGTTGGGCAACGCGGCGTCGCGATAAATGGAGCTTGTCCGGTGGACAAACCGCCGAGCCCCTTGTAAGTGGGCGTGTGGCGGTGGAGGAGATGTCGAGCGGCGGAGGTTGGCCGGAGATGCATTTGTCGATCCTCGAGCTCCGGTGGTCGAGCTTGCGATCCACGATGGGGCGTGGTTGAGCAGAGCTCGAGGAGGCAGTTTGCTTGCCCCTGTTATTGGTGTTGTTGTTGTTGTTGTCGTTGTTGGCGTTGCTGGCCATGACTGTGGTTGAAGATTTTTTTTTTTTCAAACGGAGAAGGAGATGAGAGGTAGGAACTGTCCCACCGGGTATGCCAAATCTGTTTCACCGAGAATCTACCGGTCCGCGAAGAGGCGCGACCGAGAGAGTATTTCGATTAATAACAGAGAATTTTAGTGTTACAATTTGTGTGTTTCGTATCAAGGGATGCGAAAGTCTGATCTCCTATGCTTCCTCGATTCAATCTCCGTATGTTTGTTGATGAAGTCGAAGCTTCTGCGAACGAACGAACGTCGAACTCAAGTTACGAGAGCGAGTGTGCATGATCTGTTGTGGCTTTGGTCGGTCGGACGGAGGTGTTTTGTGCTCCGTGTGTATCGACTTGTGACGTTGTCGGTGAACGTGTAGAGCTGCTCGGTTGAACTGTAGAGCAATGAGCGGCTAATTGCTTGGCTCAGATGGTTTGATAGAACCTCTGTGAGAGAAAACTTCTCCTCCAGAAGGAATTTTAGTCCTTCGGTTTGAGAGAGGGAGAGAGTTCTTCACTTCGTCGGGATGTCTTCGGAATCAATTTCTTCACCCCCGTGGACGGGAACTTACGCTATTTGTAGCCTGCATGTGTAGCTATTGAGAGGCGTTGCACGGGAATGGGGATCACGATCCTCATTCTGCTGTGAATTTGAGGAAGAAGAGGGGAAGAGGGAGACCAGGAGCGTGGCCCCTCTTTCTCTCCTTCCGATTGAAGACCGAGGACCGGCTATTGATTCCGAGGTGGGCGGTGATCTAATGAAGCATCGACGGCAGTGCCGACTTCGGCGGTTTCTGCACGACAAAGACGTCGACTGTGTTGATGACGTGACGACACGGCTGGACTTCACGATGGGCTGCAGTGACGAACTTCAAAGATCGACGAGGCTTGTCCACGATCGTTGTGTGATGGATCGGTGGGTTGTTGAACTCATCGAATTTGGGCTATGCACATTTGGGTGCATACAATACTATTCGTTAAAAATTACAATAAACATAGTAGTTTTAATTTTTTTTAACATTCTCAAATATCAAAATATAAAATTTATAACACTAAACCAATTGTGGATCAGTGTGGCCGTTGATGAGGTTTAAGACTTAAGAGAAGGTAAAATGTGGTTCAGCGTAAGAAATTGAGGGAATATGGGCCTGGGCTGGCTGATTGGGCCATCATCTCCGTGTTAAGTTCGTTCTTTCCATCTCGTTAGTCGCTACGGTGTCCCTCTCGCTTCTCCCGACAGGTTCCTATCGAAGTGGCGCAAATCGTCGCACCCAAGCCTGCGCCGGTTTCCATGCCTCATCATCCACCGAGACCCGCATCCCGTTTTCGCGCGCAATCATCCCGTCCGGCCCCGCTACCCCCACTCTCTCGACCTGCCGGCACGCCACGTGTCGGTCAATCTCCGCGGTTGGGGAGGCTGCCTATCCTGGAATTCATCTCTGCTACTGCTACTCACGAGGTCCCGTCTTGAGTCTTGACACGGGCAAGGGTGGCAGCGTCGGTAATTAAAATAGATTGGGATCTTTTTATTCGTCATATCACGGCGACACCAACGGAACCGAGAGGGGAAGGGAAATACGAGTGACGCCTCGGAGTGCGCCTGCGAATTGCGAGTTTGCAACAGCCAAAAGAGGCGCAAAGAAGGCCTGTTCTGAAATTCAAGCACAAGAGAGGGGCGGACAGGAGCACCGACTCCCCTCCTCCTCCTCACTATAAATATAGCTGTGTTTCTCCTTCCGGATCTCGTTTCGCTCTTCTCCAAGATCATTCTTCATTTCATTTCTTCTTCGCCCGCCCTCCTTTGGAAATTCGACCAGATCCGGGGAGAGCTCTTTCGTCGGGATCAGATCGGACTACTTGTTTGTGTTGCTTTCGCTGCTCGAGCTAGTCCCAGCTCTAACGCGAACTCGGGTGCTGGATCGGTGCTAATTACGCCGGGGGAGGGTGAATTCCGGCGTTTCTAACGAAGTTGGATCGGTAAGGACTCCACACTTTGGATACCGTGATTTAGTTGCGATACTAAATGGCCACCTCAATTTCTGTCCCCCGGCAATTCAGTCGCTCTCACTAAAATAAATGGATCTGGGTATGCTGGCCCTTTTCTTTTCGCTCTTTCTCTTTTTGCCGGTAATGATTTATACATTTTCAGCGTTCTAGTGGAGATCCAAAAAATGTTTATCTCTGGGTTCTTTGACGAAGAATTTAATTACGTATATCCTCTTCTTTTTTATTTGTTGCTTTCCATTAAAATAAAGCTAGGATAATGGACTTGCGGAAGTAATTCCTGCTCTTTTGCTCCTTTTAGCTGGTCTCAGTCGTTTTCTTCCTGGAAGTATTTGTACTTCCTCAATATGTTTAGTTCTTTATGATGTTTTATTTCTTTATTGACTGGTGTTCTATTTCTTTCTTTCTTTTTTTTTTTTTCCGTTTATGTGTTTAATGAGTTCCGGAAGATGGAACACACAATCTTTTTATTTGATTGACTTTATATTCTGGAAAAAACACTTGAATTTCTTTGACGTTGGAGCTTTCGTGGTCTTTATGTCTTTGAACGTCAAAAATTTTGTTTGGCCTCATATTTGTTATAACATCTATCTGGAGAGCTGAATATCCTCATATTCGTGGGATCTATATTTTGTGAACATCAAGATTTTGTTTGGCCCCATTTTGGTATTTGAATGAGGAGCTGAAAGTCCGCAGAGCCATTAATATCAAGGAAATGGGTTTTGATATTAAAGTTTTCTGTACATTGTTTTCAGATCCTTGAGGAGCTGTTCCTTCAATTGGTCAACACAGTATCCTAAACATTGACTTTGCTTGCTAAGAGCATTAGGTTGAGAGGACGATGAATGGGGTGACAGAATGCAGTGTCTGTCATTCAAAGTTGGTTTCCTCAGGTTCCAAAACTGTTGCAAGGGCATATGATCAGCATAGAAACAAGATCTCATCAAAATATCGAGCTCTCAATGTCCTCCTAGTTGTTGGTGATTGTGTCTTGGTTGGTCTCCAGGTGAGATACTGAATCATCTCAATCAATGTTTACTTAGATTATCAACAATGTTAGAAACTATGATATATATGTTGTATTTTTCAAAATGTGAAAATTCAACCGTGAGTTACATTATTTTTGCTGTGTATTAAGCAATTAATTAGCTGAAGCTTTCATCGTCAGAAAAGTTACTAACATCTTGGATTGTGTTAAATTTGGAACTATGGTATGTTGCATTAGTGTTGGTCTGACCAGATTTGGGGAAATCCAACTTCACCTATGCTGGATCATGTTGCTTCAACATGTCCTCTTGTGCAAAGTTTTCTGTTAAGAGGTGGTGGGCCTTGGTTGGTTGAGGTCAGGTTTCTTGAAACCTGACCCCATCCCCAACCTTCAACCTCAAACCTGGTCCCTCATCCCCCATCCCGTTCCTCATCCCCATCCCGTCCCTCATCCCCATCCCGTCCCTCATCCCCATCCTGTCCTCCATCCCTGGTCCCCATTCCTCTCCCCCATCCATCTCCCCCATCTTTGCCCCTGTTGCCTACCTCACTCTTTAGTAGGTTAGTATGGCACAGATTTCACACTTAACCTTCAATGCTTCCATCCTTAATCTATGGTGGTTTTAAGTATCTTCATGTCTCCTACCAACTTCAGACTTCTTTTTCTGTTCTCTGTGGCCAAAGTTCCATGCTTTATAGTTATGATTTACTGTGTGAGAAAGTAGAAATGCACGGTATAAAGACATAGGATGTTCAAGATTACTTTTTTTTTTCTTAACATAAATTGTGCAATTACTTCTCATTATTTGATAATAAGACACTTCCTGGTTGTCACTAAGTAGTTTACTGCTGTTTTTTGTTCTGTGCAGCCCATTTTAGTCTATATGTCCAAGGTGGATGGGAACTTCAAGTTTAGTCCCATCAGTGTCAACTTTTTGACAGAAGCTGCAAAAGTTCTATTTGCAGTTGTTATGCTCATTATCCAGGTTTGCTTGCATTTTTCCTCACATTTATTTCCTGTTAATCTTTCTTGCAGTCAATTTATGTTGTTCACGTTCTTTTCTATGATTTAATGGGGTTTGTTGTAGCAACATAAAATGAGAATGTGGTAATTCACAATCAAACATGGGGTGAACTGATGAGAGGGATAAGTTTAACCTCATGTGATGTTATGGTGATTGGCAGGCTAGGCAACAGAAGGTTGGAGAGAAGCCACTTCTTTCTTTTCAAACATTTGTTCAGGTGAATTTTGCAGCCTAATAACCTTTTCTTTGGAAAGATTTAGTATCTTGTTTGTGGCGCAATTATGACTGGACTCACTGGTGGTATGGTTTTCATATTTTCAAAATGTGATGATTACATGCTTTCTAACAAGATATGCAGCAAATAGAGATTATTATGATTATTGTTACCATGTGTGTGTGTGTGTGTGTGTGTGTGTGAGAGAGAGAGAGAGAGAGAGAGAGAGAGAGAGAGAGAGAGAGAGAGAGAGAGAGAGAGAGACTCACTCCAGTCAAACAAAGCAGAGTATTGAAGTAAAACCACCTCTCAATCTTTTTGGTTCTTTTTTCTAAGTGGTGGTTTTGTTGTTTGAAGATGAAGCTTAGAATTCAACATAGAATACGCTCTTGGACAAACGAGATGGAAAGAAGGCCTGAAAGAAAGAGACACTTTGACCCTGTCCAACTCTTACAATATTGTCTGCCAGAGTTGGCAGTCAAATGAAACTGCCTCATATTATCATCAATGCAGAAAAGGAGAATTTGAAATACAAAAAAATTAAATTTTGAACCTGTAGCCATCTGAAATACAAGTCTATATTTGGGTGCTCTTTTATGTATACTAGTTGACTATTTCTTCCTTCAACTTTTTTTTTAATGAAAAAAAACATGGTTTTGTATTTTTCAAGTTCCGTATTTTGATGGGAGACTCTTTTTGTTGATTCCAAATTTTATCACTGCAACAGTTGCTCTCCTCTCTCCCTCTCCCTCTCCCTCTCCGTCTCCCTGTCCCTCTCCTTCTCTCTATTTCTCTCTAAAAAAAAATCAGTTAGGTCTTTGTTTATATCGTTTGAATGTATGGATCTGCACATTTTGATGCCCACCTCTATGCAAAAGTTCTTTGTCATATTGACTGTTCAAAATGTAGAAAAGTGAAGTTCAGATGTCCTTTATTTGCAGGCTGCTCGGAACAATGTGCTTCTTGCTGTTCCTGCTCTTCTATATGCTATCAATAACTACCTAAAGTTTACCATGCAGGTATTTTATATGGTGCTTGTTTCTGGAGTTCTGGGTGCTATTTGTCTTATCAAGTTTATGATCTCACTATTTTTTTATGTTATGTGCAGCTTTATTTTAATCCTGCTACTGTAAAAATGCTGAGCAACCTCAAGGTAATTTTCATGTTTGAATGTTTTCATTATGATACCACCGAATGTATGACCATGAACAGATTAACAGGCTAAGGAAAAAGGTACTTTTTTGGCAAAAAAGTGAGGCAGTCGCCTACCAGGAGAACATGAAATCCTTTTGCTTAGAGGAGAACAGGCATCCCAAGTCAATATACTGAGTTCTTTGCATTCAAGCTTTTTATTGTTTTCATACAGCATTAATGAAAAGAGATCTGAAGAACCATAGAGCAGACGTTAATGAAGAGAGATCTGAAGAACCATGAGGCAGCTTATCACTTCCCTAATAAGAATAAAATACATAGGTTAGTTTAATGATCTAACTTCCCTGATGAGTCATCCAAATGGAGTTTTTTTTTTTATTATTTTTCAAAATCTATTAAGAGGACTCTATAACTTCTATTTTGTTAAACCTTCTGAAACGAATCAGGTAACATCTGTTGATTAGTCAAAGCTCGAAGATTCATCGTTCATGAGCTTGGTATTTGTGTCAACTTTGTAATTTATTCTTGTTGGCATGACAGTTTATTGTAACATTAGAAACATCAGGTTGTCTGATAATGCTGCTAGTGCATAAAATACTAGGATTAGAACTCTGATTGCGTGAAAGATAATAATCTGATTATTAGAATCTCGTGCTCTTCTAATTCTTCTTTTATGGCAGTGATTGTAGAATGTGCGATTATATCATTTTTTTCTTTGCTTATAATATGAACTTACAGGTTTTGGTTATTGCTGTGCTATTGAAGATCATCATGAGAAGACGGTTTTCGATTATCCAGGTTTGCAATCTTGTGATTTGGCAAGAGTGATGTTTTTTTACTTAAAAATAACCTTTAGATAATGTAATTTGTTATGGAAAAACAACAGTATTAGTGAACATAAACTATTTTAGGTCATGTGCCCATTCTGTCTTAACAAGGACGCTGATAAAGACCATATGGATCTTTTACTTCTTTTTTCTATTTATCAAAGTACAGACTTCTCTACCCTTGTTTCCTTGCAGTGGGAAGCACTTGCATTGTTGCTAATAGGAATCAGTATCAATCAGCTCCGTTCACTTCCTGAGGGGACTACTGCTATGGGCCTTCCTGTGGCCACTGGTGCATACCTTTATACTCTAATTTTTGTAAGTGCCAAGCTTGGTTAAATCCTGGACGCATTACAGTTTTTAGAGATCATTGTCTTTTCCTGGAGTTTTTTACTTTGTTTTGTCAATCGACTTCTGTTATCGTGACCTGGTGATGTTCCATAACTAGTCGTAGAGTTGATTTTAATTTTGCAGTATAGTTGCACTGACAGGTCATGTTAGGTGACTATTTCAATAAGATTCATAATCCAAGTTGTGTGACTTAATTTATACTCTCTTTCCCATCTAAGAAATACAGAAAGTGATTGCATTTGCATCTCAATGTTTTTGCAATATCTTTACTATTTGTCCAAACTTATCTCTCTAAGGGTATTGAAGTTAGCTGATAGTTTTCAAACTTGCATTCTTAATCTTTGTTATTTGCTGCCAAATTAAAGAAATAATCATGATCTTTATGTCCATAAATTTTTTTATGCCTCCTAATTATAAATTCTAGTTGGTCCAGCTTGGGTTCTCAGAATTGTTTAAGGTTATGGTCCAGGAGTTTTATCAGTCGAGCTTTATTTTTTCTATTGTTGGTCATCTTGCTTTTGGTGAATTTGATGTCATGTATGAAAGACATTGCTTCCATCATCTGATTGTATTGCATGATGTTTTTGACTTTATGGTGTGCACTTTCAGGTTACTGTTCCTTCTCTGGCTTCAGTTTATAATGAGTATGCTTTGAAAAGCCAGTTTGACACTAGCATCTACCTTCAGGTTAGTTGCAGTTGGATTTTTGCGAATTCTCCTCTGTTAAACTATGGATCATGAAAGAGCTGTTATCATTTGTGGCCTTCTGTATTTTCTTGGTAGGGAATTTAAGTGTATATTATCATTGAGATATGCAATCTTGTCCTTAACTTTAAGTTAGAGTCTGTTGCATGATGTTCCTTTTCTTCAGACTTGGCATGTAACTAACACTTCACCGCAGCTAACATAAATCTGTCGTATTGAAACAATAAACTAGACCTTGTGAAGCTTCTTTTGGGCCTTTCCAGACATTCATTGAAATTAAGATTGCCCCTCATATGGAAAAAATGGTGGTTATTTTTTTCATTTCACATTCTCAGATGAATTATTTAGTAATCTTTCATATTTACTGCTTAGTCAGTATCTTTCATTTCTGGTAAATCAGCATTTGGTAAGTCTGCTAAGATAAAAAATTTTGAACTATGAAAACTCTGCAGTATACTATGTAGACGTGCTTCCTCTTTTAGAGCTGTTTTCTTTGGATTTCCATCTCCAATTGTAAGCACAGCGGCAGAGTTTTACTTAAGTGGCATTAGCTTTTCTACAGTTGATTTCTGTCAGGCATTATTCCTTCGTGAAATCATAAAATGCACATGTAGGCTTTGTTATTTGGAGGCAAGGAGATTTTGTTCTCTTGAGTTCCATGTTTATTGAGTGAAACTGCAATTGATGCTCCCAGATTTGAGAAAGATGGGCTATTTATGTTCTGTCGATATTCAACTTCCAACTGTTGATGCTCCCAGATTTAGGTTGGAAATTTGAACTGTTTGTGTTTTGCAGAATTTATTTCTTTATGGTTATGGAGCAATATTCAATTTCCTTGGCATTGTGATAACAGCCATTTTCAAAGGTACGAAAAGCTGCACATTTGCCTCTCATTGATTCTGCTACTGTTTAGTCTGACAATATTAGGCCCATGGTTTTGTTGTTCAAAACACATACTCTACAGGTCCAGGCAGCTTCCATATACTGCAGGGACACTCTAGAGCCACTATGTTTCTGATCTGCAATAATGCAGCCCAGGGCATTCTATCCTCATTTTTTTTCAAATATGCTGGTAAAAATTTATTTTGTTTTTAAGATTTTCTACCAATTGTTTCTTCATCATTGTTTTCCTTCATACATATTCCAACCAGTTTATCTGTGCTCTTTGCAGATACAATTTTAAAGAAATATTCATCAACTGTTGCTACAATTTTTACTGGGATTGCTTCTGCTGCTTTATTTGGCCATAGTCTGACGATAAACTTTATTTTGGGAATCTCAATAGTGTTCATTTCAATGCATCAGGTGATGACAGTGTCCATAACACTTTATTCATTATTTTTGTTGCTTTGTGATCTGTCCTTACGTCTCCCTTTTTGTTTTCAGTTCTTTTCACCACTTTCTAAAGTGAAAGATGAACCTGAAAATGAGAAAATAGAGATGATGGATACCCGGAATAGCCTAAGGTGTGTTGTCTTATATTTGTCCTGTCTGGCCTGATCTGTCCTGGCCCTCCCAGTCCTTACACTCCTTGATGATGTAAACTTAAGAAAAAGATGAAACTAAAATGTTTTTTTTTCCTTTGTGAGGGTTGAGAAATTTTCTTTACTGTGTATAGTGTTTCCAAGTTGGATTTTCTTCTTGCATACTGCATTAAAGTGCATGTCATTGACATCAAATTTATGTTGTTCTTGAGGTTCTATGTTGTTATTGAGCCTTGTTCTTGGATTTGTTTTTCAGGTCAAAGGATATATCTTTCATTAACATGGCAGCTGGGGCAAATGATGATGTGAGTTACTTTATTTGGCCAACCAGGATAATATTTTAATTGCTTACAATATATATGTAGAAAATGGATCATTGGTTATTTACAGTATTCAAAATGCATTCCAATCCCTACATGCAGGCTACGCATCGCATTGGTTCTGATGAGAGACAACCACTTCTGCCAACTTGATGTTACTCTATGACAGGTTACAATCACTTAAACTTTCTTCATCTGTCTTTTTTTTATTGTTCGTATTATATTTACCTTGCTAGTTCTATTGCCCGCTCTTTTTGAGATCCTAGTATAATAATGGAGTACATTATGTCATATAGCATAATAGTTTTTGCATTGGCTGATACATTTTGCTCTTTTGCACTAGATAGAAGCTTAGATTCAGCCTGCTATGATTATATCTGCAGAATGTCACAGAGAGTTCTGGCTCAAATTATACCTAATTCTGACAGTGGATATCATGACACTAGTTTATCATGCGTCTGTAATTTTAGATGATGACAATGAAGCTTTATCCAATTTGAGTACCTTGGGAAGAGAAGGGACAAACTTATCTTACATAGGAGCAAAGAAAAGATTAAAGTGCCGTAGTTGTTAGACTATTCCAACAGTGCCTCTTAATAGTCAGTGTTGTTGCAAAGAGTGTCGCTTATTACTGAATATTTGACCACCTGTGAGTCTGTAGAAAATGATTCTCAGCCAGACATGTACAGCTCCAGATCATTTTAAGGCTGTAGGCTGCTTGTTGGGCTTGCCTGTGTGACCTTTTGCCAAGGGTTGAAGTGGCATTTTATTGTACTTGATTGGATTACTTTGATGAATTATGTACTGCCCTATGAATTATATATACCCTATTGATATCATATTGCTGAAGTTACTTCTCTTTATTACAGGAACAGCATAAGATGATTCTTTTGGCTGAACATTCAGTTGAGCCAGTTCTTATATAGATCAATAAATCGTTGTAGTGGTGCAGAGAAATTATTCTTTTTGTTTTTTCACCACTCTTGCCAATATTTTTTCATTAGCTTTAGCTTCTACTAAGCTATTCAGAAAGTATGAGAAGAGAGTGGTTCTCAGATGTGCAAAAGATGAAAGTAGAAGGTTTTTGGGTGGTATTCATTTGAAGGCAACAAGTTCTCCTTGTATTCCCCTAGAATATGTAGAATAATCAATTTTCCTTATTTTGTATCTCTCTCTGCCTGTTCTTTTAAACGTGGGAGGCCATGGTCAGTGTGCTTATTCTTTATGCCTGTACCCTTTTGTTTTGTGTTTTTAAACCTGTAACATGGAAACTTACATATGAACAATAGATGTGGAAAATTTTTTGATATATATACTCTGCCTGTTACCACTTTTCTTTGTCAGATCAAATATTATTTTGTAGAAATTTTGGCGTATCTTCACAGCCTGGTTCTTTTGGTGATAAGTAGACCTTTCTTTCTACTAATATTGAGAGTTTTTTCATATTTTGTGTGCATATGTATCATGATACACATGCCTTCTGATTCCAACTCTTTTACATGGTTATGAATCATGAATGTAGTATAATGTTTAGACGAAATATCCTCTATAGTCAATTTTATTTAATAAAACAAAAATATGTCTGTATGAAAAAAGCTGTGCTTAGGGTTCCAATCACCCACTTTTTCTTATTCTTTTTATATCTTCATATGATATTGACCTTGCAAGTTTAAATTGCTGCGCCTATTTTTCCTGTTCATATATATATATATATATATATATATATATATATATATATATATTATTTTTTTTTTTTTTTTTATTTATTATTTATTATTTTTTAAGGCTGAGACAGTTAAATCTTCCGTTATAGAGAGAGTTATTGCTTCAACTGATACATTTTGCTTTTCCGATCCAGATTGAACTTTGGATTCTACTAGATTTTAATAGCACAATGTTACTGTCGGAGTTCTGGCCAAAGTTGTAGCAAGTTCAACAAAAACAGTGAATATCACAGAACTTTGATCAGTAGCTTTCATCAAGAAAAATGAATCTTCGCCCTGGGTGAAATTGTTTTGAAGTGCCTATTGTTGTAGTCCAATAACACCATAGTAGAGGCAGGTGCTGGAAATTGTCAGGTTAGTTAACGTCCAGATCATGTTTAGGCAAATTTATAATTGGCTGCTTCCCGGGCTTGCCGGTATGATTTTGCTCAAAAGCATTCATGGCACATTAGTAGAAAAGATTATTAGATGACGGATCCCCTCGGAATGATTATCATTTTGTACAGTCCCTCTTAACTCTTTTGGGGGTTGTATATCTTTTCAGTTTTGCACATGCAAAAAGTGCATATAAAGCAGTTGAAAAACGTTTTAAGTAGGGTAGAATCTAGTCAAGCCAAGCCCGAAGTCCCGGCTCAATTTCGGGCTGACTTTAAGCCTATAGAGCTCAAGTGTGGGCTAGAGTAGTTTTTTAGAGTTGGAGTTCGAGAGCTGGAACCTGACTTGAGAAGGGTTTCGACGTGACAATGTAATGGAGTTATTAACAGAATAAAGTAATACTGTTTAAATAAATAAGAGATTTTCTTACTTCAAGACAGTTGTATTATAAAATATTAAAAGATAATTATACCTTTTTATTTTGTAAAAATTTGAACTGTTTGTTGAGTGTTTGAGGCGAATTTTTTCCTATTCTGAGTTCGAAGCTTTTAAGTGGAGTCCGAACAGTTGGCTAACATGTTTGGCTTGTGCCTACCCCTAGTTTCAAGTGAAAAAAAAAACAAAAACGTTGTTAGCATATCTTGGAAACAAATAAACTCTCACTCGCATATTTAGACAAAGCGAGGTTAAAATGCTGTGGGCTGCATTATTGCATATCAGAAATATGTCCCAGATCGTGTGCCAGATCCATTACTGTTTTCTTTCTGTTGAAGACAAGCCAAGGGAACAACTATGGAAGAGGGGCACGATTCTAGGATTCGTTACCGGTGAAGTGTTGTCCTGAAGGACAGAATACTTGAGTTAGCTACACAAGGTCGCATCATCTTGGAAACCGACGATAACACTACGGCTTCCCATACCATATTCGTCCAATCAGATTCTGGTACCAGAACGAGAAATCCAAGGACGAACAAAAAAATCTTCATCCAAGGCGTTGTACGACCAAGACCGCAACCCGCCACAAAAGACAAAGAAGGGTGGGAAGTGGTAATCCGCAAAAGGAAACCGCTCCCTGAAACCCCTGTGAAAATATTTATCAAGGGTTATGCGGCAGAAGAATAAAAAAGAAAGAAAGTTAAGAAGAAAAGAAGAGGCAGAAGGCTTAGACGTAAATCCGCCTCTGCCAAAGTCGAAGAAAAGAATTACAAAATGAAGCCAAAGCCGATCACTTTGGCTGATTTCTTTCCATCAGATTTCCTGACGCCAACTTCTGCACAGGTGGCCTCTTGTTCACCCCAAGTGATCGAACAAAGACGTGAAGGAAAGGCTCCAATGGGGTCCACCGACGATATTCACACGTGCATACAAGACGTGTCCATCACAAATGCCGTACATGATGACTTAGATTTGCCAATCAGATCTAGACAAGCTCTCATCAAATTCGTTGTGGCTAAAGACGACTGACATGCCGAAGTCGAACAATTGAGGATGCGGAGGCACGTTGAGCCAAAAGTTGGTTTATCTCCTAGCACATTGAAGGAAGAGCAACCAGCAGAGCCACCACAAATTAAGGAGGTTCACTCAATTGCCATTTCCTTCAAAGAAGCCGACATGCTGCTGGGGGAAAGGTCTCATAATAGACCTTTGTTCGTCTCGAGCTATCAAAGACCGATGGATTAATCGTATACTTACGGGACGGTGGGTCAGCAGTAAATATCCTCCCAATCCAAACTTTGAAAAATGTCGGATTGGTGGCCAACGACCTCCAAGCCAGTTATTTGATGATCCAAGGTTTCAATCAAGAAGGACAACGGCGTTGGGAACGATCGACTGGAACTACAAATTGGGGATATGACTTCCCACGTATTGTTCCATGTAATCGATGCTCGCACGTCATATAATGTGCTGCTCGGGAGACCCTGGTTACACAACAACAAAGTCATGCCCTCGACCCTTCATCAATGTTTCAAGTATTATCAAGATGGAGAGGAAAAGACAGTGTTCGCGGACGAATGCCCCTTCACAGAGGCAGAAGCTTCCTTCGCATACGCTAAATTTTACTCAGAAGAAAAATCTACCTCTTCGAGTAAAATCAATCTTTCCAAAGCGGCTAAAGATGAACGGGCCAACACTAAAGAACAGATGGAGGAACCAGTTCTCAAATAAATTCCTCAGTCAAGAAGAAAGAAGGGCGAATTCCCTTTCACCACTTGCGATCGAGAAGAGCTAGCCGATAAATTGAAAGCCTTAAAAGGAGCTGCCACTATCCCCCTGCCCAAGCTCAATAACCGGGGCATCTTCGAATAGAAGCAGAGTTTACCCGAGCTTCCTAAAACTCGGACACAAGGATTTAATCCCAATGCTTATCGGATGATGGCAAAAGCAGGGTCCGAGTTCTCCCTCAAGCAATTACAAGAGAAACCGGTGAGGGTCATACAAAACTTGTCACCGACACAGAAAAATCTGCAATCGCAAGGTTACTCAATTCCTTCTAACCATCACGGGCTTGGCTACCAGGAATACGAGCCTGTTGTGATCTCTGGCAAGGCCAGTGTCAATCAGGTAACAACCAAAAGAAAGGCGGCCACCTCAGAAGAAACCCGGACATCAGCTTTTGATCGGATCGGTGTCCTAGAGCCACGAGTCTCGGCATTCGTTCGATTGGGGCAAGAAGAAAACAGAAGTCCAAACGTTCCATCAGAGCCAAGTAACGAGCATAAATTCAATGTTACGAAAATCTGGCGGAAAAAGGGGCAAGCAAAAGACCCTAAACCAAACACCACCACTCCACCAACGACAGAAAAACTCGGCGTATTCCAGAGACTGGAACAACCCAAAAAGATAGTCTTCCAAAGATTGGGGAAGCTGACAGCGCAACCCAAAAGGAATGTCTTCCAAAGACTTGGGGCACCCACACGGGTCCCTGTGAGCCAAAGATTGGGAAAAATAGAGGAAAACTCTTCAAAAAAAATAAAGGCAGAAAGCAACGAAGTCACCCCGGTGCTCATTTATATGTCGTCAAAGAAAAAAGACCTGGAAGAAGAAGAGGCAGTCGCTGTTCACCACATCTCGGTCGGTGAAGGTAACGATCCGACCCCTGAAGATGACCTGGGAGAAGCGCCTGCAATCTTTGAGGAAGGTGGCCAAACAACCATCGACCAACTGAAGAAAGTAAATTTGGGTACAGAAGATGATCCAAGGCCCACTTTTTTAAGCGCTTCACTGTCTGTAACAGAAGAAAAAGATTATATGTCTTTACTCAGTGAATATAAAGATGTTTTTGCTTGGTCGTATACTGAGATGCTTGGGCTTGACCCAACAATTGCAATCCACAAACTCGCCATCAAATCCAGGGTCAAACCAATAAAGCAGTCCCAAAGATGGTTTCGCCCTGAGCTCGTCCTAGAAATTGAGAAGGAAGTCGACAAACTCCTCAAGGTCGACTTCATCCGTGAAGTCAAATATCCAAGCTGGATCGCCAACATTGTACCAGTGAAGAAGAAGAATGGGCAAATCCGAGTTTGCGTCGATTTCAGGGACTTGAACAAAGCCTGTCCAAAAGATGACTTCCCGGTCCCCATCACCAAATTAATGGTAGATGCAACAACGGAACATGAGGCCTAGTCATTTATGGACGGATCTTCTGGTTACAATCAAATTCGGATGGATCCAAAGGACGAGGAAAAGACCGCTTTCCGAACACCAAAAGGTATTTTCTGTTATAAAGTAATGCCATTTGGTTTGAAGAACGTAGGGGCCACCTATCAAAGGGCCATGCAAAAGATATTTGACGACTTCTTACACAAATTCGTGGAATGCTACGTCGACGATCTGGTGGTCAAAACCAAATCAAGGGATGACCATTTAAAAGATCTGCGAGCTGTCTTCGAACGCCTGCGACAGTACCAGTTGAAGATGAACCCACTCAAGTGTGCCTTTGGGGTTTCATCCGGGAAATTCCTCGAATTCGTGGTTAGACACAGAGGCATCGAAATCGACCAGACCAAGATCGATGCCATTCAACAAGTGCCTGAACCAAAGACTTTGTCAGAACTAAAAAGCCTTCAGGGGCAACTGGCGTACATACGACGATTCATCTCAAATTTGGCCGGAAGATGTCAACCCTTCAGTCATCTCATGAAGAAGGACACACCCTTCGAATGGGATGAATCTTGTCGACGGGCATTCCAAAATATCAAAGACTACCTTATGAAGCCACCAGTACTGATGGCTCTAGTTCCAGGGAAGCCACTTCTCCTATACATCGCGGCTCAAAAGAAGTCTCTAGGTGCCTCCTCGCCCAAAACGATGACCAAGGAAAAGAGCGCCCGCTGTATTACCTAAGCCGCACCATGGTCGGGGCAGAACTCAATTATTCCCCGATTGAAAAGACGTGCCTCGCACTCATCTTCGCCATCCAGAAGCTGAGAGACTATCTGCTCGCCCACTCCACAAACTTGATCTCTCGGGCAGATCCCCTCAAATTCATCATGTCCATACCTATGCTCTCTGGACGGTTAGCCAAGTGGGCCTTGTTGCTCTCCGAGTTCGAGATCAACTTCATCCCACAGAAGGCCATAAAAGGACAAAGACTCGCAAATTTCTTAGCCGATCACCCCATCCCGGCAGAATGGGAGGTAAGCGAGAATCTGTCTGATGAAGAAGTTTTCTATATAGAAGTGTTACCCCCTTGGAGAATGTACTTCGATGGCGCTGCACAAAAAAATGGAGTAGGCGCTGGCGTCCTTTTCATGTCTCCAAATGATGACTTAATGTCGTACTCCTTCATCTTGTCTTATTGCTGCACAAATAACGAAGCCGAATACCAAGTCATAATCCTTGGTTTGGGGATGGCTATCGAAATGGTCTTAAGCCAGCTGGAAATCTTCGGCGACTCGGCTTTGGTGATCAAACAGCTAATCGGAGAATTCAAAGTCCGGAAAGAGGAACTAGTGCCTTATCAAAAAGAGGCTCAAAGATTGCAACAGAAAATTTCAAATGTCACCCTAGGACATGTACCGCGACCCAACAATAGCCAAGCTGATGCCTTGGCAGGAATCACCACAAGTTTGGCACAATTCGACGCAAGGCTCGAGCACATCCCAATATGCGAAAGATGGGTGGTGCCGACCTTGGAAAAATTCTCGGGGGAGGAAGAAATCAATCTGGTTTCAGTCTATGCAATCGAGGAAGAAGACTAGCGTCAACAATTCCTTGATTATTTAGAGCACAAGAAACTTCCCCAGGAACTGAAAGCTCGGGTGTACGTATGAAGAGTTGTGCCCAAATTCTGCTTGTTCAATAATATACTGTATCGGCAATCCTATGATGGCGTTTTACTCAGATGCGTCTCCAAAGAGGAAGGACAAGCTGTCTTATCCAAATCACATGGAGGAATTTGCGGTGCTCATCAAGCGGGCCCCAAATTACATCTTCAAGTCAAACAGTTAGGTTACTATTAGCCTACCATGCTACGGGACGCGAGAGAATTGGCACGACATTGCACGGCATGTCAATTCGACGCCAATTACATTTATCAGCCTCCCAGCCCTTTGCATCCGACAGTGGCCTCCTGGCCATTCGAAGCCTGGGGAATAGACATCATAGGTCCAATCACCCCAAAATTGTCCTTAAATCACTAGTACATACTGGCCGCCACTGATTATTTCTCTAAGTGGGCAGAAGCGGCAGCTTACAAGTCAAATCTGTCACCGTGGTCGATTTCCTACGGACGCAAATCATATATCGGTATGGTGTTCCGAGATACATCATGACCGATAATGGTACTCCATTTTGTAACAAGACCATGGATAATTTCTGCGAGAAATTCGGCATCCAACAAAGGACGTCCACTGCTTACAACCCTGCCGCCAATGGCTTGACAGAAGCCTTCAACAAGACTCTGTGCAAGATTTTAAAGAAAACAGTCGAAGGGAACAAGAAAGACTGGCATGAAAGGCTCGGAGAAGCACTATGGGCATACAATATCACATTCCGAACACCCACAGAGTCAACACCGTAGAGTCAACCCCATATTCGCTAGTCTACGGTGTTGAAGCCGTGCTGCCTCTGGAAATTCGAATTCCATCCCTACGAGTCGCCCTTCGAGAAGGACTCATGGAAGAGGAGAATATCCGACTTCGTCTGCAGGAGTTAGAATCCCTCGATGAAAAGCGTTTAGAAGCACAACAAAGGCTTGAATGCAATCAAGCTCGTCTCACTCGCGCTTTCAATAAAAAAGTTAAGTTACGTTCCTTTCAAAAGGGGGATCTCGTCTTAGCCGTGCACAGACCGATCATGGCCACAAGCAGAGATGGGGGAAAATTCGCACCTAAGTGGGAAGGACCGTTCGTCGTTCAAGAAGTCTACACTAACGACGCTTACAAATTGGTCACTCCCGAAGGAAGAAGACTCCCAGCCATAAGCGGTAAATTGCTAAAAAAATTTTATCCAGAACAGTATTTGTATTCCAAATGCAAAGTTTACAAATCAATGAGCCAAAATTCAATTACATGAAAGAAAAAGAGGGTCTACAAATCAAAAGGAAAAAGAAAAGACGAAAAGAAAAAGCAGCGACTAAAGGTCCTTTGCTATCTCCTGCTGCAACTCTGCAAAATCAGCCCTCAAGTAGAGAAGAGCGGCCTCCTCAGCTGCACTGAGAGTGGGCCTGGCGATGATCTCCGTTACCATCTGCTCAACTGCAATCACGGCCTTCTTCAAATCTCGAACACTCTCCTGGATTTGCTCGGCTTGAGTTGTAAGGTATGCAACTTTAGTCCCAGCCGATTGAAGTTGTTCTCTAGCTAGTTCCAGGCGTTCACGGGCGTCCTCTTCGCGTTCACGGGCATCCTCTTCATCAATCTTAGCTTCCGAAAGCTCTTCAGCAACCTCGCTCAAAGTGACTTCGGCATCTTCTAGCTTAGAGGACAATATACCCAATGATTCCCGCGCATCACTCTCTGCCCGATCCCTAGAAGTGCGACTTGGCTTCTCTCTAGCTGAACTCTCCATCTCGCTAAGAACCTGCAGCTTCTGAGTGTAAACCTGCAGACGAGTCACATCATGACTCACCTCCTACAACCTACCGATGATGAATTCTGCGTCAGCCAGCAAAGATGTGTCGCGCACCGCATTTGGTGATAACATACGAGGGGCTATTCGGTCCTTCCAGACTTGTAGCATCAAGCCCTCAACATGAGACAACAACTGCTGCGACGGGGTCGACAGAGAAGTCGCAGCAGGCGGTGAAGAAAATGTCAAAGGAGTGGTTGTGTGCTGCACGATCAGAGCCTCCTCAATAGCTGGAACAACATCAACTACTTCCTCCGTGGCAGCAGGGACTTCCTCTTGAACGACATCGACGACCTCCTCAGTAGCTGGAACAACCTCAGCTACTTCCTCCGTGGTGGTGGGGACCTCTTCGACGGTGTCGACGACTTCCTTTAGAACAAGTACGGCTTCCTCTTGAACAATGGGAGCCTCTACCTCGACCACTGCCGAATCTGATGGAGCTGGAGCAACTTCCTCAATGGTAGCTTCCTCGGCCGCCTCCGGAACAATTGGAGGAACGACCTCTGGAGCAGGCAAGGCTTCAGGCTGAGTCGAGGATGGGGCAACCTCTATAAGTTCTCCCACCACCTCTATACCCTCAAGAGCACATGAACCTGTTTGAATGGTTGATGCGAGAAGTGACGCCTCCTCTTGAGAAGGAGCAGCTTCTGGTGCTTCTGGAGAAGAGGATATGTGCATAGTCTCAGAAGGATCTAACTCCAATGGCGGACAAGAAGGTTGCGGCTCTACCTCCGGAATTGGAGGAAGAAATGTCGGCGGCGAAGGGAGAGAAGTAGGCTGAACTTCCACACGCGCTTTCTTCTTCCTCGATGCAGAACCTGAAGCGTCCTTCAGGGTAGTAAGACGAGCTCTCTTCTTATTTGCCTGAAATTCAAGAAGAAATAAGGAAATGCTGCAAAACCAAAGAAAATTGCAAGTATACCGCGACTTACCGGAGATGCACCAACTGCTTCTTGCCTTTCGGCCTCCGCTTGCGTGGATGAGACCGATCACTGTCATAGTCGTCCTCTTCTCCATCACTCCTTGCAGACCCTGAAAGCTTGGTCGGCTCAATCGACGCTGAAACGGCAGTGCAAGTCGATTGAAAAGGAAAAAAAGAAAGAAAAAGGAAAAAAAAAAAAAAAAACAAGCTTACCTGAAATAGTGGGGACATGTGCTCTCTCCACCAGGTATAATAAGCAAAAGTGGTCCCCGGGTCCCGAGTCGGTCCTTCCAGCTGAGGCAGATCAAGCCGACCACACGGACGGACAAAGCTGGTCTTCCAAAGGGCCATCAACTCCGACAGAGAGGTGGTATCTCGCTGATCTGCCCTAACTCCCAAATCGCCGGGCAAATCTTGACAATATCCAAATTGTCGCACAAACCTGACGGGACAATTCAGCTCCACGAAGAAACAGATAGAGCGACGGACAATCAGAGAACAACAGCGGACACTGAGGAGACTCTCATAATGCTGCCTAGAAATCGGCTTCTTCCGCTCATCCACCAAGGCAAAGGTATTGGCCACGCCAAGAACATATCGGTGCCACACCGGCACCGGAAGGCGTCAAAATAAGTCGCAAGCCTGCTCCTCAATAACACTACGCCGTAGAGAGGGGTTCCCAAAAGATAGCATACCTGGGCGACGACTTCCTCCAAGGTCTTCCCCGTGCGTCTGAAAGTATACCGCCAGCCAGGAATACAGATAAGGCCACTAAACAATCGACGACCATCCAACGACTGCCTGTCCCAAACCTTTGTAAAGACAGGCCAAGGCGGGGCCAGCCAAGGCAAAACGAACCCCAGTAGCCATGAAGCTCACCACCTTAAACACCATAGGTTGCAAATTGTCGTCGCCGGTGGAGCAAAACACGAACCGGGATAACCAAACCGACAAGAGTGCTGCCAGGTGGACTTCGTCTTCTTTACCCGGCGTGACCGGAGGAAGTCAAACACATCTCGCTCTGTGGTCGTTCGTTCTCGGGAAGTGGCCACACCTTTTCCATAACGAGCATACCAGGTTGTCCAGGGATCACTGACCGGAACTGCATCGTCTTCCGTACGGAACCAAAATTCGACCCAAGCGGCTGTGGATATAACATTGGACTTTGAACTCTGACAGAGATGGTGGTAAGCCAGAAATAGACAGCGACAGCTATAGGGTAAATCCGAGCTCCGCACATCCGTGAAGTCAGCTACCATAGGCGAAATCTCGTCGTAGAACTGATCGGAGATAGGCAAGCCGAAGATCCGATCCATATCCATTAAGTGATGGAAAGCTCGCCGTAGCACGTGACCAGCGTGTTTGTCTTGGTACTCCAGGCGTCAAGAAAAGCCTGGAAAACCGATATGTCACAGTGATACTGAAAAAGGGACGCCCAAAGGCCGTAGAAGACTCCCGCGTTATGAAGAGTACGGCTGCAACGACCCAACAGCAGAGTGGTCCACTCAAAGAGGAAAAGGATCGGCGTGTCCAAAGTCGTGTCGGGCGTATAAAGGGTCCGTTCAACTACCCCATCTTCAAAAATGCGAGGCAAAGGGGGCCGATTCACCAAGCACGAAGCACTCTGGAACACAAAAGCCTCTAGTCCGGCAGCTTCATCTTCCCTCTCGAGAGAGTCAGGACAAGCCAAGAAGAACACATGGTCACCGACAGCCAAATGTCTATTCAAAGACCCGCATGGGGAGGTGTCCACGAGGGTTGATGATTTCACGGAGTGACCTCCAAAAATTGATTCTCCGCTCGGACAATAGGTTAGACGAGAAGCATCGCCTTCCATATAAAGAGCCAGGGTCAGAACTGTTTCCCCATCAACAGTCACGGTGTGGTCAAATGCTCGCAGTCCACCGATTAAAGTCACTGAAGGAACAACCATCTGAAATCAAAGTTTGAAGGTCAGATCAAATCCAAAATGAAAAAACCCCAAATTCAAATTCCAAATTCCAAATTCAGACCAGAAACAAAAGCAGGCAGTTCAATTCGGCGCGACCGCGCCAATTCGTCAAAAAATCAGAATCCAGAAATGGCGCTACCGCGCCAACTTCGGTCGCGGCCGCGTAAAAAAAATCAGAAGTTCATCTAGAAGTGGCGCGACCGCGCCAATTCAATTCGGCGCGACCGCGCCGGTAAAATCAAAAAATCCGGCTAAATTGGAAAATCCGGCACCGGCAAAATTGGCTAAGGTAAAGTGGATAAGTCTTCATTTTTTAATTAAGGCTATGTTGGCTTAAGTTCTTAGTTTTTAATTAAGGCTAAGTTGGCTTAGTTCTTAATTTGATAATTAAGGCTAAGTGGCTTAAATTGGCTAAGTCTTAATTTTTTTTTAATTAAGGCTAAAGCAAGTCTTAATTTTTATTACGCCTAAGTGGAATTAAGGCTAAGTGGCTTAAATTGGCTAAGTCTTAATTTTTTTTAATTAAGGCTAAAGCAAGTCTTAATTTTTATTATGCCTAAGTGGAATTAAGGCTAAGTCGAATTGGGGAGGTCTTGCCTAATCAA
Organism: Aristolochia fimbriata; assembly: GCA_019845555.1. Taxonomy (NCBI): domain Eukaryota; kingdom Viridiplantae; phylum Streptophyta; class Magnoliopsida; order Piperales; family Aristolochiaceae; genus Aristolochia; species Aristolochia fimbriata. The sequence continues at coordinate 21,292,840 of CM034081.1, forward strand.
AGGCTCATGGGTGACGAGGTCTGCCTAATCAAAGGCCCGTGGGATGTCAAGGTTCTGCCTAATCAAAGGCCTGAATGGGATGTCGAGGACTGCCTAATCAAAGGCCCGTGGGTGACGAGGTCTTGCTTAATCAAAGACCCGGATGGGATGTCGAGGTCCGCCTTAATCAAAGGCCCGTGGGTGACGAGGTCCGCCTAATCAAAGGCTCGTGGGTAACGAGGTCCTGCCTAATCAAAGGCCCGGATGGGATGTCAAGGTCCGCCTAATCAAAGGCTCGCGGGAATCAAGGTCTATTTAATCAAAGGCTTGCGGGGCTCAGATGGGATGTCGGGTCATGCCTAATGGAGCGGTAAGTTACATGTTAAAATTTTTCAATTCGAGTTAAGTTATTTAATGGAAATACATTTCATTAAGTTACCTTAAATTTCGAATTAAAAAAATAAAAATAAAAAATAAAAAAAAACCCGAGTCGACCCGAGTCATGACCCGAGTCGCGACCCGGGTCACAATCCAATGAAAGGAAAATTTCCCTAAGTCCCAAACATCGGGACTTAGGGCATCTCTATTACACTCGCGGAAAGACGCCGCCCCAACATGCTACCGGAGCAGCAGAGGCGTCGCCCCGCCGCGCCACCGACATCACGGAAGCGCCCAAGCGACCTCGCAGAACGACACCTGCCGCATCACCGGAAGCCATGGAGACGCCGCAGTCTCGCCGAGCGCTGCAAGAATCAAAGTCGAAAGCAGCCAACAAAACACATATCCTACTCTTCGGTAGTCATCCCGGCGAAAAACATTATCAAAATCGCCGTTTCCGTGACAAGATGAAGCCGCACGGAAGAAAAAGTTGAAAAAGATCTGAAATCGCGAAATTAGGGTTTCTCCGCCTCTTTCCCTGGCGCCGACAACACCTATGAAGGAGGCGCCGACAACACCTATGTAGGAGACGCCGCCGCCGACCGCAACGGAAGCTCAAACCCTCAACACAAAAGCAAGAAAACGAAGAAAAAAAAAACAAAGAAGGAGAAAAGAGTCGTGCAACCGAATCGAAGCTCGAGAAGGTAAAACTGAAGTATACAATGGACTACTCCACCGACATAGGTTTTGACCAAATCGAGCTTCTCAACCGCCTCACAGACTCAAAATCGCGAAGAAGAAGCAGTCTGCGGTGGAATCCAGAGCGAAAGCGGGGCTCAAATCGCGGTGAAATCCGAAGCGAAAACGAGGCTCAAATCGCGGTGAAATCCGAAGCAAAAACGGGGAGCAAATCAGAGGTCTTAGCAGAGAAACCACAGTAACGATGGACTGAGTTCCAACGAACTGGGTTTCACTGCGACGAACTTCCTTAATTCCCCCCGAGGAAGTCAAGAGCAGAAAGAACAAAAACAATTTTTGTAACGTCAGTCAGCGAGAGCGAAACAATTTTTACAGTGCATAGAAGAAGAATGAGGAAACGACTGCCTGCAAGCCAACCCTCAGTAGCGATGGCCCTCACTCCATCGAACCAAGAAGATGGCTAGACAGACTCATCATCATCCTCCCACCAAAACAATAGTAGAGCAAATAATATGGAAAAAGGACAAAAGATAGAAAAAGTTACCTCTATGGTGTCAAAGTCAAAGGGACCAGACGTCAGAGAAAGGAAGCAAACGTCAGAGAACAGAACGTCAAAGCCAATTTGGGGAGCAAGAGCAATTAAGGCCAGCACACTTGACGAGGTTCTATTTATAAGACCCCCTAAACCCTAAAACCCTCTCTATTCTCGGATTACTCTTATCCTCTATTCATAATTTGAATAGGGATAAGAAACCCAAGGTAAACAAAGTACCACGTGAAGGAAACTGAGTCACAACTCAGTGGACAGAAAAGTCACCCGGTCGACTCAACCCAGACCAGTTTTCAAGCCCGACCCGGCCTAACTCGAACTAACCCAACTCAACCCGACTCAAAGCAGTCATCCTGACTCAAATCGGTTGGCTCAACTCGGACCGGTCAACTCAGCTCAGCCCAGTTTGTTGAGCCCACAAAGAACTAGGCCCAAACAGCAAGCCCGAAACAAGCCACACCCTGAGACAGATCCAAACCATGGCGGGCCCAAGCCCACTTACATGTGGGCCCACAAAAAAAAAAAAATCGGCTTCGAAATTCACACATCCTCAGAGTACACTTTCAAAAGTGTATACCGGATGTGCACATTTTGAAGGAGGCATCTGTAGGAACAAATTTTTGCAGGTCCGACAAGTACGGTCCAAATCAGCACCGTATAGCCCGGGTCAACAAATCAAAGATTGACCTTAGTCAAATCGATAAAATTAAGCCGTGAATCAAGCTCTGATCAAGCAACGACTAAGATCAAAATTGCCACGTCATCCGATTACATGGACGACAAGTCATACAACGTGACCACATCAACAGCTTACAAGAACTACACGTGGCTCTTGCCTCAGTCTAAAGCAGCTCCGTAATTCAAGGGAGACGTTACGCAAAAAAAGTCGATGTGATCCGATAAACCTGGTCCATGCAGTTGGAGCCCGGTAAGCCTATAAAACAAGAGATTAAAGACATTTGTGTGGCTACCTCGTTTTCTGGTGGTGGCATGGCTTCTCTGGAATTTTGTTTTCTTTTTGGTTTTCTTTTTTTTTTTAGCGACGACTTCTTTTTGTCGCAGTCTTTTCGTGACGGCTTCTTTTTGTCACCGCCTTTCTTTTTTGTTGGGGAGAGTCGCTTACGACCGCTGAGTGTGTTAGACTTCGATTTGTCCAGTAGCGGTTATCCCTTTTTGTTTCGGCCGCGCTATAGGTTTGGCTCGTGTCCGGCTCGGTTGCCGGGCGTCGTCTTCTATGGCATCCATCTCCCGTCCGGTTTTGACATCCGTCACAGGGGTTTGCGACGCAAGTGTTCGGTGATAGTCCAGTGTTGTCACCTCCGGTTTGTTGGCCGCGGGGTGCTGGTCTCTATCGTCGTTCATCTCAGGGCTGTATTTGTGTTAGCCGTAGAAAGATTTTTTTTTCTCGCGGTTTCGTTTTTCTTTTGTCGTTGTTCACATCCCTTCTCTTTTTTTGTTTACGATCATTTTCCCCCCCTTTTTTTTTATCGCAATATAAATGCACAAACTTTTTTTTTTTTTTTTTTTTTAAGATAGCTTGCGTACCTGACTTTGTGTTGAACTGACGGCTTCAATGCCTCTGTCGCTTTGCAGATTCTTTCCCATTGCTAACCGTTACCTTCCTCGATCTGGTTCTCACCAACGTCCGGGTGCAAGTAAGAGATGTTCTCCGAGAATGCGTGCATATCCGAAATACGCAAGGAGATAGGGAAATTTTGTTGTTTACGAGTTTGCCTTCTGCCCTCGGGGGACGTGACATGCGAGTCCCTTTAACTGGGTCGACCTGCGAGCTCTGGAGTCGTTCGGTAGTTAACGAGGATGACCAAATTTGTTTCATCCCTGGCGTCGGTGAGACTCCGGCGCCTCCGCACGAAGTCCAAGGCACTGTTTTGATGAGTCCCATGCATGACACATTGGTGGAGTTTACTCCTCCATTACTTTCCATTGGTAGCAGCGGCTTCGCCCTTGGGAGGCGAGAAGTATGGATATTGTTAGCCCACGATTCATACCTTATTACTTGGTGGGCGGGGCGTCGTCCCGCGCACATGCTCTCGGGCGTTTGGCGCGGTGGATTTGCTATCGCCCGTGCGGGCCTCCATGTACCGTTATAGCTTCTTCTTTGTAGCGTTGTCACGACCTTACTAAGGTCTGGTGTTCCGCCACCAATTCTATTTTTACGGGAGGGGAGCTGTCGCTTTCTTTATGGGATCTCCATCGCCTCGGGGGACTTCGTCTCTCGGGGGTATTTTCGACGAATCCTTCCCTTACGTCGATGACTTCTCTTCTGGTCATCATCTTCCTCTACCCGAAAGCCTCGGATATTTGATCTTGGCTTACTTCCGATCTTTCTGCGCTGCTGAGGCGGAGAGAGCTGCCGGAGTTTCGATGTCCGACCGGGCGTCTTTTTGGTTCCGCCGGAGCGGGACTCTCGGCTTTGTGGAAGGCGCTTGGGCGATCGTTATGAAGACCGGGCTCGAGGAGCCGCAACAGGTCGAACGGTTGAACCGACCTTTGAAGGAGCTTCGGTGTTCGGACGTGCTTTCGCCGGCGAGGTTTATTTGGCCGCTTTCTTCTCTATGTGGCTCACGCCTCTGCATCCTCCCCGCCCGGTATGTTGAGGTACACAATTTTGAAGATGGCTTGCTTTTTGGCGGCGGCTATAAGTGCAACTTGGCGCCCGCGACTTTGGCAGGTATCTACCAAGCTCACGAACAGTTCTAGTTGGGGAAGGTCCCCTGGCCCTTCGTTTACTCTGGCTCGCGCACATTATTTGGCGTCCATACAGCTGATTCGGTCGAAGGTGACCGGCCGTTAATGATGGTTTACCGCAACCCCAACAATGGTCGTGTGCCTATACACGAGGGAAGCTCGTGCTCTATTTGGCGGCGGGGTGCGGTTGGCATGGGCGCAAGCAATCCCCTCGGTCCTATTGTCGACAGGCGGGCGCCTGACCCTCCGGATTGAAGTGGATTACTTCCGGTGTGTCTTGGGCGAAAGCAGTCTCGTATTGCAACAGCGTGACTTCCTGATTGGGGAGTCGTACAGTCCGCACCGGTTTGCTCGTCAGTTTGGCTTTTGCCAGGATTTACCGGGTGCTCTGATCGGGGATCAGAGGAGGGCGCTGGCGGTCGAGTCGTTGGTGGAGATTTGGCAGAGGGAGAATGCCTTTCCCCTCGAAACAGTTGATGTGTCGTCTTCCACCAGTCTGGATGTCGATTCGGGAGTGACGGCTTTATATCGAGGATCATGGCTCGAAGCCGTGGTTCCTCTTTTTGAGGTAGAAGCACTTACTTTTATTCGTGTACCCTTTGTTTCCTTGGCATTTGCTCGTGCTTACGTTTTTCTTCTCCTTGTGTCTCTGAGAGAGAATGGGAGAGTTTTACGGGGGAGCGGGGGCCGCGTAAGAAGGCTGCGCCAAAGAGGGGTCCTGCGAAGAAGAAGATGCCGGCCTCTAGACCTTCCCAAAAGGTGACTCAGGCTCTGGCGACCGTCGAGCCAGGGGAAGGAGTTGTTATCGGAGAAGCGCTCCTGCCCTGCCTGCCGAACCGGTTGTTCGGCCGAACTCGTTGTCTTCACCAGTTGCGGATGCGCCTCTAGATAAAGGAAAGGGGGTCGTGGACCCGATAATAGCGCACCCCGCTGTTCCGCCGCCGGCAGTCTCTCCGAGGAGGGTTGTGCCGAAGAGGAGGAGGACAAGGGTTCCAAGGGTCGTCTTCGACCCGCCCTTGTTTAAAAAGAGGTCGAGGAGTAAGCACCATCAGACTTCTTCTTCTTCTCGTGACTTGCCTTCTCCGACGGTTTCTGCTTTGGAGTCGCGAGAAGTTATCATGGGGTATGTCCTGTAGAGAGGCTGGAGGCCGCCGCTTCGGGAAGCGTTACTCTGTGGTCGGAGGTGATGCGGGTTATTTCTTCTCGGTGCGGCCAGGGGGTAGAGGCGGAGCCCGGCAGATGCACTTGCGCTGGTTCCTTATTCTGTGAGCCAACTTGAAGTTTGTTGGGAGGGTTCGCTCTCTCTGTTGTCTCGGGGCTATGTTTAGGAGAGGGGAGGGACCAAGAGGGGATGTTCTTGACGCCGCTGCTCTTTGAGGGGATGGGTAGGGCGGACTGCCCTATGACCATCTCTAGTGATGGGGGCGACGTCGTCTTCTCCTTTGGTGGGGAAGGTGGGGTGGGGTTTTAGGACCCTGATTCGGACTCGAGTCATCGCTTCCTTCCTGCTCGATGATAGGCCACGCACCGAAGGAAGGCTGGATGGCCAGGCAACCGGTCCGGTCGTTAGGGAAGAGCGTCTAGAGCCCATTCACCCGGTCCGCTTGGCCGAGAATTCTTTCTCATCTCGGCTGACTGCGGTAGGTTTTCTTTACTCTCTGTTTCTTCCTCCTGCTTTTCTTTTCTTAACCCCTTTGCTTGTGTGGCAATTTTGCGATCCTCCATGATTTTCTCTCGGCGACCTCGCGAGGGTGGGTCCAACAATCTGCGATAGGCCTATGGTCTCGGTTCGTCTGCACAGCCTTGGCTCTGCTAGAGAGGACCCCCGCTCCCGGAGCTGGTGGTTGATGCCAGCGGTCTTTAGAGCATTTACGTTTGGCGGGTGTCAATGTTTCTATCTTGGAGCGGTGGGTGGAAGATTTCGCTCGAGAAGTTGAAGCGTCTCCAGGAGTTGCATTGCTCTGTTGCCAGTAAGCTCCCCAGGGCCGATTACCAAGCTCTCGAAGCCGAAGCGTCGCGGTCGGTCCGACGGGTGCATTGCCGGCGCAATGAGATGGTTGAGTTGGTCAGTCGGCACCGGTCCGAGTACGACACTATGAAGGCTCAAGGGGAAGCCGTCGGCCGAACAACTGGCTAGGCTGGATTCTCAACTTCGATTCCCGCCGGGCGGACATCGAATCGCTTCGGTCCCGAAGCTTCAGGCGTTTGATGCTGAAGCATCGTGTTAGAGCGGCGACTTGAAGATGTCCGTGCACAGCTTTGTGCTGGCGAGCGAAGCGCGTGAGCTTGAGGATACGCGGGCGAGGTGCCGGCGGCGGCGCCAGAAAGTGATCGACTTTGAGCTCAACCAAGTAGCCCTCTCTTTTTCACCCCCTTGGATTTAATGTAGCCCCCATATTTTGTACTCCATTTTTGAGGTCTCGGATCCCTTTTTGTTTTCGAGACCTTGGGTGTAAAGAATATTTTTTCTGCTACCCTGATCACGGATAAAATCGTTTGAGAAATTTACCGTTTGTGATAGGTAGCTCCGACCCGTTAGCGGTGACGATTTTGTATGTGCCGTTGGTGTAGGCTTTTTGTACGACATAAGGGCCTTCCCATTTGGGTGCGAATTTGCCCCCGGTCTTGCTCGTAAAGAGCATTGGCCGTCGAACTGCTAGCACGAGGTCGCCCTTCTGGAATGACCTGAGGCGTACCTTTTTGTTGAAGGCTCTGGTCATGCGGGATTGATAACACTCGAGACGTTGTTGTGCCTCGAGTCGTTGTTCGTCGAGGGACTCAAGCTCTGCAAGTCTCAATTGGGCACATTCCTCCGTCGTCAGTCCTTCTCTTACAGCTATGCGTAAGGAAGGGAGTTGTACTTCGAGAGGGAGTACCGCTTCGGCGCCATAAACCAGCGAATATGGAGTCGACTGGGTAGGCGTTCTGGCCGTCGTTCTGTATGCCCATAAAGCTTCGGGAAGCTTTTCATCCCAGCTCTTTTTGTGGGCGCCGACCGTTTTCTTCAAAATTTTGCAGAGTGTCTTGTTGAAAGCCTCTGCGAGTCCGTTGGCTGCCGGGTTGTATGCCGACGACATCCACTGTTGTATGCAAAATTTTTCGCAAAAGCGGTCCATGACTCTGTTTACGAAGGGTATGCCGTTGTCCGTCCGCGATGTACCGCTGAACTCCATATCTGTATATGAGCTGCGTTGAATGAAATCGGCAACATGGTGGTGGCTTTGACCTCTCGGTAGGCTGCGGCTTCAGCCCATTTGGAGAAGTAGTGCAATGCAGGCCGGCCAAGATGTCTTGTTTGTCGAGTCGGATTTCGGGTGATGGGACCGATGATATCCATTCCCAAGCTTCGAAAGGCCAGGAAGCGGCCGTTGGGTGAAGCGGCTCGGCGGTTGGTGTATGTAGTCGGCGTGGAATTGGCACGGTTTGCAGGTTGAGGGCCATTTCAATGGCGTCCCCGAGCATGGTTGGCCAGTAATAGCCGAAGTCGTTTGACTTGCAGGGGTGAAGCTTTGGGCCAGCTTGATGTGCTCGCATATCCCGCTGTGTATTTCTTTCAATACTTGTAATCCCTCTTGTTTCGAAAGGCAGCGGAGGAGTAGACCTTCGTATGACCTCCGGTATAGTACGTCATTGATAAAAACGTACCTGGGAGCTGTTCGGCGAATTTGGACTCGCTCCCGCAGGTCGACTGGGAGCGTGCTGTGGCGGAGGAAGTTGATGATGGGTTCATGCCAATCTTCGGTTTGATTTTGACTAGCCGATACTGGGAGAGATTCCTCTATCTCTTACGTTAACTCTTCGTCTGTTTCTTCCTCAGCTGGTGGAGGGATGACCCATTGTTCGCGCACACGGGAACTTCGGGTTTGGTCGATTCGTCGAAGTGTGCTAAGCTGGCAGCAATGCCGGCTAACGCGTCGGCTGGCCCATTTCGGGCGAGGGACATAGTGGAGTGAAACTTCGGGATTTGGGCAGAAGTTCACCGGCATATCTCGAGAGGTTTGAGCTCGGGTTTTTTTTACCGAACTCTCTGTCAACCGCTTGATAACCAAAGCCGAAGTCGCCATAGATGTTCAATTGCGGCAACTGCATCTCGACAGCTATACCGAGTCCGAGGAGAATGGCTTGGTACTACGCTTCATTGTTCGAACAAATCGGGTGAGCACGAATGAATACTGGCAGTAGATCCTTCTTTGGGGAGACAAACGGGACTCGGCGCCGGCTACATTTCTCCGTCTTGGCGCCATCGAAATACATCTCCCAAGGTGGAAGCACTTGCCGACCAGGAATATTTCTTCGATGGGAATTCCTCGGTTAACTCCCATTCGGCTGGCACCGGGTGGTCGGCTAAGAAATTGGCCAATGCTTGGCCCTTAATCGCGCTCTTTGAGGAATGAAATTGATCTCGAATTCTGATAAGAGCGAGCCCATTTTGCCAGTCTACCGAAGAGGATTGGTAGCGACATAATGTACTTCAACGGATCTTCGAGAAATGAGGTTCGTTGAATGCGCCCCAGAGGTAGTGTCGAAGTTTTTGAATTGCGAATATGAGAGCAAGACAAATCTTCTCGATCGGTGTATAGTTGAGCTCGGCACCCACCGGTGTTGGCTGAGATAATACAGAGAACGTTCTTTGTTGTCCCCATCGCATTGGGCCAAAAGAGCTCCTACCGACTTTTCCTGTGCTACAAAGTAAAGCAGCAGGGGTTTTTCGACGATCGGAGCTACGAGCACCGGTGGTTTGGTGAGGTATGCCTTTATGTTGTTAAAGGCGTTCCGGCAAGCGTCGTCCCACTCGAATGGTGTACCTTTCTTTAGCAGACGACTGAAAGGCTGGCATCTCCCGGCAAGGTTCGAAATGAAGCGTCGTATGTACGCCAGGTGACCTTGGAAGCTTTTGAGCTCAGAGACATTCCTGGGTTCCGGCATCTTTTGAATGGCGTCGATGTTCGACTGGTCGATTTCGATTCCTCTGTGATGGACAAGGAATCCCAAGAATTTGCCTGAGGTGATGCCGAAAGCACACTTCAAAGGGTTCATTTTCAGCTGAAACCGTCGCAGTCGCTCGAACACTGCCCGAAGATCGAGAAGATGATCGGCTCGTTGCTTTGTTTTCACCACCAGATTGTCGACGTAGCATTCGACTCGCTTATGGAGGAAGTCGTCGAAGATGTTCTGCATCGCTCTTTGATATGTCGCACCGGCATTTTTGAGTCCGAACGGCATGACTTTGTAGCAAAAAATCCCTTTTGGAGTGCGAAATGCAGTGAGCTCCTCATCTTTTGGGTCCATCCGAATTTGATTATAGCCGGAGGACCCGTCCATGAAGGATAGGGCTTCATGACTTGTCGTCGCGTCGACCATAAGCTCGATTATTGGCAGAGGGAAGTCGTCCTGCGGGCACGCCTTGTTCAAGTCGCGAAAGTCGACGCAAATCCGGATTTGGCCAGTCTTCTTTTTGACGGGGACGATGTTTGCAATCCAAGACAGGTACTTCACCTCCTTGATGAAATTTGCCGCGATCAACTTGTCGACCTCCTTTTCGATTTCAGGAACCAATTCGGGTCTGAATCGTCTTTGCGATTGTTTCACTGGTCGAACAGAGGGATGAACCGCCAATTTGTGAACTGCTACTCGCGGATCGAGGCCAGGCATCTCTGTGTAGTTCCATGCAAAGATGTCGCGATATTCGCGGAGCAGCGCCATGTATTCGACCTCTTCATCGGCCGTCAGTGAAGCACTGAGGAATGTCGGCCTCGGGTCCTCTGCTGTGCCCAAGTCGACTTTCTTTAATTCATCGACGGTTGACTGGCCTCCTTCTTCGAATTTGGCCGGAGCCTCCTTCAAGACAAATTCCTCATCATCTTGTTCGTCGTCGGTGACGGAGATGTGATTCACCATTACCGATTTGTACGCGCGCGCTCGTGCTAGGGCTGCTTTCAAAGTATAGATGATGACTGGCCCGCCGTCTTTCTTTGGTCGCCGTCGATTGATGGCGGCTTTTGTGTAAATGATCACCGGCTTTGGGGGATTTTGTTTCTCGATTGGGGTTTGGCCAACTGAGACTTGATGAACATCTACCGATGACTTTCTGGTTACCTTTACCGGCTTCGTTTGGGCTGTATAGATCTTGATTGGTTTTGGCCTTTCGTAGTCAAGGCCCAGGCGACCTTGACTGATGCAGTGTCCTTCGTTCTTCAATTTCTCCTATTCTGGAGTGAAGATGGGTAAAGTCACAGGAGGCTTGGCGTGAATCTCGTCTTTTGTAAGATTGCCCCCTGCTCTGGCCATCAACCGGTAGGCATTTGGGTCGAAGCCTTCATTTGAGCGTGTAACCGGTAGCTGTTGTTGGTTGGCTCGGCAACCGCTTCCACGATGCTTCGTTCCTCCGGTTTTGGCAGAGGAAGTGTGACCTTTTTTCGGCAAAGGGGTCTGCTGGATTTTGTTGTAGGCGACCGGGGAGCTTCTCCTTTCTTCCTTTGCGACCGTGGAATGTACCGTAGGATGGGTACATTAGGGGCTTCATACTGGAGTAGCCGTGGTCGATTTGTGACCATGTGTCGGCTCTTTGTAGAGATACGACTGCGCGTCGTGGTGCGCTTGGGAGATGCAACTTGCGTCGAAGTCGTGGTTTTATGGGCTGCGATTTGTTGGAGTGTTACATCCTGCATCGGTTGTTTGGACGATGCGGCCTGCGTCGGAGTGCTCTTGGCGTTTGCTGCCTGGTTTGACTCCGGTGACAATTTAACTGTCGGCCTAGTCGTCAGGTAGAATTTAGCATATGCGAACGATGCCTCTGCCTCTGTGAATGGGCTTTCGTCGGCATACACCGTCTTCTACTCGCCGTTTTCCCAATACTTGAAGCATTGGTGGAGTGTGGATGGTACAACTCCATTAGAGTGAAGCCACGGTCGACCCAAGAGCAGGTTGTATGAGGTCCTCGAGTCGATGACTTGAAGAGGCGTGTCGGCTACCATGTCCCCAATGTGTAGCTTTAGGTTCGTCATGCCGAGTGTTCTCTGGCCCTCCTGGTTGAAACCTTGAATGAGGAGAGAACTAGGAGAAAGGTCGCCAGCAAAGAGACCGATATTCTTCATCGTATGCGGATGGATGGGCAGAATGTTGACTGCAGATCCACAGTCGATGAGGATACGGTTGATTTTGTGATCCCTGATGTAGCCGGAGATGAACAACAGTCTGTTGTGATTTTTCGACCCCAATTGTGCGTCTTCCTCTCTGAACGTAATGCATGGTGGGCATGTGACGGCCAGAACTTCTTCCGACTTCGCGAGATGCGCTTTGGTATAAGCATCTTCCTCTTCTTTTCGAAAAGGAGGAGTTAACCCGACTTTTGGCAGGTCGTGTTTTCTCATCAGCAGCGTCTCGAGCTCAGCTTTGAGTTCCTCTGGTTTGTCGAGGACTCGGATTAGGGCTTGTCTGGACCTGATGTCCAAATCGAGGTCATCTTCTATTTTGTTGAGATGTGAGATTTGTTTGAGCGACGTCTCTAGGTCGTCGCATTCGACGACTAGTCTTTTGCCCTTCTCTTTTGTTCCTGTTTGCTCGGGAGGAGTTGTCGAGCAGGTTGCCACCATTGCAGGCGGTGAGAGGAACTCCTTCGGGAAGAACTCCGCCAATGTGACAGGTCTTCTTTTCTTTTTGTTTGCCCCTTGGACGTCGGTCCTAGGAGCTTTTCTTTGACGTTTCGCGGCTCTTTTGTTTGGCCGCTTTGCTTTTGTTTGGATGGTCACCGGTGCCGGTTCGATTTCTCGAATAGGCTTCTTTCTCCGGGTGACCAAGATCCACCCCTCTGCGTCGACTGCAGCTTCTTTGCGGGGTGCCGGTTTTGGTGCGACCTTAGCGGTGGTCGCGTTTGTTGTTATGAGGTCATTTGGAGAAACCGGGCTTTGGTCGGTACTCCTTCTTCGTGGCCTGCTTCTTGTTTGGCGAAGTTGGCTGATTCGGCTTGGCTCCGGATGGAGGCGGCATATGAGGAGGCTGTGTTTTCAGCTCCTTCAGTTTCAATACGGCCTTGCGCCGCCAGCTCCATGATGCGATCCTTCAAGACGAAGCATTTCTCCGTCGAGTGCCCAACCAGTCGATGGTATTTGCAAAAGTTTGGATTTTTGCTTTTGGATTGGTCGCCAGGTCTTTTGATTTCTAGCAGCCTCAATAGTTGATTGTCAAGCAGCTGATCGAGCATGATGGGAACGTCGGCGTCGGCAAAGGGATATGTCTTTGCCTGTCGTTCTTCCAGTGTCAGCTTCTTAAAGCCTCCCGTCAATTGTCGTGGGAGGTAGGTCTGCTTGACTTTGCTTCCGACCTTGATTGGTTCGACGGTATTGGTCGCGAAAGAGGATTTCATTTTCTCTTTCGTTTCTTTTGGTGCGGTCGCGGTCGGTGCCTTCCCCTTTTTGCGTGGGTCAGCGGAAGATGATCCTTCTTCCCCTCGTTCTTCTATTAGGATCTCCATGTTATGAGCTTCTGTTGCGAGCTCTTGGAAATCATTCGGTTGTCGGCTACGGATGTAGCGTAGGAGTTCCCAATGCATTCCTTGAGAGCACATCTCGATCTCGGCTTCGAGGGAGAGATTTGAGCTTTCTTTGCAGTTTAGGCTTAAATTTCTCCATCGATTGATATAGTCAACCACCTTTCGCCTTTTTTCGTTTGAGATTGGCGATTTCTACCAGCGTGACCGACCGTGCCGGGTGTTGTAGAAACGGCGGCTGAGGAATTCCGTTCTAGTTGCTCCCAGCTGTTGATGGACTCTGGGGTAGCTAAATATACCGGTCGGCGTTTCCCTTGATGACCGGCCGAACTGCTTTTTTACCAGCAGGTCACCGTCGGTACGGCGTTGTTGCGGGTTTCTATGAAATGTGCGACGTCTTTGCTTTGGATGGCCGTCACCGTTGAATTGCTGGAACTTGGGAGGGTGATAGCCGATAGGCATTAGGACATTCTGGATCCTTTGTGTGTATGCGGTCTCTTGTAGGCGGCCCGATTTGTGGTCGCCCCGTGCGCTGTTTCATTACCGCCACGGTTGACGAGCTCTGTGATGGCGTCAAGTGTGAGAGCAGACGGATCCACTTCTGGTGGGCCTCTGCGGATGGCCACTGGAGCGACGGGCGGCAGCTTCGTCGTCGAGGGAAGAGTCTTCCAGCGGTAGATTGCCCGATTTTGGTAGTCGGCCGATTTGGTCGACTTCTTGAGAGACGCCACCGATATTATTGGTGGTTGTGCCCATTTCAAGCCGTTCAAACATCTTCGCAATTTGATCATTGCGAGCTGCTAGTTGAGCATCCGGGCTGCAAGTTGCGCATCCTTTATCGCAGCGGTTGTTCGCTTTGCTCCTTTATCGCGAGCCTGCATTTCCGCAAAAGTTGTTCTTCGATGGTTTTGGCGAAGTTGTCATTGCGGCCATCTTGACAGTTCGCGTCGGGGTAGTTGTTCTCGACGCGGCTTGAAGATATGAAGCCTTCGTTGGTGACTTCATTGAGGGTGCGGTCGTTGTGGAGGACGGTCGGAAGGACCGGTCGCGGGTTGATGGCGAGAGTGGCTCGGAAGCGACGACCGGCTTGGCGGCAGCGGACGCCGGTGAGAATCGGAAGGATGAGATAGGTGATGTTTGCGGTAGGGGAGGTCGCCGGGCGTGTGTGCGGCGAAGGTGAACGGATAGGTGGTGGACCATTTGCTGCATTGAGTGCTGCTAGAAGGTCGCGGTCGGACCAGCATAACCGGGCGAAGTTGTCCGTCGCCGACGTTCTCTATATGGAGGAGGCTGGTATTGAGTGAGTTCTTGCAGCAGAGAGGGAGGAGATGCCCCCGCTTTGCTCGTATCGTTGCACCAAAGTGGGAACAATAGAGCTTCTCCGCGGACGGCGCAATCGTGGCCGGACTGGCGGTCGGGCTGCGAGGAGGAGGAGATCTGGCGACAACCAGGTATGTTGGTTTGGCCATTGCCGGCAGCAGTTTGGCGGCGGACCGCGGGCTGGTTTGTTGGAGGCGCGGTAGAGCTCGGGTGGCACTAATAAGGCGCTTTGGACGGGCGCGTGCCACGCATGAAAGGAGCTTGTCCAGCCAGACAAATTCCTGGCCATAGCTCTCCTCACCGGGCGAAAGTGGGCGGTGGTGGAGAGATAGGAGCGCTGGGGTTGGTCGAGATGCAAAGGCTGGTCCCATGAAGCTCCGGTGGTTGAGCTCGCGGTCGCTGGGCGGGGCAGTTGGTTGAGCTGAGCTCGAGGAGGCTGTTTGTTTTTTGCCCTTGTTGTTGGTGTTGTTGTTGTTGTTGCCGTTGTTGGCGGTGCTGGCCATGGCTAAGGTTGGAGATGTTTTTTTTTTTTTTGACGGAGAAGGAGATGAGAGGTAGGAAAGGTCCCACCGGTATGCCAAATCTGTTTCACCGAAAATCCGCCGGTCCGTGAAGAGGCGCGACCGAGAGAAGTCTTCAATTACTTTAGAATAAATTTGTTACATGGTGTGTTGTAAATATCAAGGAATGCGAAGTTCACTCTCCTAGGCTTCCTCCTCGATTCGATCTCCGTGTGAATTTGGTGAAGTTTTGGCTCGCGAGGTCGCGTCGTCGAGACTTCGAAGTTCGTAAACGAATGTACACAATCTGGTGTGGCTTTTGTTGGTCGACGGAAGTATTTGTGTTCCGTGTGTTTCGATTTGGACGATGCGGCGGACGGTGTAGAATTGCTTCGGTCGGTCGAATTTGTAGAACCACGAACTGCAGATGTTGAACTTCTTTGCGATGAAAGAACCTGCGTGCGTGAGGAACTCTTCTTCGGTGAAGGGAGTTTTGGACCTTCGATTTGGGAACGAGAGAGAGCTTCGCAGACCGATGTTCAAAGAGTCTTTCGAATGTGATTTTTTCCAACCCCCGGAACAGGGAACTTATGGCCTTTGTAGCCATGCGTGTAGTAGTTGTTGAGAGATTTTGCACGAGAAAGGGGATCACGATCCCTTTACGCCGTGAAGTTGAGGGAGAAGAGGGAAGGAGGGAGACCGTGGTCATGACCCTCTTTTCGCTCCTTCCGGTTGAAGACCCGAGTGGTGGGCTGATGATGCATGCCGATTCGGACGGTTCTTTCTGGCGAATGACCGACTTTGGTGGCTGGACGACGGCGTCACGGCTGGACTTCAGTAGTGGATTGCCGCGAACGGACTTTGATGACGATTAAAGCCTACCCATGGTCATTGTTTGAAGGGCGATGGGTTGTTGGGCTTATCGGATTTGGGCCAACGTACATTTTGATGCATACAGGCCCCAACAAGCACCAAAGAAAAAATAATACTAATAATAATAATAATTAATAAAAGTAAAATTCTGACATTATAAAGACAAAAGGGCCCTTTATTTCAACTTTGTACATATCTAATCTATCTATGCAAAATTTAAAAGAAAAGTGACTATATCCACATGGGCAGGAATAGTAATGTCTATTGCATCTACCTCCTGAAGTTTCAAGGTAGATTATTAGGTTTCATGAGACATTACTGCAACATATTCAGACACTACAGTAAAGAGTTACGCCCTTTTATCTTTTATTCTTTGATAAAAATGACATTTCATTAGGTAGGTTATAAAGCCCTCATTTGGTAGCGAAAAGCAATCGTTTCGAATGAACGCATCCGCCAAATCCTCATCCTTTCTCTTCAGCTCTCATGGCCCGTGGCGGAAGCCGTTCCCCCCACTTTCCCGCCATGGCCTCGTCGGCTTGCGAGTCCCAGCCTGCGCGATTGGCCGCAATCCGAAGAGAAACGAGAAATCGGATGAGAAAGTCGAAATGGTTATTGATCTCGACGATATTGCCAGTCGAGCTTCCAGGTCGGTGAACATCTTCGTGAAATCGGCAAACCGGAGACTAAACACTTTTGTTTCTTCGGGAGCCGAAGTTCTCACGGACCTTCAGTCTCTAGTTACTATCAATCCAAATGGACGCATTGTGATAGCCTGTCGCCGCACTTCTCTGCACTTTATGGGTAACTTTCTTATTGGGAGCTTCGTTTTCTTTTATGTGATGAGGTTTCTCGTCAAGGTGGGGCTTCGCTCAGGGATAGGGTTTGGTGGAATCGACTTGGTCCGCAGGAGGGACCGAAGTCTTGGGGGACGAGAGGTGATCGTAGGGAAGAAATTTATTAGGAAAAGAGTTAGTGTTCCGATTGATTATTCGTCAGCGAGTGGGGGAACGATGCCTACAGTGCCTGGGGCCGAAACGCACAAACTTACTTTGAAGAAGGAAACTTTACCCGACTGGTGGCCACATTCAGTTCGTTCTCATGTAGTCACGACCGGGAGTCCAGAGTTACGGAGGGAAGCTAATAGACTAATACGAGGTTAGCAATGTCGTTTCATTCATCTCCTTTTCTTTGCTATTTCTTTCCTTTTTTTTGTCAATAATTTGGTTTCATTCGGGAGTTAACATTCTGAATTATTATGTTGATGCTTTACATCTTTTTGTGCCTTAGGTAAAGTTACTCGTACTATCTGCTGAGTGATTCAGTCAAGTTCTACTGGATTAAATTCAGTGTATTCACTTTGATCTCCAGCTATCATGGATAATAGAATGAGCGGAAAGGACTTTACTGAGGATGATATTGTTCAAGTCAGTGCTGTTTAGTATTTATCTCCTCTAAGTCAATGTAAATTGCCTTATTTTGTGCTGCCATTACATCTCTAAGCTCCAACTCTGCTGAACCGTCTGACAAATAAATGATCTAACGCTGCTGAACCATTTGACTTGTTAATGATCTACCTCTCAATGACATCCTTCCCATTTGTAAAATTATGTCTTTTAACGATGTTCTGAGCTCTTCTGTTTGCAAAACCTTGTTATGGATGTTTTGTTAGTAGACGTTCAAGTGCTAACAATGTGCTTTTTTTTTGTATTTTATGGGGAGCAGCTTCGTCATATATGCAAGTCCTCTGGTACAAATGTTTCTTTTGACACAACTAATTCTCGAGATTCCTTTTATCGGGCATCGGTAGAATTTATTCTTGACATTTGCAGAAGGTATTTTTTTTCCAGCCATTATTTTTCTCTCACGTGATTTTTCTGTCATTCAACAACATTTGCTTTTCTGACTGCCCCTAAATTGTGACTTTACGAGTCTTTGTGTAGATCTCGACCTGACACTATGCAGGTTGATGGGGAGGGACCCCGAGAATTCCTTTCTGGGTTGGCAGACAACATAGGACTTGAGAATACACGTGCCGCAACAATTATATCTGCTGTTGTTGCAGCAAGCACTCGTTCAGCATTTTTGCAGGCTTGGGTAATATTTTTTTCTAATACTACCCTCTCTCTTGAGTTAGGAGATTGGATTGTTGTGGTAATGCATTTGGATGCTATTTTGGCATAACTTCTTGGAACAATCTTGTTCCTTTCTAGTCTATTTTAAATTTTTTATTCTTGTATGATTGTAGGCATATGAAGTTCAAGGGAAACGACCTGAAGCATTGAATCTACTGTCAAATATGTGCAACATTCATCTGATGTTTCCCCCTGAAGAAAATTCTGTATGTACATTGTACTGTGAGTTCATTGCTTGCTTCTTTAATTATCTGTTTGCACCATTTGATTTAGCACTACGTCACACGGAAACTTATTGTTGCTTGCAGAATATTGTGACTTCTGTAGAAGCAATTTTCTTTATGCTGATGACTTGTAATTACTTTGGCTATTTGTATTATGAAACAAACCAGTGACATAACAACTAGGAGTATGATAATATCATTGTTTTATAGATGAGAAGACATTTGACTATTCTTTGATTGTCCAATGGTGGATTCTCCTGGTGCAATGACTGCTGAATTGTGGTTCCCCTGGCCCATTGACTACCCCGCCTTCCATTTTAATTCCACCCACAGTCAACTGACAGGGTTGAGTAGTGGAGTCTGCTACACTCAGAAGTGTTCTTCTTATGTACTTTTTTCTATATTTTGTTTATGGGAAGATTTCTAGTATAGTGTGGGCACCTCATTTGAGAATGAATTAGGCATTTCTTATAGTCTCCTCTTGAAAATTTAAGCAGGTTTGAATTTTTAATTTCTGGTTTAGTGTTTTTAATTTAAGTCGGATGAATGCAATTAATGTCTAAAAAAAGTGTTCATATAACCCTTTATGTTCTTCAATTCTCTAGCCTGAGATGGAGATGGTGGCTTATGGTCTTGCAAAACACCTAAAGGTAGAGCAGAAAGAACACTTATTTAAGCTTCTCGGAAAAGTTTGTGATGGACCAACACCAAGATCTCTGGAGGAAGCTCTTGGACTGGTGAGCAGTCTATTTGCTATAATATCTGATGATTCTTTTCTATCTTTTCTTGTATTTAGATAATTCAGTATGATGCAGCAAAATACAAAAAAGAAAAATGATTTGCTTTCTTTGGTTGATGTGGCAGGAATATGTAGGCGTGGGCACGGGTTGGGTTTGGGTCGGGTTTTTGAAAACCTGAACCTGACCTGACATATAGTACCCGAAATCTGAACCTGTAAAAAACCCGAACCAGAACCCAAGCCCAACTCGATCCCTTATTCTATAAACCCGAACTCAACCCAACCCAATCTAAACCCAACAGTATAACCCCTTGGGTAAAGCCAAACCTGAACCAACCCAAGATCCGGTTTGTATTCCCAAACCCAAACCTGACCCGCAGGTTGGATTTGGGAATCCAAACCTGGTATTTTTGGGTCAGATTGGGTCGACTTCCCAGACAAACACGACCCAATGCCCACTCCTATGTAATGCCTGTTGGAAAGTCAAGGGTGGCATTGCTATGCAATTGAGATACTAGACCTAAGGACTATTATGCCTGAAGTCATAGATTCCATGGATGCGGTGTATATTATGCTTTTGATTGTTGGTGGTCTTTGAAAACTATTAAAAATAGTACAATTATCTAAGCCTATCTGGAGGGTGTAGGTGTCTTTGTAATTTAAAAAAATTAAAAATCAATTACACAAGAAATAAAGGAAGGCTAGAAATAACATGAATAAATTGTGAGTGATGCCTGAAGAAAGGACAACTTATCTATATAGTGTGCTTGGATATAGCAGAGTGGAGTGGGGGGCTGTGTGGTTGACTTGCAATTTTTTCAATAGTTATAAATTAATCATAACTGACTTTACTTTAACCATGTATTCCAAATCTTTTGAAGCACATGATTCTATTACATTGGTATGTTGTCAGAACTCGTCTACATTTTAACAGTTGTTGGCTCAAACTCATTTTGATTGATCCTGTGCATCTCTACCACTATTGTTTTGTTCTTGTAATGAGTATGAACGACTCTGAATCACCTGAGCTAGAATATGCCTGGTCAAATTTGAAGTCTGGAAGTGTGCATTAGAAAGGAGGAAAGACAAGTTTTAGGGTTTAGGTTTACTAATATCTCATTTTTTTCTTATGAATTTGGTGACTGGTTCACCATGGATGCAATCGCATTTAAGCCAAAAAGGGTTATTGAACTTCAAAGCGGTGTGATCTATGTTACTAGCTGCAGACATAGGTTGTCAGGTCTTTATATAGCTTTCCAGGCTATGTTGTTTCTTTAGCAGGGTCTTATGAACCCACGTTTTGTGGCTGTTAGCATCTGATATAGCAAGAAATGGAAGTGGGCTGGCATCTGATATACCTATCCTTTTTTGAGTCTCTTTTTTTATGTTTGGAAAAGCAGTGGCAGAGACTGTTTTCTTGTTTGTTGATGAGAGGATGTCTGGGTAACCTGTTCCTTTGTTTATTGTCCACTTCTAATTTTGTTTTATATATTATTTCATTTAACCAAAAAAAAAAAGTTGCTCCGTGAATGATTTAATTACTTTGAAAGGTCTAAACCCCTGTTTCATGTTGTGTTATAGGTTTACCCTAAATGTTTGCCTGTTGATTCTGACAATTGGACTTGTTCCTTTTTTTTCTGTCTTGTAGATGCTGCCTCTCCTTCATGAAGATGGTTTAGAAAGGTCTGTCAACGGGCATCAATGATTCATGAATGTCATCTTTATTGATTTGGTGGAGGCATGGTATAGTGACTGTGATTCGCTTCATTCTTGTATTAACAGGTGAAATGAATATGGCTACTCCTTTCCATATAATTGTGGTGAGATTTTGAAGGGTGTAATAAAGAAATGAAGAATACTTTCATCAACAAGGAATATGAAAAAAAAAAATTAAAAGTAGATTATTTTAAGGAAATATAGAGAAAAATTTTAAAAGAAGGTATTTTGAAATAAGTTTGTATTTAGGAAAAGTAAAGCAAAATTTAATAAAAAAGATTATAATAGAGGAATATGAAGAAAAAATTTAGATGACTATAATATACTCATGCATCTTTTCACATGGATTGGTGTGTTTAGTATGTAAAAGAAACACTACATAATATATATTGAAATGGGAAGTCAATGTATACCGGTTACAAAATTTAATATTAAGTATGAAATAGAAAGTATCAGCCTGTTTTTCATATTTAACATGGAGGGGAAGGAATCCGAATTCAAGAGTCAAAGCTACCGCAATGTGCTGATTACTATTTATGACAGCACTAAATGGCAGAAATAAGTTTGTACAAGCTCCAGAATATTACCTAATTGTACTAGAATAAGCAAGAAATCAGGCTTTTGTTATAATTTTACTGTGCAAATCTTTTAATTATTCTTTTCAATATAAATAATAACGCCTGCTTTCTCTTTGGGGATTGATTAAATAAACAAAACAAAAAGTGAAAATATGAATCGCTCATGGCCTTCAGGCCAGGGGGGCTGTGTTTTTAATCGTTCTGTCGTAGTTCCCCGTGTCAGATCCTGTTTAAACTTCGAGGATGCCCATTATTGCCAGGGCGGTCGGCTCTCAACTTGGCATTCAGTTAGAAGTAGAAACCGAAGGAATGCACAAATTACGCACCAGACCACATCAAGAGGTCAAAACTATTGCACCAGCACAGATTAGGAAAGGAAATAATAATGTCGAGGAAGGGGCATACACATGAAGAACAAATAAGACCAAGATATTAAAGAGCCAGTGTTTCTTCGGCCAAAATCATGTTCTCAATGAGGAAGAAGCCATCATCAGAATATATGGACAATTCAAGCTACACGGCACCAATGCTGCAAGCAGGCAAAGTTTTCACCATTCTCGTTTTTTAAATTAAAAAAAGAAAAAAATTAGTAATAATGCCACCATAGCAACAAAGCGCCACATAAAGAAAGCATTGAAGAGCAACCCCAAGTTGGGAAACACTCTCAAGTCTCAACCAAATCCCATGTCAGAATTTTTTTTTTTTAAACAATAAAAAGAATAAAGACCAACCAACTACTCTGCCGCCAACACAACACAACCGAATCACTGCAAAAGATGTGACTTGTCTAACATCAGAGAAATAATGGAGAGAAAACCGATGTCTTAAATATCAGTAACCGGAGCAACAGGAGGTGCAGCTTTAAGATGGAGAAGTGGTTGCAGGGCTTTCACAACTATGCTCATGTTTGGCCGGAACTCAGCTTCATATTGAACACATAATGCTGCCACAGCTGCCAACTGTGAAAAACAAACATTTCAAAGTTCAGATGAAAAATGCAAATAAGAGAATATTTCCCGCGGGAACAGATAGTAGGAAAGAACAATCTGTATGGTGAAGCAAAAGAAAGATCTTCTGGAGGTACGGTAAGCACAATAGTAACCACTTAAACCTAATGTTAAATGGCTGTATATGCTCATTCTAGTTGCGCTTTAAAAAAAAATACGTGATTTTGCAGGAGATATATTGTTTCTCAGCCCACTGTCTTTCAATTGACTCAATCTCGATCAATTCTCTAGTTACTAGTGGTAAGTGCCTACAAATTTTGAAGTCACACTACCCATGCCTCAAGGGAGATACCAAACTTTCATTCAACCAAATAGAAGATGTCCTACTGGAATGTGATTGGCATCTGATACAAGTGAAAGAGGGAGGGGGGGGGGGGGGAGGGGAGAGGGGGGAGAGAGGGGGGGAGGGGGGGAGAGGGGTGAGAGAGGGAGGGGGAGAGGGAGAGAGAGAGAGTATAAACCTTAGCAACTCCTTTTGGTGGATAGTCACCCTTAAGCTTTGGATCTACACATTGTTTGACCTTGTCTTCACTTAGTCTAGGGGTTGCCTGCAGAATAACAAAACAAATATTAGGAGCAATGAAACATTAGAAAAGTTACAGGCGACCATAACATGTCAATAATGAAACAAGGATTGATGGTCCTCACCCAAGTGACAAGACTTTGTTGCCCCCGGGGCATGGTATGATCAACAGGTTTTCTACCAGTAAGAAGCTCCAGCAGTACTACACCGAAGCTATATACATCACTTTTCTGTGTCAACTGTCCAGTCATGGCATACCTATAAATTGTGGCAACAGCACAGAACCATAACATGATTAGCAAGGAACAACCTCTGAAGCTCATAAAATAGATAATAAAGTTAGCATGATCATTTCAGAAAAAAAGGAAAAAGAGGGATCTTTCAAACAAATCCGTGTCAAACAATCCTCCAGCTTTAAATGCAATGAATGTAGCAGAAAAACACTCGTGAAGAATTGAAAGAATCATCCTGATATCCTGATTACTCTAGCTAATTAGTTTTGATAGCCTACTCTTAAAAAATGAAGACGAATTAAGAAAATGGAACTTAGTTAAGATTCAGTGAGTCCGGTATATTTTGCATGCTAAAGGCAAGAGCAATCTGTGCTAGGGTAACTTCGCTAAGCATCAAATGTAAGAAGCATAAAAAATGTTTGCTTCCAGAAATGCAATAAAGGTGTAACCTACATGACGCAGCATAACATGACAAATGACCATGATCATAAATCACACTTTTAGTACTTACTCAGGAGCATGATACCCAAAGGTTCCCAAAACACGGGTAGAATGTAAACGAGCAGCCATGTCAGGAGCCTGATTTGAAAGGTTAAAATCTGCAATTTTCGCTTTGAAGTCCTCAAACAGAAGTACGTTGCTCGATCTGATATCACGATGTATAATGGACGGTTGAACCTTCTCATGTAAATACTCGAGGCCTCTCGCAGCATCAACAGCAATTTTGACTCTCTGCATCCAGTCAAGTGTTGGGCCTGGTTGTGCACCTTGCACTCCTTTCCTACCTAAATCAAGCATGGCATATATCACCAAACCAAAAATACATAAACGAAAACAGAAAGAGAATATCTAGCTGAAACACCATACCATGCAAAATATCATGCAGTGAACCCATTGTTGCAAATTCATACGCTAACACACGAAGGTTTCCTTCCACACAGTAACCAAGCAACTCGACAAGATTATCATGCCTCAATTTTGAGACGACAGCAACCTGGAATAAAAATAACAAGAGAATGAAACAGTGTGACAAATAACAGTGACCGCAAGTGAGTTAAAAAAAAAAATAACAATTTTTTTTTTTAAAAGAAAGAGCTTTTTAATTGAAGCAGACTATAAAGAAGCCTTTATGCTCAGTTAGTACCTGAGTTAAAAAGTCGCCATTGGATTCAGGCTCAGATGAAACATCTAGCTTTTTAATTGCCACAGCTCTTCCATCATATAATGTTGCATAATACACTCTTCCATAAGATCCTTCACCAATTAGTGCCTTGGAGCCAAAGTTATCAGTTTTTTCTTTTATTTCATCTAAAGGAAGAGCAGGTACATCAATTTCAGGAGGAGCTCTGGGTGGCTCATTTTTTGTCGGGGCCGGCATCTTTGGACCTTTCTGGTTTCCTAAGCCACCATTTCAGAATAAAGAAAATGTGTCATAACAGCTGCACACTCAATCCATTACAAAAGAACATCTACACGCGTGGTACTGAGTAAGACATAGACTTCAGATTACAAGGAAATACTCATAAGGTGCATCTCTCAGAATGTCAAAAGAACCTACCATCTGGATATTCCTTCAGGTTCTTCTGGAATTCATTGTCCTGCGGATGGTAACTTTCATCGGCTTGGCATGTACAACACAACCAGCGCTTCATCTTGCTTTCCTTATTTGTTTCTCCTCTACACCTGTTTAAGATATTTTCCAGACGTGCGGAGAAACTAGGCGAACGTTTATGCGCCTGCGATATTGACAGATATGTCAACCCACTGGAATACATAGGTACTAGAGAAGAATTGAAATAAATATCATCCTTGCTCGTTGCCACAGCTAATAAGAGAAAAATCACCAAAGGCCATTCAATAGTTCTTTATATTCTTCTAAAATAAAAGAGAAAGTTGAAAACAATTTAAGCAAACCAACAGAGCTTAGTTTCAAGAAAGAATCAACGAAATTAGGGGAAAGTACAGCAAATATAAAGGCGAGTTGTTGGCCATTGAAAGCAGAACGGAATGCATCAGACACGCGAGAATACGATATCCATAAAAGAAGAGATTTAAGGGATGTGCAGGAAAACATTTACGAATCATGAGGAGCGAAATATTAAAATTAGGTGAATTTTCCGGAACCCTCACCAACAGACCGCGCAGCTGAGTGTCGTCCTCCATAAGAAAAAAAAACAAGTCGGACTTACAAGAAGAAAGAAACCAGAACAATTGAATCCTCTAGCCAAAGGTACAATTCAATATAAAGCCACGAGAGCGACTCCAGTAGAAACGATCTAATTTACAACCAAAATTTCAATAATCACAAGAAAACAAATCGACTGCAGTGAAAGAAATAATTGAAAAACAGAAAAGACACAGAAGTAAAATCTAGCCCTAGCTTCCAGAAGAACACTCCACATAAAGCGGTCCAAAGAAAAGGAAGGAAAAAAAAAAAAAAAAAAAAAAAAAAAAAAAAATTCGATTCGATTCGTTTGGAATAAGCATCCAATAAAGAGTACCACCGAAATTAAGCACAAAGCCCCCACTTTTCGGCCTTTACCCGGAAAGAAACCCACGGATCCAATTCGTAAATTGGTCCGCCCATTTCACCCACTCGAAAATCCCAGAACAAATTCAAAGAGGAGGTATCAGAAATAAAAATTAAACGAACGAAATAAAAATTAAAACGAACCCCCCTCCCGAACAAATTCTACATACCCGGTTTCCGCCCGTGCACCAATTATCCTCTTATCAGTTCCTTAAATTCTTCGTCGTCCTGTGATTCGCGGCGTTGTTTCGTTGCCGGAGGAAGAAAGAAAGACTGTTGTTTAGAGAAAAATCTTTGGGGGAAAAGCACCGAGAGGGAGGCCGGTGGTGGAAGGAAGGAAGGAAGGAAGGAAGAGAAAAATGATGGCAGCGTTTGATGCGATGCGGGATTGCCAACGGAGAGCCCTCGCTTAAAAGAAGTCGACGGTTTGTGGAGGAAATTTCCAGCAAGGAGGGCTTCCGTTGGTCGTCATTTCGACAATTTCTGGAGACGAGGCAGGAAAAGAACGAACCAGGACACGCTTGGTTTTTCGTTTTTTTATTTATATACCCATGAATAATTTGACCTTCCCAGGCCTCACCCCCCCATGGACCCCATCCCAAGTCTTTTAACTCCCTCCCCGGGGTAACTAAAGCTCTCCCTTTTCTTTTTTTTTTTTCCCCCGTTTTCCGTTGCACAACATCTCCTTCCCTTTTTTTCCCCCCGTGCCATCGCCGGACCACCGTATCTTTGGTGCTCCCTCAAGGGCCAGTCACTTCACTCGCTCATTCACACACTTTCACTCGCTCGTTCACTCGCTCGTTCACTCGCTCGTTCACTCACTTTCAATTGCGTATGGGTTTGAGAATGCAAACCCAATTGCGGGCACGCTTAGACTCGGCTCAATCCCACCCTTTTCTTTTAATTGCAACTGCAAGGTGGCGGGATGAGGAAACTCTGATACTCCCGAGGACTACATCCGTGTCCGTTTAAGGATTAATGTAGATGGGAAAGAAAGGGTGAGTCGGAGGTCCACGCGGTAGTGAGTATATATACCCCCCTAAACCAAAGGCCCCACAGTTTAATTTCCACGTGTATCTACTAATACTCCATGCCCGCGATCTCAGCCGTCCGTCATATCACAGGCTGTCAAACGGAACACAGCGCAATTAATCTTAGTTCCGTATTAATCAATAAGACTAATTGATTAGACACAAACCTGATGAGGGTTTTAATTTTTATTTTAAAAAGAAAAATGAGGCAACGGAAGAAGAAGAACGATTGAGTACTGTTGAGTCGGTCACATTCTGGTGGAAAACTTTTGGAATATAATGTTGTTGTTTAGAATTATAAATGATGAGAACGCATACAACTGTTCTTCCACTTTAGGTAGATGAAAGGTTCGATGAAACATTGCTTTAAAGCAATGTACTAATCCTACCTATGTAGGTAGGTCCCACAGTTTAATTACTCAAGTAGTCCACTCCTACCAGTACTAATTTTGATGTAAACTTGGGGGTCCTATATATAATTAACACTTATTAAAACCAGCATCGTGCCATCTGCATTATCTGAACTGATCCATCAAACCCTTGATGCGAATAGCGTCGTCTCGATCCAGATTATCCAGGAAATGGGCCACGAAGTGTGAGTGAGGAGGAGGCCCATCAAGGAACGACCACAACCTGGTTCAGAAATGTGTTCAACTAAAGTGATCTATATAGACAGGTTTAAAAACCACAAAGTTTGTTTGTCCCCCATATTTGGCAAGTGTACACGTGAAATCTGTTGAGTGCGAAGAAATCACCGACCTAGAAGACAACCATCATAAAATAAAGAGAATTTGAAAAACTTTCAAAGGATTAGTGGATTCCAATTCTATTCTTCATACACAAAGAACTACAGTCTCTTCTCGAGCTAAAAAAGGACAGGGACAAATTCGGGGTTTTTGCCTAAGCATGACAGAATTGAATCTTCTATGTAGCTACAACGGCAAGAGACAGAAACAACGACAGATTTAGCCTGTTGCTACTTCCTAGACTTGATTTAAGTGGAGTCCAGGCTTGAGTGTTCTAAGGCTTGAGTGCTTGTTTTCTTTGTAATCGAAGCTTTTGGGTGTTTTCTTTGTCTTTCTTGCGTGTGTCTTCTCTTCAAGGGTTGTAGTAAAGAAGGAAAAGAGGAGAGATACGGCCTTGGCTGGGCCGCCCTTCTTCACTTTTTCTTCTTTTTGCCAACAACTCACTCAACCAACAGGGCATAGAGGCGAAGTAACCCATCTTTTGTACCATTAATGCTTTATTCTCTATTTTGATGGCGTCTGAGGAGTCTTTATGAGGAAGAGGATAAAAGGGGTAGAGAAATCTTGCTCGGGCTGGACTCAACCTTCTCCATCTTTTTCGTTCCTTTATGTCCTCGACAACGGTTGTTCCTTTAAACTTGTTGTCCTGAGGCTTCTATTTGCCGTATTAGTCTTTTCTCTTTGTTGGTTCGCATGATTTGAGAAGAGAGCTTTTTCTTGATAAACTCTTTTTGGGTTTCAGGCAAATGATGGCAACGGGAGGCGTTCGGATGTTGTCTACCTTCGATCGTTCTCCTTTGTCTGAGGCTTGAGATTTACTTTCCGTGCATGATCTTTCATCTTCTTGCCTATTTTGGTTTTATTTATTTTTTCACCGCTAGATTGTTTGGCGTCTCTTATTTCTGGCTAGGGCAAAAATTTTTTTGGAAGCGTTCTTGTTGCGCTTTGGATTTGGTAACGCCTATGTTGTTCCCCTTGTCGTTTGCAGCTTCTGATTTGTTCCATACGGGTTGGCTGCCTTCTCTGGAACAGTTGGTTGTTGTACAAACTAGGGTTTCTATCGATATTTTTCTTTCTTCTCTTTCTCTTTTTGATTTTGATGTGATTCGTTTCCATTATTTTCAGAGGGTTGATTCACCTTCTGATGATCTTCCTCCCGTGGTCCGTATCTCCGATGTGACTTTGCTAGATTCTACCATGGAAGTAGATGGTGATTCTGTACCCGCCCTTCAACTCAGTTTTTCGGGGCACGGGATAGTCACAACTCCTAGTGGAGAGTCTTTTTGGGGGTCATGCCCGAGAACGTCCGTCCCCACCTATAAGCTGTTTATTTTCTAGAAAAACTTTGGAGTCAGAAGCTCAATGCTTCTGAACAAGTATTCTTCATTCCTACCGACAACTTTAGCCGTGAGGCTATCCCTGCTGATGAAGAGACACATGTGTTGTTGAATACCACACATGCTCCAAACATGGATGCTCTGTCGTTGCTTCTGGCGAATAGGTTGTTGTCCGATCAAGCCATTTGGGGTTCTGGTCTAAATTTTTTGCCTTCTAGGAGTTCCCTTTTTCTTTGAATGGGGGAGCATGGTGTTGGGGCGTTATTTCACCACCCTTCACAATGCGGGTGTCTCCGGTGCCATTTTGGGGACGTTGTTTGAGTATCATTGTGATTCATCGGTGATACCCGCTTTCTTGGAGCTGTGGTCTCCCATGTCTAATACACTGGTTACCCGTCAGGGGGAACTTTCCATTTCTCTTTTGAATTTGAAATGGCTTTGCAGACTTCCTATTATCGAAGAGATTTTTGATGAGGCAAGCCCGACCGTGGCTGATTTTTTAGAGTCGGTTGACCGTGCGCTGCCTTACAGTTGCCAATTTGCTTCTTACTTTCTATCGCCTCTCGAGCCCTAATGAATACGTTTCTTTGGAGAGACGGGCTCGATTTTGGTTTTATCGGGATGAGGAGGCGGAGGCTGTCAATGACTGCTGGTTGACTTGGTGCTCCAAATATGGGAGGAGGACTCCTGTATGTGCTGGCATGTCGAAGCGCAAGAGGGAATCCTTTGCTCACTCCATATTTCTTCAGGGAGAGAGGATGAAGTTTACCTCACCGCCTTTCTCTCTTTGTGGCTTTGCCAGTTGGTTTTTCCAGGGGGTGGTTGTATTCGTTCCTCCATCTTCAAGGTCGTCGGTTACATGGCCGCCGATGTTTTGTTTTGCTTTAGTCGGCCCCACATTGGCTTCTCTTTATAGAGAGGCCTTGGACGGACTACTTCGGAGTGTAGGCCCAACCCTCTAGTTTAACGACCTTATTTGTATGCCTGGTTGGCCGCCAGGTTTAATATGCATGGATCCGATGAAAGTCTTGGTCGGATCCTTGAGATGCTCTATTTTGGTAATCCCCTCTTGAGGAGTTCTTTTTCTTAGAGGGAGGCGCAGGAGTTATTCTGGTCCGTTAGCTGCCCCAGTATGGTGCCTTTATAATTTTGGCACAAATATGATGTTGAAGAACTTGCTCACCAACCTAATTGATCGGCAAGATTATGAGACAATGCTCGGTATGCGCTCTTGTTTCCTGACTCTTTGTCATTGCTCAACCTTTACTGTTGAGCTTTACAGTCGACATCGATTTGCTTGGCAATTTGGATATTGGCAGAACTTGCCTGGAACACTGAGGGAGCAGAAGAAGTCGACTTGTAATTTGGACGACTTGCTAGAGACATGGAACCGTAGTATGATTCGACCATGTAGTATTATCTTTTTGCCTTGGCGATGGGCTTCGGTTGTGGATCCTGGGACTAGTCATTTTGCGGAGTGGTGGGGTCGCTGCATGCTGAGTCGGTTCATCGTATGTTTCGACTCATTCTGATTTTTCTTCAGATCTTATAATTTGTCTCTTGACTGTTTTGCTTTGTGATTTCAGCAGGACTGGCTACCCCATGCTTTTGCTCACCTTTTGCGTCTCTTAAATTTTCTGGCGGTGACAATGGGAGTGAGAGTAGTGAGGATGACGTTCATCCTTGTCGCCGTAAGAGGTCTCGGAGTCATACTGCTGCGGCCACTTCGGTGAGTTTCTTTGATTCACCTTTCCCTCACTTTCTTTCTTCAATTCTATTTCTGATGAGGATGTCTTTGCATCCAGGGTCCTTCTAGGAGGACGATTGTAGGCACTCCGTCTTCCGAGAAGTCGCCTAAGCCAGAGGATCTGCCAGGCGTCTCGAATGCTGCCTTGGGTGTTAGCGCTCCTTTAGTAACGTTGTCCGAGTCCCCTACTCTGAACCTGGCCCGCTTCAAGCTCCTGAATGTGGGACGTCTTCAGCTAGACCTTCCTCCTCCATTGCACCCGATCCTAGTAGCATTGATGTTACAGCGGTCGTTCCGATCAGCACAACCTTGTTTGTTGTGCGACCATTGCGATCGACCGTAGTTGATCTTTTGCTTCAACTAAGGCGGAGCAGTGTTGTTCCACATTTGTGTTCTCACGCTTGCTGTGACACCAAACTGGACAGGGAAGTTACGTTCTTGGTGGG
Source organism: Aristolochia fimbriata (assembly GCA_019845555.1). Classification (NCBI taxonomy): domain Eukaryota; kingdom Viridiplantae; phylum Streptophyta; class Magnoliopsida; order Piperales; family Aristolochiaceae; genus Aristolochia; species Aristolochia fimbriata. The sequence goes on from CM034081.1 coordinate 21,323,325, forward strand.
CATGCTGAAAAAGACTAGCTATGATACTTTAGATTTGTCACGATTGCAGCAATTTACTTCTATTGCTTGCCCCTTGCACAAGAAAGAGATGTCCGGCTAGTAGTTGGCCAGCCAAGAGTAGAGGAGCATGGAGGAAGCCCGAGCCCAGGCAGTGGTTTCCTCTTGTTTGAGCAAAGTAGAAGCAGTTGTGAGACTATGACTGAGCTCAACGTGGCGCTTCAAGATGCGCAACGACAATTGGCGGGGCTGGAAGCCTGCATTCGACGGATTGAGTATGATATTCAGCTTAATCAAGCAGTGGTGAAGACAACTGTAGAAAATTTTTTGCTGGCAGAGAAAGAGTCAGAGGCTGTGAAGGCGATCCCTACGCTCTCGGAGGCCGACGAAGTAGAGCTCCTTTCTCTGCATCGTTCTCTCGCGGAATTCCAGAACCATCTGTCGAATGTTTGAAGCTATTATTTTATTTTATTTTGTATATATAAATATATATATACACACATATATATATATATATATATATATATATATATATATATATATATATATATATATATATATATATATATATATATATAAATATACAATATATAATATATATATTGTATATCATATTCATTCCAAAGGACGTATATATATATATATATATATATATTCCTTGAGTGCTGCTTTGAATAGCAAAAGGAGTGTTCGTGTAGGCCAGTCGAACATGAAAGAATCTCAATGGTAACTTTAGTTCGGGCAATCTCAGTTTAGTGCTTCTGCTGTTTGGCTCTGACATCCATTAATAGAAGGACGGTAGTAGTCGACCGTTTTTCCCACTCGTTGTGGGAATAAATGAGTCCCCGAGTGTCTGATGAGCGAGCCATGGTGGTTGGCGAAGATTTAGTCCTCTGGTACGAAGTAAACTAAATCTTTGGCGATCTTGCAATACCATGGTAGTGGTATGTGCACCGCATCTTTGTAAGGAGAAGAAGAGGTAGAGGTAGTGGCCTCTTGGCTCTTCTGAGCAAGTAATGCTTCTAGCTCTTCTTTAGTACAAAAGGTTGCTGGTTTAGCAAGGGGAGATGTAGTAGTGCCATGAACCCCTGGAGTATTTGTTTTGTAATTTTCGGAGCTAGTCACTCGACGGTTGGTATTTCTCATGGTGGTGCTAGGAGTGCTTGGCTCGGAAGGCGAGGAGCTTTTGCCTTTAGTATAGGCTGCTCCTTTCCCTAGTGAGGAAATCATGAACCTGTCAGAAATTTTTGAGTGAGGAAATCAGGTAAGGAGTTAGTATCTCCAGCAATATATTTAATATTAAAGTCGTAAACAGATAGTTCAGCTTGCCAGCGTGCGAAAATCTATTTTGACACAAGGTTTTGTACATCCTTTTGGATGATTGGCTTGCAAGCCTGACAGTGTATTCGTAATAGAAACTGTTGATTTAGTAAATCATCTTGGAACTTAGAAATGTACTTAGTAATAGTAAGAATTTTTTTTTCCACAGTAGAGTAGTTGGTCTGTGTGTGATTCCAAAATCTTGAATAGTAGCGTACTAACACTTCTTTATTTTTTTGTATTTTTTGCTTCAGGGTTCCCCCAAAACCCTGGTCAGAGGCATCGGTTTCCACTATCTTGTAAAGATGTGGATCAGCTAAAGCTAAGCAGGGCAAGCTCCTGACTTTCGCTTTCACTGCCTAGACTGCTTTGGTATGCTCGGGAGTCCAGGGTGCTGGTTTCTTTTTTAACCGAGCATAGAGTAGCATAATCAGTAGGAAGATCTTTGTAATAATTTGCTATGTAATTCAAGGCTCCGACGAACCTTTGCAACTATTGTGTATCAGTGATCTCATCTGAAAATTTTGAAGCAAATTTGATAGATCGTTGAAAAGGTGTGTGTGCGCTGAGCAATTGTGTGCCCGAGAAATCTGATTTCAGTTTGAAACAATTTGATTTTGGGTTTAGAAAGTACTAACCCAATTTTCAAAATCAAAATTTTTAAAATGCGAAGATGTTTAAAGTGTTGGTCAATGGTTTGTGAAAAGACAAACACATCATCGATATAAGTAATAATAAAATCATGATAGGGTGAAAATATGTCATTCATGATATGCTGAAATTCAGAAGGAGCATTCTTCAGAAGGACATGATATTCCATTCGTAATTCTCATTGGGTACAACAAAGGCAGTTTTGTACCTATCTTCTGGGTTCATCTGGATTTGCCAATATCCAGACTAAAGGTCGAATTTGGAGAATACTTCTGTTTTAACTAGTCGGTTAAGCATATCACTTTTTTTAGGAATAGGATACCTAATCCACTATAAAACTTTGTTTAAAGGCTTCTAGTTATTACCAGCCTTGGTTTTTCTCGTTCATTTTTTGCAGCGTTGTTTACATAAAACGCAGTACAGCTCCAAGGTGAGTAAGAAGGTTTAATGAGGTTTTTATCCAGAAGCTCTTTTATCTCCTTCTAGCATAAGGCTAGGTACTCTGAGTTCATCTGGCAGGGTCTAGCTTTAGTAGGATTATCTGTTTCTTTAAACCCTAGTTCATAAGGTAAAGAAATAATGTGTTGCTTTCGATTCCAGAAAGTGTTAGTGATGTCACTGCGTACTTCCCTAAGTAATTCCTTGTGAAAGGATTGTTTCTTTTCCAAAAAGGAAGGTGTCCGTAAGGCGGACTCGAGTTGTTTTGTATTCAACTAAGTTTTCAAAGAACATATATGATGTTCCTTTTCTGAGAGTAACTCACTAGTAAGAGTACTCAAATCCCTTGGTGAGGGTGCAGAGATAAAAGTAAATTGGTAAGGAGATCCTAACCTTGTAGAGATGATGGCTTCCTTGGTTACCGAGAATGGCAAGATGTTATATAAGAAAGGAGTGCCAAGTACTACCTTGTGAGATATATTCTTGACTACCATAGCAGAAGTATGAACGAACATTTGTCCATTCATCTTGTTGCAAGTGTACAACTGATCTACCTTACCTTTACTGGTTAAGGTGTTTTCACTGGCAAATCGAAGTGTTTCTGTAGAGGGAGCCACAATTTGAGAGGGAACTATTCCTTCTTGAATGTAGTTTAGGTCTGCACCACTGTCGACTAAGGCAACTATGTTAGTAAGAAACAGTTTGCCTTCTATAGAAATTGAGATGAGTACATACCACTTTTGTTGTATAAAATTATGTATCATCTGGTGTAAGTATTGTTCTGTAGTCACAGGTTGTAATTCTGGTTCTGGATTTGGCTCTTGGTGAGAGCTTTCTCCTGCGAAGAGTGGCTGACTTTGAGGAGTAGCTGGATCCTCTAGTGCTTCTAGTCGTTCTGATAGCTTGTAGTAGGCTATCTTTAATTCTTGTACTTCCTGTTTACAAACCTTTATTTCATGGCATAAATTAGGCGAGGTAGCCTTTACCTGGTTCTGTAATCGTTTAAATAGAGCAGCCATAGTATAGTAATTGCCACAGTACTTAGAAGTTTCTAGGTTTTTGTCTTTAAGCATTGTTTGTAGGACGAGTTGTTTGTCTTTCTGATCCTTTAACCTTTCCAGTAAGTCTGAAAGGTCTTCTGTGGTGATCATGTTTAGAGAAGTACTCATCCTAAGCATGGTTTTGAAGAGGACTGCAAATTTGAGTCAGAGGTTTCTATGGGTTCTAGAAACTCAGGATCTAACTCAGAAGAACTTTCTTGTTCTTCGTATTCTGCTTCTGCTAGTATTTGTAATACTAATTCTTTCGACTGGTCGTCGATGGTCAACTCTCTAATCTTTTATTTTTGTTTTGCGAAGCAGTTCTTCGCAAAATGGCCTTTTCTCCCACATAGGTAGCATCTGGGAGTTGATGCGGCAGTGTTAGAGGGTCGAGGCGTTTGACCCTCTTTCTTTTTGTCACTTCCTTCCCCCCATCGAAAAGGAGATTTCGGAGGTGGTCGTCTCCTATAGGGAGGTTTAGGAGGCTTGGTCCGTTGTCGATAGGGCTTGGTATGCTTTGTATTGCATTCTTTTGCAGTTAGTTTCTGGTATATTCGCGTAGGCGAACTGTTGGCAAAAATTACCAAGGGTTTTGGTAGAGATTTGGTCGCGCTTAAGTTGTTTCTTAAGACGTAGATCATTGCAGAGCAATAGGCCTTGTTGGGTACAGGCAGTTTGTAGTTGTCCGTAATGCAGAGAATTCCAGTTGATCTCTCCATTTGGTATTGGACGCAGGGATTCCTTCACTTTGTTACCAAATTGTGATGGTAAACCTTCAATGAATTTTAGTTTCCAATAAGGGTTAGAAGCATCATTCAAAGTCATAACTCTGCTTCTAAAAGTAGAAATATACCAATTTAAGTCGGTAAGAGTACGACATCTAAGTTTATGAAGTAAAAACCTAGTTGTCTCTTCATCTCGTTGAGGGTCGATTGAGAAATTGGTAATTATACACAATACAAAAGTTATGAAGGCATCGTTGATAGTTCGTCCTTCTGAGTCAAGGATTGGTTCTCCTGACTCATTTATTTTTACAACGTTTAGTATTTCAGCACGCTGTGTTTCTGTGAGGTAGTTATAACACCATCCATATAGATCACCAGATAGTCCGGTGACTACGTGGGATACTATTGCTGCTTCAACCATTCCTTTTGCCCGACAGATATTAGAATAGATAAGCATTCTATGAATAGTGTCAATAACCTGCTTGTGGGGAAAGCCATCTATGTTCCATTCATAAATGGTTCGGGCATCATAGCTATTAGAGAATACAAAGGGATTCTCTTCTGTTTTTAGGTCAAAAGTCACAGGTCTAGAATTTTGAATCTTCGAACCTTGCCATTTGGTGTCTAATGTAGAGCCATACTGTGGATGGGCTCTATGATAGGCCTCTTGCTCGGTTATCACATTGAGCTGAGTTTTGCCTATCTTTTCTAGAAGTTGTTCTCGAATTTGGGCTGCAGTTTGTTATGGTTGAAGTGTTTTCAGAATAGGAGGTTGGTGCAGAACAAAGGTTTTAGGTACCTGTTTGGCAGAGGAGGAAGATGCCTCTTGGTTAGCAGGTCTAGATGCCATTTGGGCATGAATCTGAGAAAGATTACCTTCTAGTTGTTGAAGCTGTTTTTCGATTACTTCAAGGGTAAGATTTGCATAGTTATTTTGCCGGATAACTTGGTTCACTGCTTGTAGTATATCCATTGTATTTGGATTACTTGGAGAGTTCTCCGCCAGTTGAACCACTGCCAGAGAAGATTTAGGTTTACCTTGTATGGTAAGCGCATCCTTAGGAGGAAATACTGATTTGATGACAATACCACTGCTTAGATGCCATTCTTGTTCTAGAGTAGCAAGATAGCTAGAACAATTATCAGTAAATTTTTCGAAAAACCAAGGAATAAAATAAAGTGCATATTCCTTACCTACTAGATTGGTATAGTACCAGTCTTTAATATGAAGTAGGTCTTGTGTGCTGAATGTGGCAAAGTACCAATCGTGAAGCCACTTGTTTTTAAGTTCACCGAATTCATTTGCAGGAATGACTCGGAGTGGTTTCTCAGGTAATAATTCTTCGGCTTTAATCATTAAAAGCCTGATGAGTAGAAGACCTGTGGAATATAGGTTGTCTGTTTCCAAAATTGTCTGTAAAAATTTTATTCATCTCTGGTTGAGATGAAGTATCAGTCATAGGGATAGATCCCGTAGACCTTCTTCCTGAGGTTATTAAAGGTATTTTTCTCCTCAGGTTGGGTGCAAAGGTAATTTCTACGTTACCTTCTGCATCCTGCGTAATCTGTTTCACATCTCTCTTGTCTAGAGGCTATGGAGCAGTTGCTTTCGACATCTGCCTGGTGGTCGGAAAGGAGTTCTCTTCCCACTTAAGTGTTCGTGGGATGGGTGTCTTTGTAGACAGTACGTTAGACTCTATAAGGGTTGTTTTACCCTTTTCGGATACTATCTTGATGTTGGAGGTGAAGGTGTTCAAGACCCGATAGTAGATCCGATAGATGACTGCAATACTCTTAGACCCAGGTAAGAAGTTGTAGTTATGGGTCTGTAAGTTCAGACTTAGGGCTTTCAAAAGTTGTGGATCTGAAAGAGACAAGGCTAAGTCTAGGTATATGTTGAACTAAACTGGGCCGTTTGTCAAGCTTGTTTCCATGACTCCCATAAGGGATCTAGCAATCGAGACATCATGAGTCTCTAAGTGCAACTAAGATGGATGTGTCTAAGCATTTAAGGGTAAGAGGCTTGAGTGCTATCTGGACACATCCTATATGGATAAATTTGTATTTATCCTTAAAGGGTTGGACATCGTGGTCGGAAAGAAGCTCTAGGGCTTGCTCCGTGTCCTCTATGGTGATAGTCTACTCTAGCGTCTTAACCAGGTGTGACCAAACTAGGGTAAAGGACCCTATGTCGTAGATCTGTCTAGATGGTACCTTGGGTATAGACCATCGGTTGAGGTTGTCGAATGTCCTTTCACAAACCATTGACCAACACTTTAAACATCTTCGCATTTTCAAAACTTTGATTTTGAAAAATGGGTTAGCACTTTCTGAACCCAAAATCAAACTGTTTCAAACCGAAATCAGATTTCTCGGGCACACAATTGCTCAACACACACACACACCTTTTCAGCGATCTATCGAATTTGCTTCAAAATTTCCAGTTGAGATCATTGATACAAAACAGTTGCAAAGGTTCCTCGGAGCCTTGTATTACGTAGCAGATTATTACAAAGATCTTGCTACTTATACGATGCTACTCTATGCTCGGTTAAAAAAGACCAGCACCCTGGACTCCCGAGCATACCTAAGCAGTCCAGACAGTGAAAGCGAAAGTCAGGAGCTTGCCCTGCTTAGCTTTAACTGATCCACATCTTTACAAGATAGTGGAAACCGATGCCTTTGACTGGGGTTTCGAGGGAATCCTGAAGCAGAAAATACAAGAAAATAAAGAAGTGTTAGTACGTTACTATTCAGGATTCTGGAATCACACACAGAGCAACTACTCTATTGTGAAAAAAGAAATGCATGCTATTACTAAGTACATTTCTAAGTTCCAAGATGATTTACTAAATCAGTAGTTTCTATTACAAATAGACTGCGAGGCTTGCAAGACAATCATCCAAAAGGATGTACAAAACCTTGTGTCAAAATAGATTTTCGCACGCTGGCAAGCTGAACTATCTGTTTACGACTTTAATATTGAATATATTGCTGGAGATACTAACTCCTTACCTGATTTCCTCACTCCAGAATTTCTGATAGGTTCATGATTCCCTCGCCCGGGAAGGAGCAGCCAATACTAAAGGCAAAAGCTCCTCGCCTTCCAGGCCAAACACTCCTGGTACCACCAGGAGAAATACGAATCGTCGAGTGACTAGCTCCGAAAATTACAAAACAAATACTCCTGGGGTTCATGGCGCTACTACGTCTCCCCTTGCTAAACCAGCAACCTTCTGTACTAAAGAAGAGCTAGAAGCATTACTTGCTCAGAAGAGCCAAGAGGCCACTACCTCTACCTATTATTCTCTTTACAAAGATGCGGTGCACGTACCACTACCATGGAATTGCAAGACCTCCAAAGATTTAGTTTGCTTCGTACCAGAAGGACTAAGTCTTCACCAACCACCATGGCTCCTCGCTCATCTGACACTCTGGGGCTCTCATTTATTCCCACAACGAGTGGGAAAGACGCTCGACTACTTCCGCCACATCCTTCTATTAATGGATGTTAGAGTCAAACAACAGAAGCACTCAACTGAGATTGCCCGAAATAAAGTTACCATTGAGAAGCTTCTTTCACCATTAGACTGGCCTACCAGCCCGAACACTCCTTTTGCTATTCAAAGCAGCACTCAGGGAATGTTGTCCTACACATATTGGGACTACGTCGACGCCTTCTACAACGCCTTTCTCTACGAGAACACAGGTAGAAGCCGCACCTTCTACTTTCAGATCCGATCAACCATTCTCACCCATCCGCTTCCGACATGGTTCTACCATTGGTGGAGTTCGATGGGGGGAGATGAGGATCTTTGAAGATAAAGAAATTTAGAAGTCACCGACACTTATGGACCTCTTCTCATAATGGTGTAACATACACCCTACTTTTATCACGGCACAATCTTCTGACTTGTACACAAAACAGATCGAAGCCACGTTCTTCATCAGATACGAAATCTCATGGATCTGGCAAGTAAAATGGGAAGTCAACAGCACAGCTGGTAACGTCCCCGCACTATGGAGACGATACGAGATACAAAGATGGAGAAATTATCCTACTACTGGACTATACGAAACAACAATACAGGCTATAAAAGCCGACCTCTCGGAGTGGCGCTTAACTACACCACACATAAGATGTTCTTTCTTAGAACCTCCTACCAACGATCCGGAAGAAATTAAAGCAAGATATCTTCGGAGGCATTTGCAAGCACCAAAAGAAGACGTTCTTGCCCATCGTATGCTGATCCTACAACAAAACTTAGAAGCGGTATTTCTGAGTCACCAGGTTTCATTTACTACTTCTTCTCCAGGTACAAGCGACCCGGAAGGAACTACTCATCTCAACGACTCTGACCAAGATTCACAAGATCCAAACTCAGTATAATGGAAAATAATCGATGGGAGCAAGCTCTCGGCCAAAGGCAACCACCTCTTGCAATACCCTGGGCACATACCCCAAACGCTCCAACATCATCAAATAATGAAGCAAGAGGTCAGACAGATCAACCCCAACTATGCAGACTGGTGAGAACGGTATGATCTCGTCCCAGAAGACCTAGACCCTCATCCAATGACAGGAAACAACGTACGATACTATCCAGAATACATGTGGCAACGCTGGAAACACATGAAAAGACATCTATAGTATGCTAGAGAAGGATAAGGGATTGCCTCCCTATCACTAACGTCACACATAACGTCTCACCTACTTTGCAACAGATAATAGCCCAAACAATCGCCTGGGCCTACGCATGAAATGAAGCACATCCTCACAACCTGATCGAGATGGGAAGTTAACAAATAGCTGGCGCGATCCACTGTAGCACCACTATAGCACAACAGCTGGCAGCACTGTAGAGAAACTACTGTCGGTGCCCACAGACTTGAAAACCATCTGGTTTACAACCCATGGTTTTGGGACTTAAAATTTGCCACGACAAATTCAATTGTATAATTAAAATTCCGGTCCGGGAAGTTTCCCATTGATAGCGGGAAGTCGCCTTTCGTCTTGCGTGATCAACTTGTAAGCACCATTTGTGTAAACTTTTTGAACAACGAATGACGCTTCAAATTTAGGAGCGAATTTTCCCCCATCTTTGCTGGTAGCTATGATTGGTCTACGTACAGCTAAAAATAGGTCGCCTTTATAAAAAGATCGAAGCTTCACATTTTTGTGTAAGAAGGTTCAAGTTAGGCGAGCCTGCTAATACTCGAGCCTTTGTTGTGCTTCAAGACGCTTCTCGTCGAGTGATTCCAACTCTAGTAGGCGAAGTTAGATGTTTTCGTCTTCAATGAGTCTTTCCCCAAGAGTGACTCGTAAGGAAGGGATTTGGATTTTGAGAGGCAGCACGATCTGAACGCCATAAACTACTGAGTAAGGCGTTGATTATGTCAGAGTTTGGTGATAAGTGTCTAAAAGACACTTATTTATGCATGAATTATTGATCATAAATTCCTAATTTGAGTTGATTATGAGCATGAAAAAGACAAATATAACCCAAAAATATTTTGTGTCTCAGGTACCCGTTAAAAGAAGAAAATCTGGATTCTGAGGGAAAACGAAGGAAAAAGGAGCAAAAACAAGCCAAAAAGAGAATGGCGCGACCGCGCCGGTAAAATATGCAAAAATTCGAATAAATCCTGAAAATTCCAAACGGCTAGTAAGGCTGAAAAGAGGACAGTTCGTGAATGTGAAATCGCGCGACTGCGCCCCTCGAGGCCGCTCCTGCGCCAGGAAGATGGCGCTACCTGTGGCGCGGCGCGCCGGACTGTTGCCTTACAAAGAGTTCAAGTTCTATTTCGGGAAGTCGGCAAAGAGTCTAAGGAGTGGCGCGACCGCGCCAGTTCTACAGCATAAAGTGGCGCTACCGCGCCATGAAGAGTCCTTCCTCATATGGAACCCGAAGGCCGTGTTCCAGACTTAGACAAAATTCTTGCTCCAGTGGCGCGACCTCGCCAAAACAAAGAACAATTCGTCGCGACCACGCCGCTGACTCAGCAAACGTAAATTACGAAAATCTCGGGATTCTGACTACCAATCAAGCCCAAACTTGGGAGAAGAAGTCCTAATTGTCTAAGGTAGGTATCCACGAAGATTTTATGGAATATTGCTCGAGTCTAGGTGCATTGAATGATCAAGAAAGGAGAAGTTCCACAAAAAGAAGGAAACTGCTGCCAGAAGGAGAAGTTAAATCCAAAACTTGTGAAGAACATATCTGGAGTTCCCGTGTTCCAATTTAAGCCAAATTTGGACTGAAGATTCCTGAGGATATTAAGCATCATATCACGAAAATTCAAGCAAATCCAAGTCGTGGTTCTCAAGTTTCAGATCTTCCAAGTGGTGGACCCAGTGCTTGAATTGGCAGCAAAATCAAGCAACTTCTTCACATCATATCTCGAGTTTCCCAACTCAGATTGAACTCAAATTTTGTGAGCAAGGCAAGGACATCAGAATAAAGGTTCGTATGTAATTTCAGTCAATTATGAGGTCGGGAAAGCATAATTCATACCCCTGGACAGAGGCTAAAATTACAAGTTTTGGACAGAAGCCCAGCTATAAATAGAGGTCCGAGGCAGAGAGCAAGAAATCCAGTTTTTGTAGTGTAAATCCAGTTCTTAGAATAGTTTGTAGTTTAGGTTTTTATTGTTTTGTAGTTAGTTTAGAGAGAAGAGAAAGTCCAGAGGAAGTCTTGCACGACATCTTGGTACTTTAGAGAGAGAAGGAAGAGATTTCAGCTAAGGGAGGAGTTGAAGCTAAGGGCAGTCCTTAAGGGGGTTTTCTGTACTTATTTTCTTCTTATTTTTATGGCTGTAATTGAATCCTTTTTGTGTGATTATTATATTATCATGGAGTAGTCCCTCTTTGTTGGGGAAGTCATGAACTCCTAGTTGTTACATGTTTAAGTTTTGAATTCTATAGCAATAAAGTACTCTGCTTTTGTTTTAGAATCTGTATTCATTGCTTATTGCTAATTTAGATTGATATCTGAAGTTTAATGAGGTACGGATTGAGAAGTTAAATTTCAGTAAAGATTTGGGTTAGTTATATGATTCCTTGTTTTCTAAAACAACTCGTTTTTAAAACTAGATTGTTCCGATTTCGAAGGAGACTAGTGGAAGGCGATGTGACTTATTAAACTCTTGTTCTGAATAAGAGAGAGTTAATCTTTAAGCTTTTATATTTATGCACTTAGGATTTGAATGTACCGGTTGAGAAGGAGTTCAAAGACTAAGTGAAAGTTATTTCCTGTATATGGGTAACCGGGTTTTCAAAAGCGAAGTCAAGGTAAAGGTGCTTGAGCTATAAAATCAGAATTTTACATGTTAACAGCTAGGAGGGATTGACATTCTTCCCCAATATCTCATCTCTATTAGTTTTTCAAGTAGTTAATTCTGTTTTGTTTTTTTGCAGTTCTCAAACCAAAAAATTATTTTCCTCAATTAGTAGAAAAATCTTTGCTTAAACCGAGTTCTCATCAAGGTCTCTGTGGGATCGACATCTGGACTCTCGAGTCTATATTACTTGCTGACCTAGTGCACTTGCTAGACACCCAACATTTGGAATGTACATTATGTATGCCTAGAGAGCCTCTTCGAGTTTTTCATGCCAATCCTTTTTGTTCCCAACCACTGTTTTCTTTAGAATTTTGCAAAGTCTTATTGAAAGCCTCTGGCAAACCATTTTTCGACCGGGTTGTGAGTTGTGGATGTCTTTTGTTGATTACCAAACTTTTCATAGAAGTTGTCCATGACTTTGTTGCGAAAAGGGGTGCTATTGTCTACAATGATGTATCTAGAATGTCATATCGGTATATGATTTGTGTTTGAATGAAGTCAATCACAATGGCAGCTTTGACTTCTTTGTAGATTACTAATTCTGCCCATTTGGAGAAGTAATCTGTTGCTGGCAAGATGTATTAGTGATTTCCAAATGACTTCGGAGTGATTGGATCGATAATATCCATCCCCCATGCCTCGAAAGGTCAGGAGGCTACTATGGGGTACAATGGAGTTGGCGGTTGATGGATGTAACTGGCATGGAGTTGAAATACCGTACAATGACGTGCTAATTTTATGACGTCTCTCAACATTGTTGGCCAGTAGCTGCCTAACTACTTGACTTGAAGGTGCAATTGAGGTCTTGCTTATTGAGCCCTGCAAATCCCACCATGCACTTGTGCTTATATTGCTTCTCCTTCTTCTTTAAAGAGACAACAAAGGAGAATACCATCATAGGACTGTTGGTATAGTATGTTACTGAAGAGGCAAAATTTGGGTACCACTCTTCGAACATATGCCCGAGCTTTCAACTCTTCGGGTAATTTCTTATGTTCTAGGTAATCAAGAAATTTTTTTGCCAATCTTCTTTCTCGATTGTGTAGATTGAAACTAGATTTGTCTCTTCCTCTTCTTATTTTTCTTATGAGAGTGGCACCACCCATCTTTTGTACACGGGGATTTGATCAGGTCTAGTGTCGAATTGAGCTAAGCTTGCGGTGATTCCTGCTAGCGAGTCTGCTTGATTGTTGTCCGCTCGAGCGACATGCCCTAGAGTCACATTTGGATTTTTCTCTAGCAGTCTGAGCTTTTTTATGATATGGGACGAGCTCATGTTTCCTAACTTCGAACTCTCCCATAATTGTCTAATTATTAAGGCTGAGTCACTGAAGATTTCTAATTTAGTGAGGCCCACTTCAACGATCATTCCTAATCCAATGATTATCGCTTGGTATTCAGCCTCACTCAACGATCATTATCGCTTGTTTGTACAACAATGGGATAAGACGAAGTACGACATCATGTCATCTTTTGGAGATAAGAAAGGAACGCTAGCTCCTACGCCATTGTTTTGTGCCACACCATCAAAATACATTCTCTAGGGAGCTAATATTTCGATATAGAAGATTCTTCGTCGGGTAACTTTTCGCTTACCCATTTTGTTGGGATGAGGTGATCGACTAAGAAGTTTGCAAGTGCTTGCCCCTTTATAGCCTTCTGAGAGACAAAATTGATCTCAAATTCTGACAATAACAACGACCATTTTGCCAATCGTCCGGAGAGCATGGAACTGGACATGATGTATTTAAGGGGATCCGCTCAAGAGACCAAGTTTGTAGGGTGCGCCAACGAATAGTACCTTAATTTTTAGACGATTAAGATAAGAGCCAAACATATCTTTTCGATTGGCGAGTAATTGAGTTCTACCCCGACCATCATGCGACTTAGATTGTACAGTGCGCGTTCCTTCCCCTAATAATTAGTTTAGGCAAGAAGGGCAGCCAAAGACATTTCTTGAGCCAAAATGTAAAGGATGAACGGTTTTGTCTGGAACTAGAGCTATCAATACTAGTGGCCGCATCAAATAAGCCTTGATGCTTTGGAACGCCCGTCAGTAGGACTCATCCCATTCAAAGGGTAGGTCCTTTTTCATCAATCGGCTGAACAATTGGCATCTTCCAACCAAATTGACGACGAGGTCATTGATGTAGCATTCTATGAATTTATGTAGGAAGTCATCAAAGATCTTTTGCATTGCCCTTTGGTATGCTGCTCTTGCATTTTTCAGGCCGATTGACATGACTTTATAGCAGAAAATACCTTTTGATGTGCGGAAGGTTGTAAGTTCTTTGTCTTACGGATCCATCTTGATTTGGTTGTAGCCAAAGGATCCGTCCATGAATGATAGCGCTCCGTGTCCTGTTGTCGTATCCACCATAAGTTCGGTGATAGCGCATCCACCCCGTTGTCACACCTTGATCTAGCCATTCTTTTTCTTGACCGAGACAATGTTAGCGATCCAGTTGGGATATTTGACTTCTCTGATAAAGTACACCTTTATGAGCAGGTTTGCATCATGTTGATTGTCTAGCAAGTGTACTAGGTCGACAAGTAATATAGACTCGAGAGTCCAGATATCGATCCCACAGAGACCTTGATGAGAACCTAGTTTAAGCAAAGATTTTTCTACTGATTGAGGAAAAGAATTTTTGGTTTTGAGAACTGGAAAAACAAAACAGAATTAAACTACTGGAAACCTTATAGAGATGATATATTGGGGAAAAGTGTCAATCCCTCCTAGTTGCTAACATGCAAAGTTCTGATTTTATAGCTCAAATACCCTTACCTTGACTGAGCTTTTGAAAACCTGGTTACCCATAAATAGGAAATAACTTTCACTTATTCTTTGAACTCCTTCTCAACCGGAACATTCAAATCCTAAGTGCATAAATATAAAAGCTTGAAGATTTACTCTCTCTTATTCTGAACAAGAGTTATAGAAGTCACATAACTTTTCAACTAGTCTCCTTCTCAACCGGAACAATCTAGTTAGAAAAACAAGTTGTTTTAGAAAACAGGAATCAAATAACTAACCCAACTCTCTACTAAAATTTAACTTCTCTATTCGACCCTCATTAAATCCCAGAATTGAATTAAGATCAGAAATAAGCAATGAACTCAGTTTCTAAAACACAAGCAAAGTACTTTATTGCTATAGAATTCAGAACTTAAACATAAACAACTAGGAGTTCATGACTTCCCCAACAAAGAGAGACTACTCCATGATAATAGAATAAACACACATTAAAAAGGATTCAATTACAGCCATAGACATAAAATAAACTAAGTACAAAAACCCCCTTGAAGGACTGTGTTTAGCTTATCTTGCACCTTGACTGAAATCTCCACCTTCTCTCTCTAAAGTGCCAAGAGGTCGTGTAAGACTTCCTCTGGACTTTCTCTCCTCTCTAAACTAACTACAAAACAATAAAAACAAACTAAAAACTGTATTTACAACTCAGAAAACTAGATCTACACTACAAAACTAGATACCTGGCTCCTCTCCTCGGACCTCTATTTATAGTTGCTCTGCTGCCTAGGCCTTGTAAATTGGTCTCTATCCAGGGGTATGAATTATGCTTTCCCGACCTCAGAATTTTCTGAAATTACATACGAACTTTCCTTCTGTGGTCCTTGCCTTGTTCACGAAATTTGAGTTCAATCTGAGTTGGGAAACTTGAGATATCACCTTGAGAAGTTGAACTGCTTCTGCTGCCAATTCCAGCACTGGGTCCACCACTTTGAAAATATAAAATTCCACAAACCCGACTAGGAAGTTCCCTCTGTGTGGTCGTACCTTTCGTTTTGGGAGCTTGATTCCATATTTTTCCTAAATCGATCCGAAAGATGCCACCCCGAACTGCTTTTCCGCTTGAAACGATTGTCTTTGCTACCGAATTCTGAACTATTTTTGGCGGGTTTTCCAGCGAGATTTCTCTCGGCTGGGTGGTGATTTGGAGAGGTTGAGGATGAGTCTCTAGGGTTGAGCAGGTGTTTTGGGTTGAAGAACCCTCGAAATGGGGTTTTAACCCTCCTAGACTTCGCCCCGTATGAGTCGAACAGGAACGTTGACCCCAATGGCCGCGCCGGTTCATAACTTACTGTTCTGGGTTTCGCGTTCTGGGTTTCGTGATCTGGCGCGGTCGCGCCGAATCTGGTGGGGTATTCCAGTTTTCGAATTTTTTTATTTGTTGTGGTTTTCTGTTTTTGGAAAGCTGTAAATTTTTAGTCTAACCCTATTCCTACCCTAGGTTTATGCAAAGAAATCAAAATCTCATTCAAATTTAAACAAGTCGTAAAAATTTTGAAAAGAACTATCCTAACCTACTCAAAAAGAATTCCAGCAAATTCAAAAACTCCTACTCCTATTTTTATACTACCTACTGATCCATGTGACCTGATCCACCAGGATCGAATGGAAACTGGAACCATCCCAGCTTGAGGGTATTTTTGACTTTGGAATGTGTTGCATGGTGATTCAAACTTTTGAGTAAAGAGCTGGTTATTCTTTCTCTTTCCTGGTTGGCCTTTAACTTGTTTTGCTCATTTATTTTTAACCAACTTTTATTCCCACTGCCCAGACCTAATAAAATTTTAATTTCAACTTTTGTGGGTGGTTTATAAGGCTAGGTAATGAAGAAATCTATATCAAATGAGAGGAAAGAATGTTCATTATCCTTGGTGTCCTCTATCCTAACTTCTTTATGCTCTTCAAGGGGTTTTTTTCTTCTTGTTCTACCCCATCCCCTTCTTTCTTTTTTTTCATCTTCTTCTTTTTCCTTCATGATCTTTTTTATCTTCTCCCTCTTGAAGTTTCTGAAACTCACAACAACTCTCAGCTCTCTCCGTTGTATCTTCCTCTATGTGTTCTGCAGTAACACATAAATTAAGACAAGAAGTGCTAGATGTATTCATCCATTTAGGTTTATCATCGTCAGATAGCTCATGAAAACATGTTTCAACATTCATAATTTTGATCAATTCATGCTTTTGCTGATTTTCTAGATTATCTGACTCAGTTCTCATGGATGGATGAAAAATATGAATCCATGGCTTAGAAACATTAATACCTTCTAACCTAGGTTGTTCTTGAGGCAGAGGGGGGGATGAACTATGATAACAATGATCATGATATATACCTGCTTGGCATTCATGGTTGGGATGTCCTCCTCCACATATGTGACAAATCTGAGCAACCAATTTTGACAATTGTTTGGTTAGTGACTTCGACTTGAGCCTGCAATGCTAATACATGATCAACATTATATATGCCAGCGACTCTTCCTCTTGCACTTCTCTCCAACCTAGACAAGTCTTCTTGAGGCTGAAGGGGAGATGAATGATGATGATAATAATCATGATACACCGGAGGATTCTCATCGTTAACCTGGACGATTGCCCATGTGGCCAATTGTCCTGCCAATCATTCTCAAAATACTGATTTTCATATTGCCTAGAGAAATAATCATCATGCTCTCTTCTATAGAAATCATTAGGTTCATTATCAACAAAAGAACATGATACATCAGATTCACCTCTCCATGGATCATAGTTAGAAGATGCATATGGTTGGGGAATTTCCCAAATTAAGTTAGGATAGGGACTTATCTCATTCTGCACATAATTCCATCTCTCATCCGAAAGTGCTCTTTCCAGTTCAGATCGGGTTCATCTAGCTGCTCACCACTACTTCTTGTTTCATGCACTAATCTAGTTCAACCTGAAAAGATAGAATAAAAATTTTAATCTCAATCAACAAATAAAAATTCACTTAAACTTACTCTCAATTCAATGGTCCCCGGCAACAACACCAAAAACTTGTTGAGTGTCTACCAAGTGTACTAGGTCAGCAAGTAATATAGACTCGAGAGTCCAGATATCGATCCCACAGAGACCATGATGAGAACCCAGTTTAAGCAAAGATTTTTCTACTGATTGAGGAAAAGAATTTTTGGTTTTAAGAACTGGAAAAATAAAACAGAATTAAACTACTGGAAACCTTATAGAGATGAGATGTTGGGGAAAAGTGTCAATCCCTCCTAGTTGCTAACATGCAAAGTTCTGATTTTATAGCTCAAATACCCTTACCTTGACTTAACTTTTGAAAACCTGGTTACCCATATACAGGAAATAACTTTCGCTTATTCTTTGAACTCCTTCTCAACCGGAACATTCAAATCCTAAGTGCATAAATATAAAAGCTTGAAGATTTACTCTCTCTTAATCAGAACAAGAGTTATAGAAGTCACATAACTTTTCAACTAGTCTCCTTCTGAACCGGAACAATCTAGTTAGAAAAACAAGTTGTTTTAGAAAACAGGAATCAAATAACTAATCCAACTCTCTACTGAAATTTAACTTCTCTATTCGACCCTCATTAAATCCCAGAATTGAATTAAGATCAGAAATAAGCAATGAACTCAGTTTCTAAAACAAAAGCAAAGTACTTTATTGCTATAGAATTCAGAACTTAAACATAAACAACTAGGAGTTCATGACTTCCCCAACAAAGAGAGACTACTCCATGATAATAGAATAAACACACAGTAAAAAGGATTCAATTACAGCCATAGACATAAAATAAACTAAGTACAAAACCCCCCTTGAAGGACTGTGTTTAGCCTCTCTTGCACCTTGACTGAAATCTCCACCTTCTCTCTCTAAAGTGCCAAGAGGTCGTGTAAGACTTCCTCTGGACTTTCTCTCCTCTCTAAACTAACTACAAAACAATAAAAACAAACTAAAAACTGTATTTACAACTCAGAAAACTAGATCTACACTACAAAACTAGATACCTGGCTCTTCTCCTCGGCCCTCTATTTATAGTTGCTCTGCTGCCTAGGCCTTGTAAATTGGTCTCTATCCAGGGGTATGAATTATGCTTTCCCGACCTCAGAATTATCTGAAATTACATACGAACCTTCCTTCTGTGGTCCTTGCCTTGTTCACAAAATTTGAGTTCAATCTGAGTTGGGAAACTTGAGATATCACCTTGAGAAGTTGAACTGCTTATGCTGCCAATTCCAGCACTGGGTCCACCACTTTGAAAATATAAAATTCCACAAACCCGACTAGGAAGTTCCCTCTGTGTGGTCGTACCTTTCGTTTTGGGAGCTTGATTCCATATTTTTCCTAAATCGATCCGAAAGATGCCAACCCCGAACTGCTTTTCTGCTTGAACAGTGTGCTGCGCCGAATTCTGAACTATTTTTGGCGGGTTTTCCAGCGAGATTTCTCTCGGCTGGGTGGTGATTTGGAGAGGTTGAGGATGAGTCTCTAGGGTTGAGCAGGTGTTTTGGGTTGAAGAACCCTCGAAATGGGGTTTTAACCCTCCTAGACTTCGCCCCGTATGAGTCGAACAGGAACGTTGACCCCAATGGCCGCGCCGGTTCATAACTTACTGTTCTGGGTTTCGCGTTCTGGGTTTCGCGATCTGGCTGGCGGTCGCGCCCGAATCTGGTGGGGTATTCCAGTTTTCGAATTTTTTTTATTTGTTGTGGTTTTTCTGTTTTTGGAAAGCTGTAAATTTTAGTCTAACCCTATTCCTACCCTAGGTTTATGCAAAGAAATCAAAATCTCATTCAAATTTAAACAAGTCGTAAAAATTTTGAAAAGAACTATCCTAACCTACTCAAAAGAATTCCAGCAAATTCAAAAACTCCTACTCCTATTTTTATACTACCTACTGATCCATGTGACCTGATCCACCAGGATCGAATGGAAACTGGAACCATCCCAGCTTGAGGGTATTTTTGACTTTGGAATGTGTTGCATGGTGATTCAAACTTTTGAGTAAAGAGCTGGTTATTCTTTCTCTTTCCTGGTTGGCCTTTAACTTGTTTTGCTCATTTATTTTTAACCAACTTTTATTCCCACTGCCCAGACCTAATAAAATTTTAATTTCAACTTTTGTGGGTGGTTTATAAGGCTAGGTAATGAAGAAATCTATATCAAATGAGAGGAAAGAATGTTCATTATCCTTGGTGTCCTCTATCCTAACTTCTTTATGCTCTTCAAGGGGTTTTTCTTCTTGTTCTACCCCATCCCCTTCTTTCTCTTTTTCATCTTCTTCTTTTTCCTTCATGATCTTTTTATCTTCTCCCTCTTGAAGTTTCTGAAACTCACAACAACTCTCAGCTCTCTCCGTTGTATCTTCCTCTATGTGTTCTGCAGTAACACATAAATTAAGACAAGAAGTGCTAGATGTATTCATCCATTTAGGTTTATCATCATCAGATAGCTCATGAAAACATGTTTCAACATTCATAATTTTTATCAATTCATGCTTTTGCTGATTTTCTAGATTATCTGACTCAGTTCTCATGGATGGATGAAAAATATGAATCCATGGCTTAGAAACATTAATACCTTCTAACCTAGGTTGTTCTTGAGGCAGAGGGGGGGATGAACTATGATAACAATGATCATGATATATACCTGCTTGGCATTCATGGTTGGGATGTCCTCCTCCACATATGTGACAAATCTGAGCAACCAATTTTGACAATTGTTTGGTTAGTGACTCGACTTGAGCCTGCAATGCTAATACATGATCAACATTATATATGCCAGCGACTCTTCCTCTTGCACTTCTCTCCAACCTAGACAAGTCTTCTTGAGGCTGAAGGGGAGATGAATGATGATAATAATCATGATACACCGGAGGATTCTCATACGTTAACCTGGACGATTGCCCATGTGGCCAATTGTCCTGCCAATCATTCTCAAAATACTGATTTTCATATTGCCTAGAGAAATAATCATCATGCTCTCTTCTATAGAAATCATTAGGTTCATTATCAACAAAAGAACATGATACATCAGATTCACCTCTCCATGGATCATAGTTAGAAGATGCATATGGTTGGGGAATTTCCCAAATTAAGTTAGGATAGGGACTTATCTCATTCTGCACATAATTCCATCTCTCATCCGAGTGCTCTTTCCAGTTCCAGATCGGGTTCATCTAGCGGCTCACCACTACTTCTTGTTTCATGCACTAATCTAGTTCAACCTGAAAAGATAGAATAAAAATTTTAATCTCAATCAACAAATAAAAATTCACTTAAACTTACTCTCAATTCAATGGTCCCCGGCAACAACACCAAAAACTTGTTGAGTGTCTACCAAGTGTACTAGGTCAGCAAGTAATATAGACTCGAGAGTCCAGATATCGATCCCACAGAGACCATGATGAGAACCCAGTTTAAGCAAAGATTTTTCTACTGATTGAGGAAAAGAATTTTTGGTTTTAAGAACTGGAAAAATAAAACAGAATTAAACTACTGGAAACCTTATAGAGATGAGATGTTGGGGAAAAGTGTCAATCCCTCCTAGTTGCTAACATGCAAAGTTCTGATTTTATAGCTCAAATACCCTTACCTTGACTTAACTTTTGAAAACCTGGTTACCCATATACAGGAAATAACTTTCGCTTATTCTTTGAACTCCTTCTCAACCGGAACATTCAAATCCTAAGTGCATAAATATAAAAGCTTGAAGATTTACTCTCTCTTAATCAGAACAAGAGTTATAGAAGTCACATAACTTTTCAACTAGTCTCCTTCTGAACCGGAACAATCTAGTTAGAAAAACAAGTTGTTTTAGAAAACAGGAATCAAATAACTAATCCAACTCTCTACTGAAATTTAACTTCTCTATTCGACCCTCATTAAATCCCAGAATTGAATTAAGATCAGAAATAAGCAATGAACTCAGTTTCTAAAACAAAAGCAAAGTACTTTATTGCTATAGAATTCAGAACTTAAACATAAACAACTAGGAGTTCATGACTTCCCCAACAAAGAGAGACTACTCCATGATAATAGAATAAACACACAGTAAAAAGGATTCAATTACAGCCATAGACATAAAATAAACTAAGTACAAAACCCCCTTGAAGGACTGTGTTTAGCCTCTCTTGCACCTTGACTGAAATCTCCACCTTCTCTCTCTAAAGTGCCAAGAGGTGGTGTAAGACTTCCTCTGGACTTTCTCTCCTCTCTAAACTAACTACAAAACAATAAAAACAAACTAAAAACTGTATTTACAACTCAGAAAACTAGATCTACACTACAAAACTAGATACCTGGCTCTTCTCCTCGGCCCTCTATTTATAGTTGCTCTGCTGCCTAGGCCTTGTAAATTGGTCTCTATCCAGGGGTATGAATTATGCTTTCCCGACCTCAGAATTATCTGAAATTACATACGAACCTTCCTTCTGTGGTCCTTGCCTTGTTCACAAAATTTGAGTTCAATCTGAGTTGGGAAACTTGAGATATCACCTTGAGAAGTTGAACTGCTTATGCTGCCAATTCCAGCACTGGGTCCACCACTTTGAAAATATAAAATTCCACAAACCCGACTAGGAAGTTCCCTCTGTGTGGTCGTACCTTTCGTTTTGGGAGCTTGATTCCATATTTTTCCTAAATCGATCCGAAAGATGCCAACCCCGAACTGCTTTTCTGCTTGAATAGTGTGCTGCACCGAATTCTGAACTATTTTTGGCGGGTTTTCCAGCGAGATTTCTCTCGGCTGGGTGGTGATTTGGAGAGGTTGAGGATGAGTCTCTAGGGTTGAGCAGGTGTTTTGGGTTGAAGAACCCTCGAAATGGGGTTTTAACCCTCCTAGACTTCGCCCCGTATGAGTCGAACAGGAACGTTGACCCCAATGGCCGCGCCGGTTCATAACTTACATCGTTCGGGTTTCGCTGTTACGGGTTTCAAGATGATCTGGCGGTCGCGCCCGAATCTGGTGGGGTATTCCAGTTTTCGAATTTTTTTTTATTTGTTGTGGTTTTCTGTTTTTGGAAAGCTGTAAATTTTTAGTCTAACCCTATTCCTACCCTAGGTTTATGCAAAGAAATCAAAATCTCATTCAAATTTAAACAAGTCGTAAAAAATTTTGAAAAGAACTATCCTAACCTACTCAAAAAAAGAATTCCAGCAAATTCAAAAACTCCTACTCCTATTTTTTTATACTACCTACTGATCCATGTGACCTGATCCACCAGGATCGAATGGAAACTGGAACCATCCCAGCTTGAGGGTATTTTTGACTTTGGAATGTGTTGCATGGTGATTCAAACTTTTGAGTAAAGAGCTGGTTATTCTTTCTCTTTCCTGGTTGGCCTTTAACTTGTTTTGCTCATTTATTTTTAACCAACTTTTATTCCCACTGCCCAGACCTAATAAAATTTTAATTTCAACTTTTGTGGGTGGTTTATAAGGCTAGGTAATGAAGAAATCTATATCAAATGAGAGGAAAGAATGTTCATTATCCTTGGTGTCCTCTATCCTAACTTCTTTATGCTCTTCAAGGGGTTTTTCTTCTTGTTCTACCCCATCCCCTTCTTTCTTTTTTTTTTCATCTTCTTCTTTTTTCCTTCATGATCTTTTTATCTTCTCCCTCTTGAAGTTTCTGAAACTCACAACAACTCTCAGCTCTCTCCGTTGTATCTTCCTCTATGTGTTCTGCAGTAACACATAAATTAAGACAAGAAGTGCTAGATGTATTCATCCATTTAGGTTTATCATCATCAGATAGCTCATGAAAACATGTTTCAACATTCATAATTTTTATCAATTCATGCTTTTGCTGATTTTCTAGATTATCTGACTCAGTTCTCATGGATGGATGAAAAATATGAATCCATGGCTTAGAAACATTAATACCTTCTAACCTAGGTTGTTCTTGAGGCAGAGGGGGGGATGAACTATGATAACAATGATCATGATATATACCTGCTTGGCATTCATGGTTGGGATGTCCTCCTCCACATATGTGACAAATCTGAGCAACCAATTTTGACAATTGTTTGGTTAGTGACTCGACTTGAGCCTGCAATGCTAATACATGATCAACATTATATATGCCAGCGACTCTTCCTCTTGCACTTCTCTCCAACCTAGACAAGTCTTCTTGAGGCTGAAGGGGAGATGAATGATGATAATAATCATGATACACCGGAGGATTCTCATACGTTAACCTGGACGATTGCCCATGTGGCCAATTGTCCTGCCAATCATTCTCAAAATACTGATTTTCATATTGCCTAGAGAAATAATCATCATGCTCTCTTCTATAGAAATCATTAGGTTCATTATCAACAAAAGAACATGATACATCAGATTCACCTCTCCATGGATCATAGTTAGAAGATGCATATGGTTGGGGAATTTCCCAAATTAAGTTAGGATAGGGACTTATCTCATTCTGCACATAATTCCATCTCTCATCCGAGTGCTCTTTCCAGTTCCAGATCGGGTTCATCTAGCGGCTCACCACTACTTCTTGTTTCATGCACTAATCTAGTTCAACCTGAAAAGATAGAATAAAAATTTTAATCTCAATCAACAAATAAAAATTCACTTAAACTTACTCTCAATTCAATGGTCCCCGGCAACAACACCAAAAACTTGTTGAGTGTCTACCAAGTGTACTAGGTCAGCAAGTAATATAGACTCGAGAGTCCAGATATCGATCCCACAGAGACCTTGATGAGAACCCAGTTTAAGCAAAGATTTTTCTACTGATTGAGGAAAAGAATTTTTGGTTTTGAGAACTGGAAAAATAAAACAAAATTAAACTACTGGAAACCTTATAGAGATGAGATGTTGGGGAAAAGTGTCAATCCCTCCTAGTTGCTAACATGCAAAGTTCTGATTTTATAGCTCAAATACCCTTACCTTGACTTAACTTTTGAAAACCTGGTTACCCATATACAGGAAATAACTTTTGCTTATTCTTTGAACTCCTTCTCAACCGGAACATTCAAATCCTAAGTGCATAAATATAAAAGCTTGAAGATTTACTCTCTCTTATTCTGAACAAGAGTTATAGAAGTCACATCACTTTTCAACTAGTCTCCTTCTCAACCGGAACAATCTAGTTAGAAAAACAAGTTGTTTTAGAAAACAGGAATCAAATAACTAACCCAACTCTCTACTGAAATTTAACTTCTCTATTCGACCCTCATTAAATCCCAGAATTGAATTAAGATCAGAAATAAGCAATGAACTCAGTTTATAAAACAAAAGCAAAGTACTTTATTGCTATAGAATTCAGAACTTAAACATAAACAACTAGGAGTTCATGACTTCCCCAACAAAGAGAGACTACTCCATGATAATAGAATAAATACACAGTAAAAAGGATTCAATTACAGCCATAGACATAAAATAAACAAAGTACAGAAACCCCCTTGAAGGACTGCCTTTACCTTCTCATGCACCTTGACTGAAATCTCCACCTTCTCTCTCTAAAGTGCCAAGAGGTCGTGTAAGACTTCCTCTGGACTTTCTTTCCTCTCTAAACTAACTACAAAACAATAAAAACAAACTAAAAACTGTATGTACAACTCAAAAAACTGGATCTACACTACAAAACTGGATGCCTGGCTCTTCTCCTCGGACCTCTATTTATAGTTGCTTTGCTGCCCAGGCCTTGTAAATTTGTGTCTGTCCAGGGGTATGAATTATGCTTTCCCGACCTCATAAATGGCTGAAATTAGATACGAACCTTCCTTCTGTGGTCCTTGCCTTGCTCACAAAATTTGAGTTCAATCTGAGTTGGGAAACTTGAGATATCACCTTGAGAAGTTGAACTGCTTCTGCTACCAATTCCAGCACTGGGTCCACCACTTTGAAAATATAAAATTCCACAAACCTGACTTGGATTGTCCTGATTTTTCGTGTCATGATTTTTCAATCCTCTCAGGAAGCTGTGGTCAAAATTTGGATCCAATTGGAAGTTGGAATCTCCAGATATGGCCTCTTCAATCTCGGACTTTCACTTTCCTTTTATGACAGTAATTTCCTTATTTGTCTTGGACTTCTCTTCTTGACCATTCAATGCACCTAGGCTCTAGCAATATTCCATAAAATCTTCGTGGATACCTTCCTTAGACAATTAGGACTTCTTCTCCCAAGTTTGGGCTTGATTGGTAGTCAGAATCCCGAGATTTCCGTAATATCACGTTGCTGAGTCAACAGCACGGTCGCGCCGAATTGTTCTTAGTTTTGGCGTGGTCGCGCCACTGGAGCAGAAATTTTGTCTAAGTCAGGAAAACGGCCTTCGGGTGCGAGAAGAGGAAGGACTCTTAATGGCGCGGTAGTGCCGTTTTTTGCTGCAGAACTGGCGCGGTCGCGCCACTCCTTAGACTCTTTGCCGACTTCCCGAAATAGCACTTTGGACTCCTTGTATGGAAACATAGCGGCGCACCAGCGCCACAGGTAGCGCCATGTTCATGGCGCGGTAGCGCCATCGTGGGGCGCGGTCGCGCGATTTCACATTCTCGAACTGTCCTCTTTTCAGCTATACTAGCCGTTGGGAATTTCCAAGATTTATTTGAATATTTGCATATTTTCCCGGCGCGGTCGCGCCATTCTCTTTTTGGCATGTTTTATCTCCTTTTTCCTTCATTTTCCCTTAGAATCGAGATTTTCTTCTTTTACCGGGTACCTGAGACACAAAACATGTATTTGAGTTATATTTGTCACTTTCATGCTCATAATCAACTCAAATTAGGAATTTATGATCAATAATTCATGCATAAATAAGTGTCTTTTGGACACTTATCACTTCACAGATTTAATTCCTGTCTTGAGTGCGAGTTTGTGGATTGCAATTGATGGGTCGAGCCTAGGCATCTCTGTATACGACCAAGCAAAAACATCTTTGTATTCACATAATAAAGAAATATACTCTTTTTCATTTTTTACATACAATGAATCGCTTAGAAAAGTGGGCCCTGGGTCCTCTTCTGTGCCCTGGTTTACTTTCTTCAACTCATCGACGGTTGCATGTCCGTCCTCCTCGAAGACATCGGGTGCTTCTTCAAGATCCTCTTCATAAGTTTGAGGGTGTCTTTGTCGACTGAAATATGGTTGACGGTGGCTACATCTTCCTCAGCGTTCTCCTTCTTGAACGAGATAAATATTACAGTAGGCGCATTGATCACCAATGGGGTCGTCATGTTTATTTCTTGTGATGTCTTAACCCTTTTTGTCAAATTTCTACCCATTTCCCCCAATCTTTGGTTCTCTGGAATTCGTTCGACAGGTGAATCTGCAATCACATCGAGTCGTTGGAAGACACTCTTTTGTTGTTCGGATGTCTACACCATCTATTTTCCCAATCTCTGGAAGCGCCAGGTTTCTTTTACGTCAGTTTGGCATCGCCAAGCCAGGTGAAAACATTCGGTTGAACAATTCCCTTTTGCTCTTTTTCTCTCTAGACTTTGATAACTTTGGGTTCTGACGCATTACCCAGCCTTTGGAATACATCAGGTTGCTTGGTTTCTTCCTGATCCAATCGGACGAAGGCTGACACTTGTGGCTCTGGTCCTCCAATTCGGTCGAATGCAGACAATCGAGTTTCTCCCTGAGTCTTTTTCTTAGTGGCCTTTCTTTTCGTCGTAACTTGATTGACACTGACTCTTCCTGAGATTATGACAGGCTCAGATTCCAGGTAACTGACTTCATGACAATTGGGAGGAATCAGACGCCCTTGAGATTGTAATTTCTTTTGGGTTGGCGATAAGTTTTGTAAGACAATTATCGCTTTCCCATGTACCTATTCCAGAGTAAACCGGGATCCCGCTTTTGCCATCTGCTGGTAAGTGTTAGGATCAGATCCTTGACGCGTTTGAGTAGTTGGAATTTCTGGTGGACAGTGGGCTTTTTGTTCTTTGATAATACATCGGTCGTTGAGTTTTGGCAAAGGCACCATAACAGTTCCCTTGAAAGATTTCGGACCGGGTGCTTCCTCTTTCTCCTAACTGCAGATGGTGAAGGGAGTTCTCCTTTTCTTCCTGCGAGATTGAGGAATATACATGAGTACTGGTTTAATCTTCTTTCTTCCTGCGAGATTTAGGAATGTACCTGAGTACTGGTTTAATCTTCTTTCTTCCTGCGAGATTGAGCAATGTACCTGAGTACTGGTTTAATCTCCTTTCTTCCTGCGAGATTGAGGAATGTACATGAGTATTGGTCTAATCTCCTTTCTTCCTGCGAGATTGAGGAATGTACCTGAGTACTTGTTTTTTTGCACCTCTCTGTACCTCTTCTTTTACTGATATTTGCGGTATCTTTCCATTCATGTTGATCTGCTTACTCTGTTCGACCATTTTACTTGTCGATGGGTTAGATTTAGGCTTCACCTCTGAGTGAAATTTGACATTTACGATTGAGTTTCTGCCTCAGTGAATGGACATATGTCGGTAAACATTGTTTTTTCTTCTCTATCTTGATAATATTTGAATCATTGATGGAGGGTTGAAGGCACGACTTTGTTGGAGTGTAGCCATGATCTTCCCATAAGCAAATTGTAAGGCGTGCATGTGTTGATTGCGTGGAATGTACCATGTGAGATCATTTCATCGATTTGGAGTTCCAATCGAACGATGCCAATCACACGTTGTCCTTACTGATTGAAACCTTAAATCATTAAGGAGTTGGATAGAAGGCCGTTGGCCACCCGACCGATGTCCTTCATTGTTCTAATTGGCACGATATTTGCAGTCGATCCGCTGTCAAGAAGTATACGATTCACCAATCGGTCTTTGATGGACCCGGATACGAATAAAGGGCGGTTGTATGATTTCTCACCAAGTAGAAGGTCCATCTCTTTAAAAGAGATAGAAGTCGAGTGTACCTCTTCTACTTGCGATTGGACTCGCCGGTTGCTCTTCTTTCATTATGTTGGGAGATAACCCAACTTTAGACTCATCGTGTCTCCACATATTTAGCTATTCGACTTCAACTTTCAATTCTTCTGGCCCAGAGAGAAACTTTATGAGTGTGTTTCTAGACCTAATGAGTAGGTCTAGATCGTCTTGTAGGGTGTTAGTAATTGATACGTCTTGTAAGCACGTATGGATATCGACGGTGGACCCCATCGGTGCCTTTCCCTTGTCATTTTGTTCAACCGTCTAGGCCGAGCAAGTAGTTACCAATGTAGGGGTAGGAGCCAGAAAATCCACTAGAAAGAAGTCCGCCAAGGTAGGCTTTGGCTTTTTCTGATAGGTTTCTTCTTCGGGAATTTCGGCAGCCGCAACTTTGCAGCTACATCTCTTTCTGTCCTTCTTCTTTGGGGCTTTCTTATTTTTCTGTTCTTTTTTCTTTTCTGGATTCCCATTGATGAAGATTTTGACAAGGGCTTCTTTAAGTGGCCTTTCCTTGCGGGTGACCACTATCCATCCTTCTTCATCCTCCGCAATGAGCGGCGACCTGAGGCCTGTGGCGCACGAAACGAATACCTTTTTATGTATCTCCGATTTATTCTAGTTCTCGGGTTGCGATCTATATAGACGAATATGGTGTTGGAAGCTGTGACGTTGTCTTCAATTTCCAGGATGATGCGACCTTGTGTCGCCAACTCCAATATTTTATCTTATAGGACAAAATATTTTTCGGTGAGTTGGCCCACCAACCGATGGTAATTGCAATAGTTGGGATTTGAGCTTTTACCAATGTCCTCTATCCTTTTGGCCTCGGGAAGTTGCAACATACTTTTCTCCACGAGTTGTTCGAGCACACCTGGAATTTCAGAGTCTGGGAAAGGGTAGGTCTTGGACTGCCTATCCTTTAAACTAAATTTTTGGCGAGGTATGCCGCCATTATTTCTATGTTATTCGGCTTTTAGCCATTATCAGTATTCTGACTTTGGCTCGCAGTGATTTTCTGCGGTTCGACAATATTGGAGGCGAGGGCATCTTTAGCAGAAGCTTTGTACTCATTCTTGAACTTCACCTTCTTGTAAGTTTCAAAGAGGGGAGACTTGCCTTCTCCTTTCTCCTAAATTAGGATCTCTTGAAAATCCCTTGGTTTTTTACTCTGCAAGAAGTACACTAACAACCAATTCATGCCACTGATGCACATATCGATGGCTGTCTTAGTGGACAAGGAGGTACTCTCCTTGTAGTTGAGACTCAGGTTCCTCTAGCGATTGATGTACTCAATCACTTTTTCTCCTTGAGGTTTCTTTAGATTTGTCAGCTCAACCAAGGTTACTATCCGCTTCTTACTATAGAAGCGATTGAGGAACTCACTCTCAAGTTATTTCCAGTTGTCGATTGATTCGGCTGGGAGTTCGATGAACCATTCGAAAATATTTCCCTTGAGGGATCACCCGAATTGCTTCACAAGGAGATAGTCGTCGGTCCCTGCATTATTGCTGGTCTCAATGAAATGGGCGGCGTGCTAGTTTTGGTTGTTGTCGCCGTTGAAATGCTAAAACTTAGGCGGGTGGTAGGAGGCTGACATTTGGAGTGTCTGGATCCATCTTGGGTAAGTCTTGGTGTAGGCCTGATAACGGACTCCCTCTGCCTGTACCTTTTGTTCCACTACATTGGAGATCATTTCCTATAGGGTGCCGTAGGACAACACCCCAGATTCCTCAAGTTGTTGTTCCCGGGTCACTGGTTGGATTTCAGGAGTCGGGGATGGGCGGATAACAGGAGAAGGGGAAACAAAGATCGAATTAGAGGCCGCACAAGGTCCGAGCTGATTGTCAATATGCCCTTGCTGGGAGGCAGCTCCCAAGCAATCTGCTATTTGTTCAAACTTTTGCAGAAGGGTGGCGATTTGAAGGTCTCTTTGTAATTCTCTTTCTCTTAATTGCTCGTCTCTCTCCTTCATGGCAGCTTGGATTTATGCCAATTGTTCCTTGGTTGTCCTGGCTTGTGTCATCATGGATGACAGGAAAGGTTGTAGCACTAGTACAAATGACATCATTACCAACGGTTGTAGACCATAGGTAGTGACGAAAAAACTCTTGGTAATACTTTTAGCAATGATTAACCCTTGGTAAAAGAGCGTTGGTAGTAATCCCCTTGCTAAAGGTTTTACCAACGACAGATGAACCCTAGGTAAAGATGGTTCTATTACCAACAGTTAAAGCCCATGGGTAAAACAAGACAGTCTGCCCACGGGCCTGAACTGTGGGTATTAAATATTTAGTACCTTCAGTTCAAGCCCATAGGTAAAGGAACCTATCACCAACAGTTTCACCCTGTTGGTAAATGATCCCATTACTAA
This sequence comes from Aristolochia fimbriata, assembly GCA_019845555.1. NCBI lineage: Eukaryota > Viridiplantae > Streptophyta > Magnoliopsida > Piperales > Aristolochiaceae > Aristolochia > Aristolochia fimbriata. The sequence continues at coordinate 21,353,877 of CM034081.1, forward strand.
CAGTTTTAGCCCGTGGGTGTTAATATACTCTACCCATGGGCTAGAACCCTAGGTCATAATTTTCATTTCCCATGGGCTGAAACCACCCTTGGTAATAATTTTTATTTCCCATGGGCCGGAGCCCTTGGTAATAATTTTCATTTCTCTTGGGCTAGAACCATGGGTAATGATTTCTATTTCCCATGGGCTGAAATCCTGGCTAATGTTTTCCTTTTCCATGGGCACGAAACCTGAGTAATGATTTGTTAACTATTATTTTAATTATAATATATTTTTTTTAACTAGATAAAACATAAAAAATTATTGAATATTATATTAAATTCATATTCTAAATAGAGATATTTTTTACTCATTTTCTCCTAAATCCAATCTAAAACTGACCAATTAAACCAACTGAGAAATCCAGTTTGTCAACTTCCAAATTGTACATGCTTCCTTAAACTCAATCAGCCAAGGTAGAGCTGACAGGATAATTGATGCAAGAATTATAGTTGGGGTGTAATATAACATCTTATAATACAAAAACTGTAATGACCATGACTATTCTGGAAACCGTAATTTTGCATCCAACAACGAAGTTTACTTCCGCTCTTGAAAATGAACCTAAAACAAGTGATCAAATGTATAAAATGGTTAGGTTATGTACTAGAAGCCAGTTATTCAGAGGTGTATAAGTAATCAAAAGTGATCTTTAGTGAAAGATTTCACCATTGTTTTAAAATATATTTTAGCTGAAACAACTAAAGAAAACTCAAAACCTATTGACTTGATCAATTCATAACAAAGCAAAAACATTGGATTGAAACAAGTTTCTCTATCAATAGTAGAGTACAACTCCCAAATGAGCTAGTGTAAAAAAATCACCCATGGCCACATAGAAAGAACTCAAGGATCCCACAAGGTTCATACAGCCCACGACCAGCATTTCTTTGCTCCCATCCAGCTAATAGCCTTTTATACATGCGAAAGATCCACCAACAAAAATTGCTTCCTACAACAGGTAATTGCATTATTTCCATAAAGTTAGTGCACCCATGCTCAATGAGTTATTAAAAGATAACATAAGCAAATAGAATACAAAGGGTTTTGTTAAAACAGACCGTGAGAGCCATGATTCCAGAAATTAATCCTCAATCTATTACACTCTTCTTGTCACCTGAAAAAAAAATTGAATTAATATACGTATATTAATTGCTAAATTAGAGCATGAAATAGCTTGATCACATGGGAAGCCAACATGTTCAGTTCTTTGGCATGGCAAATTCAAGCATGTAGAGATAACACAAATTTTGAAGCACCTAAGATGCTTAATTATCTGTAAGATCTATACAAAATTATTAATAGATTGGATTTGTTCCATGTACAAAGAAGAAGAAATTAATTACATTTTCAAAAATAGTATCAAATACATTGTCATTAACACCATTTACAAAAGTATAAATCATCCTTGAATCATAGAATGTATTAGTCCTCAATCTACTACAAAAGAATATTGAATTAATAAGTAATTTCCAATTCAACCAAATTGCACTTTCAGTTTCTATCCAACCAAATTACACAATTCCATAGAACATAGCAGAATATTACTTGATAAACTTCCTCAACAACGCAATAAAATGCAGCCTTCAACAAACTACGCCTTAAAGGTAACTTAATTAGTTTAATTTTCCATGCACAATTCTAATTTAATTTCCTTCCTAAATAAAGGGTGCAGTTAATTCTTCTATTCTAACAACACCACTCAAATGACCAAAAACTGAACTAAATCAAACACAAAAGTGATTAGTGTATTGTAAACGGTACAAATAGGTGGACCGTAAAATACACATCCAATGTACTGTATACAAAATAAAAGATGGGTGCAACTTGTAGAACTCCTTTGATTCAATCTCCAAATAGACACAAAATAATTGAAGTACATCTTCTTCACGAACGAACGAAATGAATTTGAATTTTTCCTGAGCTTGACGAAAAATTTGATATTCCGACTAGCCTTAGGCAGTTAATTGTGAAATAGCTACAAAAGTGTTTGTTGCTATCTCACTGATTTGGGCTGGCAATTTGGAATTTCTTGAATTTTTGACGTACGTTCTCTCGTATGTCTGTGTGTCTGTAGCTGTATATGCCCCTCTGCTCTTACAAGCCTATTGCTTTATAGGCTTGTTGAACTCTAACTGTGTGGACCAGGTATGTCGGAGTGGTTGCAACCTACTTCGACCGCTTCCTTTGTAGTCTTTTCCTTAAAATATGTAACTACCTTAGACCAAGGCAAAAATAATCCACGTAAGGTCCATGTGGACTGATTGTGTGGCTTTAATCGTCTGACTTGTCACCCCTGTAGGCTGTTGACGGGGCGATTTTGATCTTGGCCGTTGGTTCATCGTGGCTTGATTGACGGCTTGATTTCGTTGGTTGATTGGGGTCAATGTTTGACCTGTTAACCTGGGCCCTACGGGGCTAATTTGGACCACAATTTTTGGTCCTCGCAAAATTCATTTATATAGGTGCCTCCTACAAAATATTCACATTTAGTGTACGATTTGAGGGTGTACACTAAAATGAATAAATTTTGAAGCCAATTTTTTTTTTTTTTGTGGGCCCTTATGTAAGTGGGCTTGGGCCTGTTACGAGCTTGAGCTTGCCTCGGGCTTGGATTTGCTTCAGGCTTGAGCTTGCCTCGGGCTTGGACCCTTTGTGGGTTTCTTTGATCTGGTGGGCTGAGTAGGGTAACCACCACTTCTTAATGGTCTGAACCATAAGAGTTGACCCAGTGGATACTTAGCTGAGTTGACTGGGTGGTTCTTTGCTCACTGAGTTGTGACTCAGTATTCATCACGTGGGTGGCTGGCTTTTGGATTATCCTTCGGTCTTATCCTTGTTCAAATTCTGAATCAGGGATAAGCATAATGCAGGGATAAGAAGGAGCCTACAAGTAGAGCTCCGTCACACTGTGAAAGTCTCGATTTTCGTATTTGAGACTTTGCTTTATTGACTCTGATTTCTGCGTTGGAACTTTCCCTCATTCGCAGACTTCATCTTACGATCAGGTACAAGTTCTTTTTATTTTTATTTTTTTTCCTTGGTCATGTCTCTGTTATACTCTACTGCTGCGAGGGTGACCTTTTTCTTTGTTCTCTTTTTTTTCTTCCTCCGACTGCGAAGGCCTCATGAGGGAGGGAGGAGAGGGTCAGCCTGATTCGGTGAGACCTTTGATGCAGTGAAATTTGGTTCACCGTCTACTGAAGGCTTGCTTTTCGGTCACCTCTAACCCCGAACTTATGCTGCCGATGCGAGTCTTCATTGATTGGGGTATTGGTTTCTCCACAACGGCCTAATTTCTTCTTCTTAGGACCTTCCAATCCTTTATTCGGTAATGCTGTGACATCAAGTCGACCGGAGTTCTGAAAATCATTCTGGTCGCATGCCTCCGCCGCATTTTTTTATAACCTATTTCGAGAATGTCTTGTTGCACTTTTGGAAATTCGGACGCACAGAAATATCTTAGCCTGGAGGTCGGCGTCGTCGTCGGTTATATCTTAGCCAGGAGGTCGGCACTTTTGGAAATTCGACGCACAGAAATATCTTAACCTGTTTCGAGAATGTCGTCGTGGTCAGCGTCATCGGCGTCGTGGTCAACTTTGGTGCAGTCATCGCGATCGGCATCGTCGGCATCGGTGCAGTCGTCGGCGCCGGAGGGGGGAGGCGAAGCGGTCCCACGAGGCCACTGCTTCGCTTCGCCGGCGAAGCGAAGTGACGAGCTACCGCGCCTCGCCCTTGTGAGGCTCTGGCTCGTCGGGCCGACATATCGGATTTTAGGGCTCCGATTAAGGGACCCGAATATGGTGGTTCCACGTGTCAGATTTTAGGGGTCCGTTTAAGGGACCAGAATATGCCGATTCCGCGTGTTGGATTTTAGGGTTCCGATAAGCAAACCCGCCTCCTTCTTCTCCGTTTTGAAAACCCTAGTTTTAGGGTTCGACAATTTCCCCATTTATTTTTTCTTTCTTTCTGGTTTCATCGCGTCACGAGAGCGCCGAACATGGTGGCGCTTCCTGTCGTTGTGGTCGCTAGAGTTTTTCAAAACTTGTTTTTTGTGTTTCCATCATCGACTGTGCGAGGCATTTGCTTCTACGTCCTCTGGTGACACGGCGAGGCGGCAGCGTCTCCGTGGTTGCTGGTGGTGCGGCAAGGCGACGCCTCCGCGGCTGTTCGGCGTGGCAAGACGACGCCTCCGCGGCTGCTGGTGGCGTGGTAAGGTGACGCCTCCGCGGTTGGATTTTAGGGTTCCAATAAGCAGACCCGCCTCCTTCTTCTTCTCCCTTTTGAAAACCCTAGTTTTCGAGTTCGACAATTTCCCTTTTTTTTTTTCTTTCTTCCTGGCTTCATTGTGTCACGAGAGAGCCGAACCTGGCGGCGCTTCCCGTCGGTGTGGTCGCCGGAGTTCTTCAAAACTTGTTTTTTTTGTTTCCATTGTCGGCTGTGCGAGGCGTTTGCTTCTACAACCTCTGGTGACGCGGTGAGGCGGCGACGTCTCCGTGGTTGCTAGTGGCGCAGCAAGGCGACGCCTCCGCGGCTGTTGGTGGTGCAGCAAGGCGGCAACGTTCCGCGGCGGGACGATGGGGCGATATGCTGTTCCCTTAATTCGAAAGATGGAAACAGAGTCGGGTCGCGACTTTCTTAGTATCGTGTTGCCCAGCGGTGGGTCGACCCGATTTTGAAGGCTTTCTCCTTTTTTTTTTTAACTGAAATTTAAAATAACTTAAACAAAATTACCTCATTAAATTCCAAGGAATTGAGCAATTTGGACCTTAATTTCTCCAAATTGGGCCTTGATTAGGCATAACTTTCTGAATTGGGCCTTAATTAGGCATGTCCTTTCGAATTGGGCCTTAATTAGGCATGTCCTCAAATTGGGCCTTAATTAGGCATAACCTTCCGAATTGGGCCTTAATTAGGCATGTCCTCTCTGAAACTTCTCCGAATTAGGCCTTAATTAGGCATGATTTTCCGAATTGGACCTTAATTAGGCATGAATTTATGAATTGGGCCTTAATTAGGGATGTCCTCTCCGAAACTTTGCCTCTTTGACTTAGCCTTTATTAGGCATAATCTTTTCAACTTAGCCTTAATTAGGCATGACCTTTTCGACTTAGCCTTAATTAGACATCACCTCTTCGACATAGCCTTAATTAGGCGTGACCTATTCGACTTAGCCTTAATTATACGTGACCTCTTCGACTTAGCCATAATTAGGCGTGACCTCTTCAACTTTGCCTTAATTAGGCGTGACCTCTTCGACTTAGCCTTAATTAGGCGTGACCTCTTCAAATTTCCCCTAGATTGAATCTGCACAAAATCAAACTTCACAGAATCAAAGTTTAATTTGCCATTTGAATTTCAAAGCCCCAACTCCGAACGGACTAACGGCCTTAACGGTCCTCTACTTCAAACTTTCTTGCCCTATTTCCGAACGGATCTTCTTTTACTATCTTTTACTTTCTGAGTCTTTTTTCGAACCAAGAATTTAAAATTCGAATTTCGAAATCGGTCTAACCTTTGAATTTTATTTTTAGATGGCTGCCCCTTTTGTGAATTTGATTGGTGGGTTGCGTGCTTTTGACCATGACGTGACTGTTGGCGAGGAATCAATTTTGACTGTGGCACTTTATATGGAAGGTGATGCTTCTCACATAACATATTGCCCGAGCAAGGAGTCAATCTTCGGGGGTCACGCTATGAAACGTCCACCCCTCGTGGACCACTCAATTCCTTACGGGTCTTTCAGGAGACTTTTGACCACTACTGAGCGCTTTTTCTTCATTCCTTGCCCTGACTCTTCTTGCGAGGACGAGGATGTAGCGTCCGGACCAGAGACTTTCGTACTTCGGAGTGCTTTACGCACAGCGAACCAGCCTCCTCTGCCACGTACCCTTGCATGATGATTTTATGGACGGGGGAGTTACATGGAATTCCCACGCACCTGACACAACTTTGGATACAACACTCCCTTTCTTTTTCGAGTGGAGTACTTTGCTTTTGGATCGATGCAGTTGTACTCTCCCTAATGCGGGCATCTATTACGGACTTTGGGCCTCTATCTTTCAGTATAGCTGTGATGCGTCGGTGGTCCAAGCTTTTCTTGACACATGGAGTCCAGAGACGAACACGTTAATTACGTGCCAAGGCGAGCTCTCCATCACTTTGCTAGATATGGATCGGAGATTCGGCTTGCCTATCTCTAGGCAGTTTTACAATGAGGTTTGTCCGATGGTAGCCGATTTCAAGGACGTGCGGAGCTCAGCTTTACCCTACAACTGCCAATATTTATTTCTGGCGTATCACCGTCTCTGTCAAGGTTCGGAGTCCCACACTTTATCGAAGGCTTCCTAGGTTTTGTTTTGGTTCCACACTGAGGACGATGCCGTTCCTATCCACGATCCTTGGATTGCTTGGCTTGCTGCTTATGACAAGGTGCAGCCACTTCGTGTGAGCGGACGACCATAGAGCAAGATGTTTTTGACATCCTCCGCATTAAGCCGACTAAGGAAGACGAGGTTCATTTGGCGGCACTCCTCTCGGTTTGGTTATCTCGGTTTGTATTTCGTACGACTGGTGGCGACGATCTGCGACCCATGTTCTTTAAGGCGGCAAGTTATATGGCCACTAGGATCCGTTTTGCCTTAGCTGGTCCCGCTTTGGCTTGTCTATACTGTGGTTTGGGTCAAGCAGCTGTTGGGTTGTCGACAATTGTCTAATGGTTGTACTTATATTCTTGGTTAGGCATCTATTTTCACACGCATGGAGAGGATCTTGAAGGGGTCCGTCGTCCCGGTATGGTATCGTTTGGGAATCCTTCCCTTCAGTGTGGTTTTGATGAGAAGCGAGCTCATGACTTATTCCTACGTCTCCCGATGTTGGTTTGGAATCGATACGTCCTTGGAGCGAGCACGATTTCTTCCTTGGTGGATGAGCTAAAAGCACCGGTTTCTAGGCTGGCTTACGAGAGCCTCCTTAGTGTTCGCTGTTGTTACTTGACAGCCCATCGCTGCATCCGTTTCTTCATTGAGACGTATAATCCCACCAGGTTTACGCGACAATTTGGGTATTGCCAGGATTTACCTGGGGATTTGGGGGCTACGACCAGTCAGCAGGAGACCTCTTCTCTGTCTGCGTTAGTGACACTTTGGGAGGCTAGTCTTGTCCGTCCGTGTGGTCGGTTTGATTTGCCTCTACGAGGACAGCCGACTCAGGATCCTGGGACCACCTTCGCGTATTATACTTGGTGTCCTTGCAGCGAGGTCGACTGGAGCCGATTGCTTCCATTGCTGCAGGGAGTAGTGGAGAAGAGGAGGATTATGACAGCGATCATTTTCATTCGCGCCGATGAAGGCCGAAAGGCAAGGAATAGATTGGCGCGCCCTCGGTAAGTTGCGTCATAACTGTGACTCCTTTTATTTTGTTGTAGTTCCTAATATTCCCTTCTTAAATCTTAGGCAAATAAGAAGAGGGCACCACTTACTACTTTGAATGGCGCTTCTGCTTCTGCGAAGAAAAAGCTGTGCATGGAAGCTATGCCTGCTTCTTACCCCTCGTCGCCGACTTTCCTTCAATTTCGGAGATAGTCTCCTCAGACTAGTCCTCCTATGGAGCCGCCAGAGCCAGAACCTCCTGTAGAGGCGGCTGGGATCTTGCTCTTCCCAGAGGCCGATCCTCTGCTTTCAAATGCGACTCACGATCTGAGACACTCCTTTTGGGGGCATCGGAAGTATCTGGGAGGAGGTGCCTCCTCCAGGCTGAAGCAATTGCCACGGACCGGTTCGGTGGTTGTTGCTGCCCCTGAGGGTATTGATGTAGCGGAGGCCCATGCAGTGACTTCGTCCATGGGACCCGTTCTAGAAGTTGCCCCAGCCTTGACTCAGCTTTAGGCTTCGCCACCTGTTCGAGAAGTCACGCTAGTTGTTCAGGAAGCGGTCACTCCTTTACCGTTGCTTACACCTCCTGCGCCTGCCTCTGCAGTGACTCCCTTGGCGACTCCGTCGTAGAAGTTACAGTCTGACTTTAGGGGTATGGTGCTACAATCCTTGCCTTGCCTACTATCAGTGCGGCCGAGGAGGCGAATCTTCTGTCACTGAGGGCTGCGTTACAGAATCACAACAAGAATTGGCGAAGGATCTTTGTTTTGATTTGCTTTGTTGTTTTCCTTTCGATTTGATTTGTAGACACTTTTTTTTCTTTGTATTTGAACTTTGGATGTAGCTTGATTTGTTGAATTTGCATTTGGAATAGAAATATTCTCATGGATAAAACTTCTAGAGAAATTTACCATTTATGGCTGGAAGTCTCCTTCCTGCAGAAGTGACCAACTTGTAAGTGTCGTGAGTGTAAACTTCTTGAATGACGAATGACCCTTACCTCTTAGGTGCGAATTTTCCCCCATCTCTGCTTGTAGCCATAATCGGTTTGTGCACGGCTAGGACGAGATCACCCTTTTGGAACGCACGAAACTTCACCTTTTTGTTGAAAGCCCGAGTGAGGCGAGCCTGGTAGCATTCAAGCCTTTGTTGTGCTTTTAGACGTTTTTCATCGAGAGATTCTAACTCCTGTAGACGAAATCGGATATTCTCCTCTTCTGTGAGCCCTTCTCTAAGAGCGACCCGTAGGGATGGAATTCGGATTTCAAGTGGCAACACAGCCTCAACTCCGTAAACTAACGGATAAGGTGTTGGCTTTGTGGGAGTGAAACGTAATCATGTATGCCCACATTGCCTCTCCGAGTCTTTCATGCCAGTCTTTCTTGTTCCCTGCGGCCGTCTTCTTTAAGATCTTGCACAACGTTTTATTGAAGGCTTCTGCCAAGCCGTTTGCAGCAGGGTTGTATGCAGTGGACGTCCTTTATTGGATGCCAAATTTCTCGCATAAGTTGTCCATGGTCTTATTATGGAACGGGGTACCATTGTCGGTCATGATGTATCTCGGAACACCATACCGATATACGATTTACATTCGGACGAAGTCGACCACAGTGGCAACTTTGATTTCTTTGTAGGCTGCTACTTCTGCCCACTTAGAGAAGTAATCGGTAGCCGCTAGTATGTATTGGTGATTTGTCGATGACTTCAAAATGATTGGATCGATGATGTCCATTCCCATGCTTCGAATGGCCAGGAGGCCATTGTTGGATGTAATGGACTTGGAGGCTAATGAATGTAATTAGTATGAAGTTAACATGCCCTGCAATGTTGTGCTAATTCCATGGCATCCTGTAACATTGTAGGCCAGTAGTAGCCTAATTGCTTGACTTGAAGGTGTAGTTTGGGACCCGCTTGATGAGCTCCGCAAATTCCTGCATGTGCTCCGGCAAAGATAGGTTGTCCTTCTTCTTTGGACACACATCTGAGTAAAATACCATCGTAGGATCGTCAGTACAATGTGTTATTGAACAAGCAAAATTTGGGCGCAACTCTTCGTACATAAGCCCGATCTTTTAATTCCTCGGGTAATTTGTTGTGCTCTAAGTAGTCGAGGAATTGTTGACGCCAATCTTCTTCCTAGATTGCGTAGACCGAAACCAAATTTGTTTTTTCTTCCCCCAATGCTTTTTCTAAGATAGGGACCACCCATCTTTCGCATACAGGGATCCATTCGGGCCTTGCATCGAACTGTGCTAGACTTGCGCCGATTCCTGCTAATGCATCTGCTTGGCTATTGTTGGCTCGGAGTACATGTCCCAGGGTTACGTTAGGAATTTTCTCCAGTAGCCTTTGGGCCTCTTTATGATAAGGAACAAGTTCATCTTTCCTGACTTCGAAATCCCCGATTAGCTGTGTGATCACCAGGGCTGAGTCACCGAAGATTTCTAGCCGATTAAGGCCCATTTCGATAGTCATTCCCAACCCAAGGATTACGGCTTGGTATTCAGCCTCGTTGTTTATGCGCAGTGAGATAAGATGAAAGAGTACGACATCAGGTTATCGTTTGGAGACATGAAAAGGATGTCGACACCTGCACCATTTTTACGTGCGGCGCCATCGAAATACATCTTCCAAGGAGGCAGTACTTCAATGTAGAAGATCTCTTCATCAGGTAAATTTTCACTTACCTCCCATTCTACCGGGATGGGGTGGTCAGCTAGGAAGTTCGCCAGTCCGTGTCCCTGTACGGCCTTTAGCGGGATGAAATTGATTTCAAACTCGAAAAGCAACAAAGCCCATTTAGCCAGTCGTCCGAAGAGCATATGCCTGGACATGATGTATTTGAGGGGGTCCGCCTGAGAGATCAGGTTCATGGAGTGTGCAAGCACATAATGTCTCAATTTTTGGTCAACGAAGATGAGAGCCAGGCACGTTTTTTTGATCGAGGAGTAGTTGAGTATAGCTCTGACCATCGAACGGCTTAGGTAGTACAATGCACGTTCCTTCCATTGATCGTCATTTTGAGCCAGAAGGGCGCCCAGAGACTTCTCTTGAGCCGTAATGTACAGGAGGAGTGGCTTTCCCAAAACTGGAGTGGTCAACACCGGTGGCTTCATTAGATAATCTTTGATGTTTTGAAATGCCCGTCCCATCGACAGGATTCATCCCATTTGAAGGGTGTCCTTTTTCATCAGACGGTTGAAGGGCTGACATCTTCCTGCTATTTTTTAGATGAACCGTCGTATATAAGCCAGATGCCCCTGAAGGCTTTTTAATTCTGACAGATTCTTCGGTTCAGGCATTTGTTGAATGACATCAATTTTGGTCTGATCGATTTTGATGCTCCTGTGTCGGACTATGAATCCGAGGAATTTTTCGGATGAAACCCCAAAGGCGCACTAAAGCGGGTTCATCTTCAGTTGGTGCCGTCGTAGGCGTTCGAAGACTGGTCGCAGACCTTTTAGGTGGTCATCTCTTGCTTTGGTTTTGACGACCAGATCGTCGACGTAACATTCCACAAATTTATGTAGGAAGTCGTCGAATATTCTTTGCATGGCTCTTTGATATGTTGCCCCTGCATTCTTCAGACCAAATGTAATTACTTTGTAACAGATAATACCTTTTGGTGTGCGGAAGGCAGTCATTTCCTCGTCTTTTGGGTCCATCCGAATTTGGTTGTAGTCGAAAGATCCATCCATGAATGACAAGGCCCCATGCCCCGTTGTTGCATCCACCATTAATTCGGTGATGGGAAGCGGGAAATCATGTTTTGGGCAGGCTTTATTCAAGTCCCTGAAATCGACGCAGACTTGAATTTGCCCATTCTTCTTCTTCACTGGTACGATGTTGGCACTCCAGCTCGGGTATTTGACTTCCCAGATGAAGTTGACTTTGAGGTGTTTGTCGACCTCCTTCTCTATTTCTGGGACGAGTTTGGGACGGAACCGTCTTTCGGTCTGTTTTACTCATTTAACTCTAGTTTTGACAGGGAGTTTATGGACTGCAATTGTTGGGTAAAGCCTGATCATCTCCGTATACGACCAACCAAACCGTCTTTGTATTCACTGAGTAAAGTAATATATTCTTTTTCTTCTATTACAGACAGTGAGGCACTTAGAAAGGTGGGGCTTGGATCTTCCTCTATACCCAAGTTTACTTTTTTCAATTGGTCGATAGTTGCTTGGCCACCTTCTTCGAAGATTGCTGGTGCTTCTTCCAATACCTCCTCAAGGGTTGGATTGTCGCCCTCGTCAAACGAAATGTGGTGGACAATAGCTACTTCTTCTTCTTCAGCGTTGTCTTTCTTGGATGACATGAAGATTATCACAGGCGCATTAATCATTAATGGAGTGGCTTCATTGCTGTCCGTCTTCATTTTTTTTTACGAGCTTTCTCCTACTTTTCCCAATCTTTGGCTCACAGGAATTCGAATAGGTGCCTCTGTGATGGCCCCACGTCTTTGGAAGACATTCTTTTTTGGGCTGCTCCGTTGAGCTCCACCAGTGTCAATGTGCGCTTCGTGCTATAGAAGCGATTGAGGAGCTCGCCTTCCAGTTATTCCCAGCTGTCAATAGACTCGGGAGTTCGATGAACCAGTCGAAAGCGTTCCCTTTGAGGGATCACACGAATTGTTTGACCAGGAGGTCATCGTCTATTCCTGCATTGTTGCAGGTTTCAATAGAGCGAGCAATGTGCTATTTTGGGTTGCCGTCCCCACTAAATTGTTGGAATTTAGGCAGATGGTAGGAGGCAGGCATTTGGATTGCCTGGATTCGTTGGGAGTAGGGCCTGGTATAGGCTTGAGATCTTACCCCTCTGCCTGTACCTTATGTTCCACCGTATTGGAAATCATTTCTTGCAAAGTGATGTAGGATATCGCCCTTGGTTCCTCGAGCAGTGGTTCCCGGCTCATAGGTGGAATTTTGGGAGCCAGGGATGGACAGATGATGGGTGAAGGAGGGATCGTAACGAGATTGGCAGATGTGCGGGGTCCTGCCTGACCGTAATCATTTCTGGATTGGGAGGAAGCTCCCAAACGATCTGCAATGAGCTCAAACGTTTGTAGAATTGTGGCGATCTGAAGATCCCTCTGCAATTCCTTTTCTCTCAACTACTCATCCCTTTCCTTCATGGCAGCGTGGAGTTTTGCCGACTGTTCTTCCACCGTTTTGGCTTGCATCATCATCGGAGAAACTCTAATGACTGGAGATGTGGGGGAAGAGGGACTTGGAGATGTGGGGGAAGAGGGACTTGGAGATGTGGGGGAAGAGGGACTTGGAGCAAGGGGTGCCTCGGATGATGTGGCTGATCGCATTGGGGAAGGAATGATACGTCTCCCTTCGAAGTGAGTGATCAGTGCGGGGACTTGGCTTGTGGTTGGAGGGGAGCTCCTTGCTGGGCTTGCGGCCGGACTCGCCACGGGGGTGATCGGCGATGGAGACGTCAGAACAGCTGAATAGCTCATAGAGGGATGAACCCTTGTTGGAGAAATTACAGGGCTGGCTGGTGCTTGATCTGCCTACAGTTGAATTTGAACAGCGCACAGCGTTGGCAGGGATCCTGTGACAGATCTAGTGGTCGGCCTTGAGTAGATAACCACAGAAGCCTGGGATGGACGAATCCCCCTGGCTTGGCTGGCAGCAGCGGCTGTTGGTGTATGCGGACAACGAGGGAAGGTGACCAAAGGATCGGTCATCCTAGGTGCCGGTGACGAGCTGGCTCCGACAACTGGAGTTTTGGCCGCGGCCTTGTTGTTGTTGTTGGTGTTGGAACTCGCCATTTGAATGGATTGGTTGGAGAAAGAGATGAAAGGTAGAAGTGTCCCACCGGGCGTGCCAAATTTGTAAATGGGTACAAATAGGTGGACTGTAAAATACTCGTCCAATGTACTGTATACAAAATAAAAGAAGGGTATTTTGGTAATTTTGCAGTGAATGTGTGAGTACGACTTCTAGAACTCATTGATTCGATCTCCAAATAGACACGAAACGATCGAAGTATGTCTTCTTCATGAACGAACGAAACAAATTTGAATTTCGCCTGAGCTTAACGGAAAATTTGATATTCCGATTGGCCTTAGGCAGTTGATTGTGAAATAGCGGCAGAAGTGCTTGTGGCTATCTCACTAATTTGGGGTGGCAATTTGGAATTTCTTGAATTTTTGATGTATGTTCTCCCGTATGTCTGTGTCTGTATCTGTATATGCCCCTCTGCTCTTCCAAGCCTATTACTTTATAGGCTTGTTGAACTCTAACTGTGTGGACCAGATATGTCGGAGTGGTTGCAACCTACTTTGACCGCTTCCCTTGTAGTCTTTTCCTTAAAATATGTAACTACCTTAGACCAAGGCAAAACTAATCCACGTAAGGTCCATGTGGACTAATTGTGTGGCTTTAATCGTCTGACTTGTCACCCTTGTAGGTTGTTGATGGGGCAATTTTGATCTCGACCGTTGGTTCATCGTGGCTTGATTGACGGCTTGATTTCGTTGGTTGAGTGGGGTCAATGTTTGACCTATTGACCTAGGCCCTATGGGGTTGATTTGGACCACAATTTTCGGTCCTCGCAAAATTCATTTATACATGTATTTAAGTACCTATCTTCAAACAGGTAGGCCAAGACTAAGTAATCCAATAAGAAAAGCCAGCCAAAATAAACTTATTTAAAACTATAATAAAGTTAAGGCAAATGAAAAAAACTTGAGCATCCGGGGCTTCTTACCTTGAAAGTTCCATATTTTTCATCCATAAGAGCTTTTTGGGTGTCTTGATTTGATGGAACCTCTTTGCGTAGACAGGAGCAGCTGGTCAACAGAGTCAGGAATGTTAAGCGACACCACCTGTAATCCTTTCCTATGTCAATTAATCATGTGAAATTTACTAAGCATGTCATGTCCTCATATTTATGTAGTAAAACAAGAATATAGCAAGGGCAAGGACTGAAATTACTCAAACAAAAATATAAATTTGGTAAACAGAATTTCAAAAATTTCATGACTTTAAAGAGCATATGTTTTAAGTTATAACACCAATTAGAAGTAAGGTCTTTCCACATGATACTGCAACCAAAGGAAAGCTTAAGCTTAAGGTAGGTGATATATCCATCCCACTCTAATATTCTTGGGTAAAAACTAAAGGATATCCAGAAATATTGATGCTAAATGAAGCTCATACCTGGATTGCTGGCCAAAAGTTTGAAGATATTATTGTAACAACAAGAAGATCCAGAGACCTTCCAGGTTCTCCTTGATTGACACCCAAAATGCAAAAGAAAATGAAGCTTTCAGACCATTTCCTGAACTCATGGCTTCAAAGTTTAGTTGCTTCTGTTGACCAATGCAAGTAACACTAATTCTACAACAGATTACCTAATTACCTTCAAATGAAAAGAAAAGCCTTTGTAATGTCTTAAGCCTTGATATCTATCTGTATGTAAAAGTTGTTTTAATTCATCTCCATGCAGTATATGGCTCAATCCAAGTACTTCACATAAATATCTTATTGGTTTCGTATGATTTGTTCATAATTTATAAAGCTATGTGTAGAGATTCTATTCACCCTTACGTAAAGAAAAATGCAAGATGGTAATGTCAAATGAGACCAAAGGAAATAGATCAACAAAATTTTTAAGATAAACAAAGCATTAAAGCAAATACCTCATCGAAATGTTTCATGATTTACCTTTCCTATATCACCCACAACTGAAATTTCCTGATCATTTTTACTGCCTTCAGCAAACATACAGAGGTCAAGCATGCCCCTAGAGCCATTTTCATATTCTACAACTGCGTATGCATTGTCAATGATATCGGGCACCTGTTTCCAGAAACAAAGTTCAGCAAACAAGTGAATCACAGTTTTAAGAACTCAGTTGCATGGAAATACAAAACTTGTAAATTTCATAGAGGAGTTCCTTCCAATAAATGCAAGCTGAGTCATCATTTGTAGTTTCTAAAAGATTATGCAAATTCAAAGGATAAAAACTAGATTCGTTTTCAGCAGGATATAGTAATTTCTGGAAATAGTAACATTATGAAAATAGAAAAAACTAGATTTTTTGTCTTTTTTCATTCCATTGATTATTTCTTCTGTTTCGTCCTTCAAACTTTGTGTATTAATTTCCTCAAGTGACTCGTGTACCACATCAACCTTCCAGCTTTGCAAGCAATTTTGGTTATAGTATCAACCTTAAATTGAATAGGTTCAACGTGCTGTCAAAGGCTCTAAAATGTAATACTAAGTACCTAGAACACCGGAGTCATACCTTCCCATCACAGTCTTCATCCTTGTTATTAACATCAATAGCTCCAAAAGCCATCACATGTACTGGGTCTGCTTGCTGTGAGCAACCACATTAGGTAAAAAAAATGGCAGCATTTCTCAACAAGTATCCCTCCCGAGTTAGCATTGAACCTATTCCAGTTGTTCACCTGTAAAACCACTTTATAAGCAAGCACCCCATCATTCATCACTAGGACATCCTAAAGATATCAATGGAAAATATCTCCCAGCAATGTGCTGCACCTTCACTAAGAATGGGAAACGATGCTCACAGATGGCCACCATCTTGACCTGTCCCAGTGTCCCATTCTTCACTACCTCTATCAACTTAGCAATGAGAGGCATTTATCTGTACTCCTGACTCACCTGAACCATTATCTCAGGCATCTTTCTAACCTCTTCTATGATCTAAACATGGCCTCTGTGTAATCCATTCAGCAAGAACATTCAGGAATAGAACACGAAAACAAAGGAAAAAAAAAAAAAACCTCACGTTATTTTGATATAATTGTCATGCTGAATGATCTAGACTAAGAGACAAGCAAAACTATTTAAAAGTTAATGATCCAGTTTGCAAATAAGAGAAATATAAGGAACAAGAAAAACACTCCATGGATGAAGAAGAAGACGAGAGAAGAAATGAAAAGTAGAAGTTTAGGTAGCTCACTTGTGCTTCTACAGAACAAGAAGGCAGGGTGAGGCAAAAGTGCTAATTACAACAATGATCTCCCACAAACGAGGCCCTCTACCATCCTACAACAATGCTACCAACTCACAATACTTTCTATCTTTTGACAGACTTTACATGAACGCAGCAACAACAATTCAAACAATTTTACATCCATAGAACAAACTATTTATAGATGCGAATTCAAAACCATGAACATCCAAAAAGCTATTGTCTCAAACATCAACACAGTTACATAGCTTCCAATTGTGTGATAAGTACTAATAAACAAAACAAAGACATGCCAATCAAGTTTATAAACATCAATGCGCAATCATCCTAGAGTCGTAAAACAACATCGTAGAACAAGATGGGAAGCTCAAGAGAGCACTGATAAGGTTGAAATGCAGAGAGAGAGAGAGAGAGCTAGGGAAAAGCCACGTCACATTGCAGAGAAGTTAGGGATGTGCATCGCAAAGAATCGCGAGCTCTTTGGCTTTCTTGAGCAATCCATTTCTCCGTTTGGAGAAAGTCACTTGCCTGCTCGTCGAATTGGCAATCTCTTTTTTGTGATAATCTTCCCTCTCCCCCAACGCCCTTGCTCAAACATCCACACAAGCCCTCACGCTTGATATCTGAACTATAGGACGAGGACGAGGGGACTATGATTCGAGTAAGTAAATACTGAGAAGAAAGAAAGTAGGACGAGGACGAGAAAGTCAGAACCTCAAAAGCCGACTTGTACACTCTCAGTCTCTGGTAACCCACCCTGCCCATTACTTACTGCCCACACAGCACCGAACATTAATGCACATTAGTTCAGTATAGTTGTAGAGCACTAAGCCACTGAAGCTTCCTAGCCACCAATCGATGATGAAAAGATTAAAATTAACTTTACCTTTGTTCCAGAATCTCACAAAGGCAAAGATCTGTGAAGCGTTTGGATTCCCAAAAGCAAAAAACTCTGAAGCGCTTCGACTCCAGAATGCGAAGTCGAAGGATGGGCAATGACGAAGAGATAAATTATGGGTTTTGAGTTGATGAAGATTAAAATCATTTACTAACCGAACCGGTTTGTGAGCTAACAAACCGAACCTATAAATTATTAGGTTCGGTTCGCATATGGTAATGAGCTTAGACTTCAACTCGAGTTCGGTTCGAATTCATTTACAATCGAACCGAGCCGAGCTTGGGCCGAACCGAAACCGAAAGATTTACGAACCCGTTTGGTTCAATTCCACCCCTATCCGACACCATAAGGGGAAGGGAAAAGCTTTCCAATGGTAAGAGGGGTTCCGTTGGTAACGTAGGTAAATTCTTCTTACCAACGGTTTACCCCATAACCCTAGTTATTAGGGGACAAATACCAAGGGTTTCACTCTAAACCCTGAGTATACGGACGCTTATAGCAAGAGTTTCTTTTCAGACTGTACGTAGAAATTAACCCTTGGTAAAAACAAGTATTTACTAACGGACCCTGAGGAGGTTGTAAGTATATAGAAACATTTACCAATGATTATGACTAAACCCTTGGAAGAAAGTCTCTTCCTACTAGTGCTGTAGGGGGGGAGGAAGTTTGAGCGAGAGATGGAGTGATTTGTACGGGTGATGTCACCATTTGCATCGGTACTGAAGGGGTGATGCGCCTCCCTTCGAAGCGAGTGTTCAATGTAGGGACCTGACTTGCAGCTTGAGTAGAGCCCCTCACTGGACTAGTGACCAGGCTTATCACTGGGATCACTGGTTGTGCAGAGGATAGAATGGCAGAATAGCTTCTCACGGGATGGACCCTTGTTGAAGAAGTCACTAGACGGATTGATGCTTGACCTACTTGAGAAATTTGATCAGCTTGTCCAGCACACTGTGCTGACAGAGACCCAGTAATGGATCTAGTAGTTTACCCAGACCGAATAATCACTGGGACTTGCGATGGGCGAATTGTCCTGATTTGGCCAGCGGTGATAGCTGCTGGAGTGCGTGAACGACGAGGGAAGGCGACCAAAGGATTAACCATCCTAAGTGCTGATGAAGAGTCTGAACCACCAACAGGAGCTTTAGCGACAACCTTGTTGTTGTTGTTGTTGGAGCTTGCCATTTGGATGGAAAGTTGATTGAAGAACGAATAAGGAGATGAGAGGTAAAACCTGTCCCACTAGGTATGCCAAATTTGTAAATGTGAAATCTGTCAAGGGCGAAGAAATCGTGACCTAAAAGACAACGATCACAAAATAAAGAGAATTTGAAGAACTTTCAAAGGATTTGTGGATTCCGATTCTAGTCTTCCTCTGATTCTACCTCCATAAAAAATACGCGGGATTGTTGCAACGAAATTAGACTGAGGTAGGTTGACGTGGCGCGGCCAGCGCGGCTGATTTTGGGCGGAGTTGTCCTAATAGAGGCGAGCCGGGATTGTCTGACGTGGCATTTTGATGACATGTCTTGGGTCGTCAGAGTCTTTATTGTGTATGACATGGCTTTTGTAAGCTAGCTTGGATCTAATCTGTTGTACTAGGCTAGATGAACGTCCGATTTAGACCGGAAGGAGTAAGGTGGACAGTTTCGATTCTTGATCTGCATATCGATATCGATTCTGAATATATAGTAAAAAACCAGTTTATGGCGACTGGCTATGCCAGTCGCCAAAGCCCACAAGCCGGTCGCCAAAGTCGTAACGACCGGTTGCTGGTCGTCATAATGTGGTCGGGACAAACATGGTAGCGAGACAGTTTGTGGCGACCGACATTGTCAGAGGCCATATACCGAGGGCTTTGGCCACTGTCTACCGGTCGCAAAAAATTAGATATATGGCCACTGGCTGGCCACTGGCTGGCCAATGACCACAAATTTGATCTGTAACTACTGGCAAGCCAGTGGCCGCAAATCTAATATATAGCTACTGGTTGGCTAGTCGCTACAAATCCTATATGTAACCACTGGCTGGCCAGTCGCCACAAATCCTATATGTAGCCACTGGCTGGCCAGTAGCCAGAAATCTAATGAGACCAGTAGTCACAAATCCTATAAATAATGTTTTTTTTTACTATTATTTGGATAAGAATAGAAAGAAGCTATTTGTATTTAAAATGAACTTTATAAAGTGTTAACAACTACAAATTCAACCACATTTTCATAACTACATTAAAAAAAAACTCATAGTATTTAAAAAATACAAATTCCCCCTCCCCCCTCCTATCTTCATTTAATTAATACCACTGCCTGCATTAATCGATCTCTCCCCATTTGGAGAAGACGAGTTGTAAGAGCTTCCAATAGGACATCCAATGCATCCTCCCTATAGTTGTTGTGCAGGTCTGATCCCACTAACTTTTCTCTTGTTGCATATAATGGTCATCAATGAGAAATCAAAAGAAAGATACACACTCCAACACAAACCACTGAAGTCCTACCTCTATGCGCAAACCACTGAAATCCTATCTCTATGCACAAACCAAAGCTTCATCTAAGTCGAGCACTATCTGCGTGTTTTCAAATAAGAGCAACTTAATCCATTATTTATAGGATTTGTGACCATAAAAGTTAATAGAAAGAACTGACCATAAAACAGTAGCTTACCATGCAAAAAAAGTCTACAACAATGTTCATATAGACCTTCCACATCGGATTGTTTAGACTCCCAAAAAAAGATCCATATAGACTTTTCAAAAAAATCTGCAATTGTTTAGACTACCACAAAAAGACTCCCAAAAAAATATCAATATAGACCTTCCAAAAAATCTGCAGTAATGTTCATCTGACTGCTTCTACTGCATAATCCATAACTCATAAGATGCACTAGTAAAAGTAACAAAAAAAAAGGTTTGAGATGTACAAAAACATGAAATTGTACCTTATTCCATGCAAAAGCAATCTCCCATTTTCTGTTGCATGTACACCTACTTCCCAGTGTCTGGGGGGTCTATGAAACATAATAGAAATATTAGGAGCAGATTTATGAACCATAAATAATATTTAAATAGAAGGTTCTCTATTTTCTAAACCTTGAGTTGATGAATAGTCAAATGCTGAGAGAGGGGTCTTTATGATGTCCATGAACCACTTGGCTTGTGCTTGAAGTTGTGCCTGGAAAGTAGCTTGCATCCTAGACTCCATGGCACGGATTTTCTCCCTATGAGTCTCCTTCAAGTCCTCAATAGTTTCTTTTTGTGTCTCCTTCAAATTTTCGATTGTATCTATCATGACTCTCTTTTCCTCTTGAATGGAATTGACCTGTATGGAGAGAGCCTCATTCATCCCATCAGATGTCCCTGAGTACTGGTGACTCCTCCGTGACCAGCCACTCCCCATACCTCTCTCAAATCCCCCGTGATGGCGTCCAAAGGCTTCATCCAAGACCAGAGGTAAATCAGTGATTTCTTGGCTTTGTTGAAGGTGATTTTTATGAAAAATTCTTTTAACCTCGACTTGTATGTGCATTAAATAACTCAAGTCATAATCTTATTACATTGGCGGTGTTAAGATAAAACAAAATAAATCATAAGGACTTACGCAATTTTCCCGAGTGTGGTCATTTGAATAACTTCCATCCTTCTTCCTATGGGCACTCAAGTAAGACCCAAGGACTGTGAAATCATCTCCCAATTTTTCTCGCTGTATGAATTTAAAGTATTACGAAATTATTATGCATCAAAATAAAAATGAATTACATATACAAGTATTGGTATTACCTCCTCAACATAGTGTCGTGCTATGGACTTAGAGCCCAATGTATGCGTCGTCTGAAGATGTGCACGATTTATCTTGTTTCTCTTACAAGATTCAATGACTTCTGGTTTTGCCCAATACTTCATGAGTAACTCCCACCCTGCCTGTGTCAAGCGTGAATCAGGGCAAATCTTTCTCGCCTCCTCATCCTTCTTATCATATTTTTCTTTCAAGTTTCTCCTCCAATTTTTTACCATCAGTCGAAGGCTTCTCTTGCATATGTTCTTCATCACCTCATCTAAGACAAGGGCATCACCCTCCACATATCTGAAGACATACCTTTTCTACAACCAAAATGTTCATATAAATAGTTAAAACAGTAATAATACAAAAACAAATGACTTGTAAAAATGAGAGATAATATACCTTCATTACATTCAATATGTCATCAAATACACCTATTGCTTGACTATCCCACTTAATATTAAGGGGGAAGTAGATCCACATTCGCGAGTAAACACCAAGTTGATGTCCAAGAGTGCCTACTTCTCCAACCTCGACACGATTCTTGTCAACCTTACATAACCATTTATGCCTTAGGGGGGAATGAGTGATTTTCTTGTGGTCGGACCTCTGCCACACTTGGGCCTGCTACTCTCTACAATAGGCAACTCTTCAAATTGCGGCTCCTGCATCTCATCATCGCTGCCAACAACAGGTGATATACGTGACAACCTAGTGGAAGTATCCCCTAGCATTGGATAGAATAGAATACGTTAGTTGACATATGAAAGTAGTTACAAGCCCTAATTGCAATTATAAAAATACAAACCTGTGTTGCCCCTAATGCTTGTAGATGGGGTTGTCAATTCTTTCGAACGCTGCTTCTTATTAGGCGGCATATTGGTACTGCTCAAGTTCACTAATAGGTGAAGTTAAACCAAGGATAACAGTACATAACTAACCCAACTTAACAATCAAGTAGTCTTAGGATAATCGAATCTTTAAAAAAATATTTGGTTGGGCAAGGATCATTTAAAGTTTTAGTCATGCACTTGTCTTGTTTTAGACTCTTAAACATTCTTACACTTACAAGGTCCAATTACATCTCAACTAAACTATACCAAGTGTAAGAAATTGCATGAACAAGGCCTAGTTCATTAAAAACAAACTACACCAAAGAGAGCAATTTTAGAGATCTCTGCTGCTTCCAAGGACCTGATAATGTTATGCACCTAATCTATACATCCACCAGTTTCTAGAGATGAACATGTGTCTAAGCAAATTGAAGGCAAGTGCAAGTCAAACATAGAAAGATATAGATAAAAATTTTCACAAACAAGCAGAAACAATCAAAAGCTAGGATGGATATGAACTTCAAGAGAAAATGCAAACACTTATTCAAATAAAAATTGGCCCAGTAGAATGAAAAAGATGTTGCAGTAGGGAATTCTGTATTTATTGTAGCCAGTGTGATTGCTAGACCCGACTTCATGTCATAAGGAGCTTGATTTTCATTATCCATGAGGATGGCCAATAAGGGCAGTACACCATCAACCTTAGGCAGCACCCACAGCCTTTAGAAAACTGAAGTTAAAAGGCATAAATCCTGCAGCAATTTGCAGTGAATCACTCCTCACCATTAATCTTCATCCGTGGTTCAAGATACAGAACTTAAAAGTGAAAGCAAATGGCGTGCTTATCATCAGTATAGGCAAAGCTGAATCATAATTACTTAAGAGAGAATTTCAACCTATCCTGGATCACTATAATGGCCCCTTGGAAGAGATATACATCATCCTATCCTGGATCACTATAATGGCCCCTTGGAAGAGATATACATCATCCTATCCTGGATCACTGTAATTATAGCTTACCTAATAGCATTTATATGTTTCTTAAAACTTAAATCCTAAAGAACCACTTTCATCAAAATTGACTGACTCTTGACTTCTTGACATTCCTGTTTAAGATCTGACTTGACATAACTACCAGATGTCACCCAATTCAGACCACTTATACACAAGACAGATTATTTCCATTAAAAATATCATACCCAAAACCTAAAACCTCCAAGTAATCCCGAACCCCCAAAAAACACTAATCGACAAAAGGGTACTTGGGATGCCATTGACAATCCCCGTTAGAAGAAGCTTCAGCCTTCAGACGCCATTGACAGAAGATAACCCATTCTTGATTTATTGAAGGAAGCTGCAGGAGAAGGGGTTATTAACTCAAGCCAAATGACAAAAGGGTTTGAGAGGCTCATTGATAGAATTGATGACTTATCGCTGGACATAATCGGTGCTAGAGATCTCTTACAGTCTTTGATCTCTAAAGCTGCATCAGAAGGGTGGTTATGTGCCTCGCAGCTGAAACCATTTTCTCCCAAACCAAGAAAAGAAGCTGAAGAAGATGCCACTAAGATTTTCAAGACACATATCACATCCAGTATCAAAGAATACTTCTTGATAGGTGATATTCTAGAGATGGTGAGTAGTTTAGAATCAGAAAATGATGGCGACTCCCCCGAGTTAAATGCCATCTTTATAAAGAGGTTGATAACTCTGGCAATGGATCGGAAAAACAGAGAGACACAGATGGCTTCAGTATTATTGACTTCTCTATGCCTTCCTCCTGAAGAGTATGATTCTGGTGGAGACGTGAAAGAAGCTTTTTCGTGTATAAAGGAGCTCAGTATGCCATTTTTCCACCATGAAGTTGTGAAGAAGGCTTTGGAGTTGGTAATGGAGAACAAAAAAATAAAATTGTGGGGTCTGTTACACTTTCTTAATAGCAAATGGTTTATTCGCATAAAGTTGGGAACTTTACCTCAACAACAGCAAGAAAAAAATCACAAAGTTGTTGCTTCGGTGAGCACTGGAATCAACTTCCTCACTGCTAATTGATAGCGCTCCAGTTTCGGCGGGGAGAGGTAGGTCACGCGGGGAAGGTTGAGAGAGAGGACCAAAGCACGGGAAAAGTGAGGGTCTCCCGGTCACGCGCGCGGTTCCGTCTCAGGGGGGGAGGGGGGAGGGGGGAGTTTCGTGGGGGGAAGAGTGCGCGGAAGGGAGGGGGGAAGGAAGGGGGGGGGGAGGGGGAGGGGGGGGGGGGGGGGGGGAGGGAGGGGGGAGGGGGGGAGGGGATTTGTCAAAGGAGGGGAGGGGGGGGGGGGATGGGGGAAACGATATTTCAAATGGGGGAGTGGGATGGATCTGAGGGGAGTTTCGGGGGGGAAAAGTCTCGGGGAAAGTTTCGTGGGGGAAAATGAGTTCGGGGGGGAAATGAGAATTCGAGGGGGGGAAATGAGAAAATGGGGGGGAAATGAGTTCAATGGGGGGGAAATGAGTTTTGGGGGGAAATGAGTTTCGTGGGGGAAAATGAGTTTGGGGGGGGGGAAAATGAGTTTCGTGAGGGGGGAAATGAGTTTCTGGGGGGGAAATGAGTTTCGTGGGGGTTTCGTGGGGGGAAATGAGTTTCGGGGGGGGGAAATGAGTTTCGTGGTGGGGGAAGTTAATTTCGTGGGGAGGGAGGCAATTGATTATTGCACTTTTGCCACCGAATTTTATTCACATGTTTTTTATAACAAATTTATTTCTCACGTGTTCTTTATTTAGAAAATTAAATTTTTTTATTGACGACTGATAATTAGTTGCCATTAAGTTGGTCATTGGTGACTGGTTGCCAGTAGTGATAGATAAGCATTTGTGGTAACCGATAATCAGTTGTCATAAGTTCGTTAATGCTGACCGGTTACCAGTAGTTATATATAAACAATTGTGGCGACCGGTGGTCATCGGTTGCTATAGACTTACTTATGCTGACTGATTATATAAACCAGTAGCCATATTTAAAAACAGTCGTCAAAGATTTTCTATGACAACCGGTTATAGTAAACCGGTCGCCCAAACCTGGTTTTTTACTAGTGTATATACTATTCTTTTGGTCGATCTACATATATCCTTAATTTTACTCTCGTCCCTGCAGGCTTGTTTCGATTCCTAGATCTGGCGCCTTAGTATACGTAGTTGCATGGGTTTGGTCTTGTACACTTCATCTTGACGATCGAGTTTCTACTTTCTAGAATCCAACCCTAATTAACAAGATTCGTGCCCACCGTTCGTATGTACGTATCCCCTTAGAAGTTAGAAGAGTGACTCGATCAGTGAGACTCATGTACCCTCATCTTATATTCATCACCATGCATATTGATGACTAGATGAGGTTAATTGACTCCGATTTGGAAGTCACTAGCTAGGTCAGATCAGGGTGACTGGGTTAGGCTCTTCGATCCGTTGATAGATCATTAGAGTCTGACTGGGTAAATTTGACTCCGGCCAAGCCGTGTTTGGTTAGTATCTGCAGGTACGTATAGAGCTAGCTAGTTACAAAAACCCCACAAACGAAACCATATATATATATATGCATGTTTGCCACTAAATTTTGCAGGGCTACAAATATATATTGCCGAATATCGAGACGCATATATAACATGGATGGAAGGTATATATGACAAGAACCGAATTAAAGCCCAACCAGTTGTACGTATAGACTAGCTAGTGTCCACATTTAATTCAATGACAGAATTAATATTCATGGACGGGTCGTACGTTATCGAGTCTCCCATGCACCCACCGATCGACCGCCTCCAAAAGAAGGTACGTACAATAGATAACCGATTCGATCTGAATCCTGATCCCCATTTTGTAGAACAGAACGATTGATCGATCGATCAGACGTGAAAGATCGATCCTGGAGTTGACTTCTCCTCTCTGGCACGCACGCTGTCTGCTGCATGCATGCCTGCTCCACAACCAGGGAACCAGAGCCCTGTTGAATATTGGCAAATTCGCCATGCATGCGTGCGACCAATTTTATCTACAATTAATTTCTATTTTAAAATAAGACTTGTTTATCTCAAATAAATATATAATGCATAAGTTGATTAATTGACTAATAAATGCAAGATAAAAGTAATTTCTTCACATTTGCGTCACCGTGTCACCTACGTGTGGCCGTTGACAAGAGCAAATAAAACC
Organism: Aristolochia fimbriata; assembly: GCA_019845555.1. NCBI lineage: Eukaryota > Viridiplantae > Streptophyta > Magnoliopsida > Piperales > Aristolochiaceae > Aristolochia > Aristolochia fimbriata. Next base: position 21,379,936 of record CM034081.1, read on the forward strand.
TTTTTAGTGTCATTTGTGGTATTATTTATTTGTTTAAAATTATTTAAATAAAAAATTGGGTTTAATATTCGTACATCAAAATTAAAACTAAAGTAAAAGAATCCTAATCTATAGTAATTAATTAACCAAAGAGTAAGTCCGTGCGTAATTTGCAACGTGTAGCACGAAAAGCATAGGACTAACGTGCTTTTTTTGGGCGGTTGCTCGATCGTTAGCCATACATATATATATATATATATATATATATATATATATATATATATATATATATATATATTAGTGGAAATTATTTGAGAAATTAATGGAAGTATATGGAAGTGGTCTCCTCCTCGTGATCTCATATATATTCTCTTGTGAACGGGGCTTGAGCGTTTGGGAATTGGGGCGCCACAGAGATTCGCCAAGCGATAGGATCATAGGAATATTCACCTTTTTGCGGGAAAGGTAAAAAGGAGGGAGGCCAGTGGTGGGGTTAACACCTAGGGGTGCAAATTAAGTGGGGCCGGGAGGTATGTGGGCTGTGAGTCCCCAGCGGATCGACTAATTAAAGTAAAGGTAATTGGGTGAGAATAGAAGATGCCCACTTACTCTATGTATATATAAAAAAGACATGATATATATATATATATATATATATATAGAGGGAGCTGATCGAGTGCGATTACTGGTATATGCGCTTAACGTGCACTCAACCAGTTTCAGCCATTGGATTTGATTAAGTTTCATCTAACGGTCATATTATAAGTTAAAAGTATTTTATTTATTTACAATATTGTGCCACTATTAAAAAACTCTTCCGCGGCCTCTTCTTCCTCCTGCTGCTTCGAATTCGACCGCTTGGAGTATTTCGACGGCGCGAACAGGTATAACCAGGTTATTTCGACAGCGTCATCTTCTTTGAGTAGGGTGAGGATCAGCTATATATATAAACTTAGTGGGCGCTTTGTCTCCTCTGTTATTCTCCTTCGCCTCCGGCGAAAGCTACCGCTTTTGCCGGGAAAACCAAGCTTACTCTGTTCAACAGAATCCTCTGCTACAAAGTTTAAACCTTCCACTCTGCGCTTTTGCATATCTAAACCAAATCTTTGAAGGCTAAAAATTTGTTGTCTTTTGGGTACATTGTGGACACTTGCTCTGCCGCAGGAGGCAAGTGCAGGAAATTCTGGAATGGAACGCAACCTGCAGTGTGAAGTGCGGTCAGGCAGCTGCCGCCCTTTTCTCAGTCGCCTTTTCTGTAACCACCGTTCGATTCTAACTTGATTGTCACCTGTAGGGCTGTAGATGAATCAGTTCTTCTCTTGTCTTTCCCTTAAATTTGTTCTCTACTAGCTAAATATTTCGTTCATTCATTCCTCTCTGCTACACCACCCCTGGACCATGGTAGTCGTCCCCGTGTTCGACCTCAACGACTTCTCCGGCCACTCCAAGGAGCTCGTCGAAGCTTGCGAGAAATGGGTCTGTTTTCGCGTGATCAACCACAAGATCCCGGAGAGTTTGCTGTCCAAAATGAAATCCATCGCATTTCGCTTATTGTGGCACAATATTGTAAATAAATAAAAAAATTTTAACTTATAATATGACCGTTAGATGAAACTTAATCAAATCCAACGGCTGAAACTGGTTGAGCGGACGTTAAGCGCATATACCAGTAATTGTACTTGATCAGCTCCGTATACATATATAAAGAATACCTTACTTATACATGCATGGCTGTCTATTTGTTTCCTCTAATTTGCAAGGAACACGAACTATATATATCGGCAGATGTAAGATGTTGGTATTACCCTAATTAGCTGATAAAAAAGATGAGACCCTTTTAAGAAAGTGGCTTATCTTATCAATAGAAACTTTGAAAATGAGGTAGCTACATTCATTCTGTCGCACTCGATTACCTTCCACAATCTATACGTATAATATATATAAGGTTCCTTTTTATCTCTCTCATCTGTCTTAGGTACGTGGACGACGACGTTGCCACTTCACACTACTCGATCTTAATATATATATATATATATATATATATATGTATATATTGCTCGTCGATTCCACTCAACCACCAGATCGATCTCATCCGGCATTCCCGAAAATGCTTGAAATTGCTTTAATTAAAATATTGATCATTTCCTCTTTTGTGAAGATCAGGTGCAGCCATCTAACGTCGTATATATAATCAATCCATCGTGGCCGTGTGGTCCATGCGTATGCAGCTAATTGCAAATCATGAAAAGGAAGTAGCATTGCAAGGACGACTAAGGAATAAAAGATTTCGTTTGTTCTTTTTTCATTCCCACCAGATGCTCTAGCCATTTTTGCAAGACGAAGGTGATCAGTCCCGTAGATATTCCGTCATTCCTCAGACATCGCTAGTTATTCGAACGTCCCTTTAAATATTGGTGGGTACGGGGTACTTAAGTTTTTTTTTTAAATAATATAAAAAAATAAATATTTACATTAATGACACTGTTTCAAACTTATTTTTAAAAATGTCATATTCAAACTTTGACCAAGGTTGACCACGTTGGTCAAAGGCCACGTAGGCGACACGTTGGCGCATAGGCGCCAGCGTGTTGCCTAATTATTTTTTTAAAAAAATACGTAGGCGGCATTTCGAAGCCGCCTACGAAAAAAAAATAATTTCCAAATTTGTGTCTCTCCCCTTTTCAAAAATTGGAAAAAAATTGGATTCACCATTTCACACGATATCTGCTGACGTGTGGGGTGCATGTGCTGTTAACCCGTTTGAAGGATTCCGATATTTTGTTTCCTTTATTGACCACTATTCTCGTTTTACTTGGCTTTTTCTGCTAAAATCTAAAGCTGATTTGTCATCTATGTTTATTCAATTCAAAGCCTTGGTCGAAAATTTGGTTCCTCATAAAATTAAGAACTTTCAAATGGATGGAGGCAAAGACTTTCTAAATCGGGTCTTCCAACAAGTCCTAATGACCCATGGTGTTCATCACAAAATATCTTGTCCCTACATGCCTCAACAAAATGGGCTCGTAGAAAGAAAACACAGGCATATAGTGGAAATGGACCTTACCCTTCTGGCATAGGCCACAATCCCTAAATCTGATTGGGATTCAGAATTTACAACATTTTCTTACATTATTAACTGGTTGCCCACACCTCTTCTTCATTCCAAAAGCCCATTAGAACTTCTGTTTGGACGTTGTCGGGATTACAGTTCCTTTTGTACTTTTGGATGTCTATGCTATCCACACATGCATCCGTATTCCAATCATAAACTAGAATATCGTTCTCAACCATTTGTCTTCTTAGGGTACCATCCAAATTACAAATGTTTTTGTTGTCTGCATGTTCCTAGTGGTCGGGTCTATGTGTCCAGGCATGTTATGTTCGATGAATTGATTTTTCCTTTAAGCCTGCACTGTTGTCGACGTTGCCGACTCCTCAAGTTGCTCCCAACCCTATTCCGCTGCTGCCTTTACCTGACCCACTCGTCTCTCCTTCTATCCCCTCGCCTCAGCCTTCCCTAACCTCCAGCCCACCTATCACCTCTAACACATCAGGCGGCCTCTCTCCTGTTGGTGTTTCTTGTTCACCATAACCAACCCATAGTTCCCCAGCACCCTCTTCTCCTGAGACCCCACCCAAACCTGGTTCCTCTCATGGAGCCCATTCCAATTGTCAACCCAAACCGACCCCTTGCACCCCTCGCCACCCATCCAATGGTTACCCATGTTGTCACTAGGAATCTAAAGCCCAAAGCCCTCCAGTCCGTCAAACACCCTCCATTGCTTTCGACCACAAAAATTGAGCCCACAACCTATTTCGAAGCAGTGAAAAATCCGGTTTGGTGGGTTGCTATGGACTCTGAATATCAGGCTTTACTGACTAACCACATGTGGCGCTTGTGTTCTCTTCCGTAGGGCTACAAGGCAATTCGTTGCAAATGGGTATTTTGCACCAAGAGATAGCCGGATGGGTCGGTAGATTGGTACAAGGCCCGATTAGTCGCGAAGGGCTTCAATCAGCATGAAGGATACGATTACTTTGAGATGTTCAGTCCAGTTGTGAAGCTAGTGATTGTGCGAGTGGTTCTTGCTCTCTCCGTACGTAACAAGTGGTCGGTATCTCAGCTTGACGTCAACAATGCTTTCTTGAATGGCACTCTTCAGGAAGAGGTTTTTATGCAGCAACCCCCGGCTATCAGGATCGCACAACAACACCAAGTCTCGTCTGTAAGCTTGTAAAATCACTTTATGGGATCAAGCAAAGTCCATGGGCTTGGTACACTCGTCTAACATATTTCCTTGTCAGCCTTGGGTTCAGTCTATCTCGAGCAGACACGTCACTTCTTTTCTGGTATACCTCTTCGGGATCCATTTTTCTCTTAATTTATGTTGACGACCTTGTCATCACTGGCAGTGATGCATTGGGCATCCAGGACGTTAAAAGGAAACTCTGAACCGAATTTTCAATTAAGGACTTGGGTCCCCTCAGCTACTTTCTCGGAATCGAGGTCACACGTTCTCCATCTCGCACGCATCTCATTCAAGCTAAATACGCTCGTGACATGTTGCAACGTCTTCAGCTTGCTGATGTCAAGCCTCTACCGACCCCTGTCACTATCGGCTCCAAGTTGTCCAAGTTTAGTGGCACTCCACTCTCGGATCCGAAGATGTACCATATGACCGTTGGTGTGTTACAATATCTGACCCTGACGAGGCCGAATATTCAATATGCACCCAACCAAGCATGTCAGTTCCAACAAGTGCCTATAGATGTTCATTGGAGTGCAGTTAAGAGTATTCTTCGCTACGTCAAGGGAACCCTAACCCATGATATTTCTTTCACTTCCTTGACAACTGTTGGTGTCGAGGTCTTCTCTGATGCCGATTGGAGAGGTTGTCCAGATGACAAGCATTCGGTTACTGGCTTTGTTACTATGTTTGGAGGGGTTCCTGTCTCCTGGGCATCCAAAGAGCAACCCACAGTTGCTAGCTCCAGCGTCGAGGCAGAATATCGAGCTCTTGCTTTGGCTACGTCTGAGGTAGTATGGGTGTTACAACTGTTTCACGAGCTACGGGTGTTTGTTCGAGATCCTCTAATACTGTGGTGTGATGCCTCTCTGCCACCCACATCGCTGCAAAAGCGGATTTTCATGGTCGAATCAAGCACGTCGAACTTTATTATCACTTTGTGCTACAAAAGATCGCCAAAGGTGTGCTACGGGTGTGCTACATTCCAACTCGGGATCAAGTTGCAGATTGCCTCACCAAAGTCTTGCACGCCCTCAGTTTGCACGATTTGTTACCAAACTTAACGTCTGTGATCAACCTCTAAGTTTGAGGGGGAATGATAGATGACCACATTACGCGTATTCTCCAACCTAAGCCCATCAATCACAATCCGTTGTTGCTATGTATAGATGTTTGTAATTGTATTGATTTATTCTGATTTCTTTGTACAACTGTGCGTTTCCAAATTTGTATCACAACAAGTCTATATGTACATGTCTTACAAATCAATACAATCATCGAGGTTTTACCAATCTTACAACCTTCTCGACTCTTCTTCTTCGAATTCCTCTTCGTATATATATAGTACCCAGGAAGTTTTTTTTTAAATAATTTTAAAAAATAAATATTTACACTAATGACATTGTTTCAAACTTATTTTTAAAAATGTCATATTCAAACTTTGACCAAGGTTGACCACCTTGGTCAAAGGCCACGTAGGCGACACACTGGCGCGTAGCCTAATTGTTTTTAAAAAAATACGTAGGCGGCATTTCAATGCCGCCTACGTAAAAAAAAAAGGTGAGGCGGCATTTTGAAGCCGCCTTAAAAGATAGAAGTAGAGACGGCTTCGAAAAGCCGCCACACAAGGAAAGGGCAAAGCGGCTTTTCGATGTTGCCTCACCTAGCACTTAGAAAATTTCGGGGTGAGGGACTTCAATTTTGGAAAAGAGGCAAAGGCGGCATCAATATGTCGCCCACCTCTTCGATAACGTTCCAAGTGTAGGCGGCATCGAAATGCCTCCTACTCTTTAGTTAGGCGACATCGTGATGCCGCCACTATGGCTTTTTCTCTCCGGACTTTGCAAATTTGATGTGTCGGGACTTCTATTATAGAAGATGGAGTGAAACAAGGGGGCGACATTTTTATGCCGCCTTTACCTCAGTTATGAAGGCAGCAAAAAAAGTCGCCTTCAAATTGTTTATGAAGGTGGAATTTAAATGCCGCCTTTAATGTATTTTTTTCTAATTTTTTTTTTGTTTTCTCTTTAACCAATTTTTCAACCTGTAAGTAAACCTGCTAACAACATATTCATATTCCAAACATGATTGATCACTAAATAAATGTAAGTCGTTATCATACGCATCTGTAATGATAAATAAATGAAAAACTATATAAAATATATGTAGAATATATAATATACAAACATGAATACATAAAAAACAATGACAAGCAGCAAACATATTGTATAAATACAATCATAAGGCCGAACTAGGCTCTGGTGCACCAATTACCTTTTTTTGCCTTTTAGTATAAATCCTCCGGATGGGAGGGGGTGACGGCTGAGCTCAGGCTCTGGGGGGCTGCTCGGGGGCTGGTCGGGGGTCCCGGCTGGGCTTAGGCTATGGGGGCTGCTCGGGGGGCTGCTCAGGGGGTTGGTCGGGGCCCGGCTCCGGTGTCTGCTCAGGTGGAAGATCGGGCACCATATGCTCCGGTATGGCTGGAACCTCGTCAGAATCCTCGACACGGGTCGTCGTCTCAGATGTAGGCCGATGCCTTACACGATGCCCTTGTGGTGCTCTATCTTTGGTTGGCTCGACCATGTGAGAAGGCTCACCAGCATGTGACACATCTCCGTTGATGATCGCTCCTTCCAAGAGTGGAAGACTGTGCAGGACCAACTGACAATAGTGTCCAATCTCCATTAGGTATGGATCTACCGACGATGGGTACAAGGCCTCTCTACGGTTCACGTGCTCAACCACGTTCCGCACACAACCCAACTGTGAAAGAAAAACGTAAGTTAAAAAATTTTAATAAAGAAATGGTCATTAAACAAAGTTAATTACGTACCAATGCCTCCTCGGTATAACCTCTAGGATGGTATACTATAGCTGGCTCAGTAGGTAGAGGTGATACAAATCGTCGAGTAATCGACAAATACCACATCATATAGTCATTGGGAGCATGTCTGGGAGTGTGTGCCCGGCTGCCCGTAAAAATAGACTCCGCTCGCGCCTCCCACCGAGCGATGTAATCACAGTAGTATGCCTCTCAATACTCCTCAGCTCGGCCTTTTCAGGAGATGCGAGTAACATGCTCGACATCCTCCGATGGAGTCTCCTGCTCAAAGTTATAAAATTAAAACACTGAACCCTATAATAAACGGAAATTGAATTCGGGTGTTGTGATAATTACCTGCTCCAATCCAAACTGTAACATCACTCGATTAGGAACATGCAGCTCGATGATCTCAAAGCAAATACGTGGTGTCTTAGACAACCAGATACGTCTACCTTCAACGTAGATAGCAGGTAGATGCTGCAAGAAATCGAGGTACGACTGCCAGTTTACCTAAAAAAATAATTACAACAATTATTACCGACGACTTGCTATGGTATGAATTGTCATCATTGTAGATTCGTAAGTAACTTACTAGATAGCTCCGCTGGTGGTTCAACTCTGTCCTATGTAGCACCAGGTTTTCACCAGGGTTTGTGGCATTCATCTGTCGGACGTTCCACCTAAAATACCAATATAAGGTAGTTACACAAGATTTACAGAAGTGTAAATAACCATTAAACTGTATAGGTACATACCTGGAACCTAAAGGGCCATCCTGCAGCGCCCGTTCCTCTAGGAGTGTTAGACGCCCAACATTTAGACGTTCTCACGCCTACAGCTGCAAAAAATGAAAATTATATTGGTAAGTCCTATTCCTTTTAGTTGAACAATTTTTTGAAAGAAGAATTTACCTGTATAAGGGTAGGTATCCCGCTTCACAAACAGAACTAGCATTGATTGGAAACCGTGCTTCACCATGCCTAATCCACTCTCCAGTGACATATCATCGAGTACGGGAGTGTACATTAACTGACCATTGCACGTAAAGCTCATCCATATTGAAATGCAGTTATACATCATAGTGCACAACGCGTTAAACGAACACATTGCCTCTTTTCCTTGCAAGCATCCAATTTATTTGATTTTGGAACGGAAAACTTCATTGCCTTGAATACAAGCTGTAAAACTGAACTACCCGGATGACTGAGCCTATTATGCCAAAAAGAGAGTGGCGACGACATGGAAAATATGCAAAATGGTGACGAAGACTAGTGGACTACATAAAGTTCATCCTTAATCCACCCCCGCAGAAGGATGATGCCCGATGTACGATCCTGTACCAGAAAACCATCAGAAGTATAAGTGATGGAACAATTATTGTTAGCAGGAGTTTAGAAATGGATATCAAAATTTTAATAACACTGGGAACATGTTAGACATTCCTCAATATGAGTTTTGAGGACAAGTTGTGTCGACCAATGGTGGGTGGCGCCGGAGTCTGTGTACCAGGCTATTTGACTAGTATCCCCAAACTGTGCAGTGTTAACTGTAGGTGGTGGAGGGGGCTGAAGGTTCTAATTGAACCTATCTCGGCAGAGGAACGCCGTGTACATGATTGCCACAAAGATGGTAGAAAACTGAAGAGGAGTCCACTCAAGAAGAGTTCTGGCCACCTCGGCCGCCCCCATGCGAGTGACGTCCACAACCTCGGCTATGTGACTATTTCCCGTGGCAGCCTGTATTATCGGAGGAGAATCCTTTGGCGGCAACATTAAGAGAGGGAGATGATATGTGGTCCAACTACTGGAGTTGTTGGGTCATCTTCTAGTGATGCTCTTGATTGAGCAGTTTGGTGATCATAACGTCGATAGAGACTGAGTCAGAGGATGCCGTCAATGATTGAGAGAAAGAGTCACATTCTAGGCCAAGACCAGTCATCGTGTAACTAACGATGGTGGAGTCATCAAGGGGCTGCCCGGAAGTAGCGAGTTCATCAGATATTCCTTTAACCTTCTCCAAATATACAGCCATGGACAACGTTCCTTTGCGCAACGTCTGTAACTACAGATTAAGGTGATTAATGCGGCTTTGCGACCGATTGGCATAGACTGAGTGGAGTTTAATCCACATTGCAGCAGACGTTTTGAGACCTTGGAGTTGTCCGAGAGCACATGGAGGAGATGATCCAACTGACTATAGTCTTGTCCAATTGGAACCATTGAAGGTAGTACGGGTTATGCTCGACAAGGCCAGTGTCAGGATTTTGGACGAACTCAGGAGGGGGAGCAATCGCGCCATCGACAAAACCCATGAGGTTTTGGCTTTCGAGGATAGGCTCGAACTGAGTGTGCCTGTGGAGGAACGTATCACAATCTAACTTGTGAGAAACTTGTTGTCCGATCTGAGCAGAGACGATGGCAAATTGACCGATGTCCAGCCCGAGATCATACACAGTGCCACGAGTAGTAGGAAGCATGGGGGAGGACGGTGTTGTTGTGGGAACAGAAACAGAGGGTAGAACAGTGGAGCAGGGAGTAGAAGAGGAAGAGGCATGCCATTGTTGAGGATCGAGGATCGTGGAATAGAGTCCGAGATCGGCCTGATACCATGTAAGATTGGTAAAACCTCGATGATTGTATTGATATGTAAGACATGTACATATAGACTTGTTGTGATACAAATATGGAAACACACAGTTGTACAAAGAAATAAGAATAAATCAATACAATTACGCACATCTATACAAAGAAACAAAGGATTGCAATTGATGGGATTTAGGTTGGAGAATCCTTGTAATGTGGTACTCTATCAAACGTGAGGGGTAGAGGGCCGCCTCATTGGCTCACTCCACCATATCATGTACAAGAAAGAAAATGGAGATTCGTGAGGAAGAGTGTATGCACTAAAATGTGGATGGCCCAATTTTGACGAGTCCAGCAATCCACCGATCCATCAAACAACGATCGTGGGTAGGCTCTGTCAATCTTCGAAGTCCGTCGCTGCAGCCCATCGCGAAATCCAACCGTGTCGCCGTGTCATCGGCACAGTCGGCGCGCCAGTCAGCAAAATCTGTCGCGTCATCACCCGTCAGCTGCCATGTCACATTATTGCATGACTCAACAACCAACAACCAAATCTGATCTTGATCCTCGTTTGAGGGGGCCAGGAGGGAAAACTTCCCGGTCTTCCTCCTCTCTCAACTTCATCAGCAGAAAGGGGATCGTTATCCCCTTTCCAAGGAAGAAACTTTAACAACTTCACAAGACAGGATACAAATGGCCAGAAGTTCCCTATCGCAGGGGTTGGAAAAAATCAAGTTCGAATGCTCTTGCCGAGAAAAACACTTCACACACAGAAGTTCTTTCTCTCTTGAAACGAAGTTCTGAAAATCTCTTCACCGAGAAGAAACTCCAGGCACAGAAGCTCTCTCGAACCAGAGAAGTTCAGCTCTTGCAATCAGTCGTTGTTCAACAGTTCAAGCGGAGCAGCTCTACACGTTTGCTGGCAACGTCACAAGTCGATACACGCGGAGCACAAATACCTCCTCCCGACCGACAAGAGCCACAATAGTTCGTGTACACTCGTTCCTGCAACTCGAATTTCGACGACAACTCGCCGGAAGCTTCAACTTCGCAAAATTGTAACAGAGGTCGAATCAGAGGAATACTAGGAGATTGTATTCGCAATTTTCTGACACTCACAACCAACTTGTAACACAAATTATTATGAATTAATCGAATTACTCTCTCGGTGGCACCCCTTCGCGGACCGGTGGATTTTCGGTGAAACAGACTGGCACGCCCGGTGGGACATTTCCTACCTCTCATCTCCTTCTCCGTAAAAAAAAAAATACTCTCCAACCTCAGCCATGGCCAGAAACGCCAACAACGGCAACAACAACATGAACAACAATAGGGGCAGGCAAACTGCCTCCTCGAGCCTTGCTCAGCCACGCCTTGTCGCGACCGCAAGCTCAACCGCAGGAGCTCACGGACCAGCTGCCGCATATCCGGCCAACCTCCGCGCTCCCACCTCTCCACCACCGGCCACTCGCCCAATTACAAGGGCCTTGTCTAGGAGTTTGTCCACTGGATAGGCTCCTTTCTCGCGCGACGCGCGCCGTCCAAGCGCCGTCTTTGTGCCTCAGGCCACCGTGGCCTCCGTCAAGCCAGCAGCGGCCTCCGCCAAATTGATGCCGGCGATGGCCAATCCAACATATTTGGTTGTCGCTGCCTCTCCTCCTCCTTGCAGCCCGACTGTTAGCCCGGCTCAGTCGCCGCATCGCGAAGAATCTCTATCGTCCCTACTCTGGTGCAGCGATACGAGCAACACAGGGGCATCTCCTCCTCCCCCGCGGCCAGAACGCGCTCAATGTCGGCCTCCTCCGTACAGAGAGCGACGGCCACAGATAACTCACCAGTCGTATTGGTCTCGCAGGACCTCTTAGCCACACTCAATGCAGCAGCGGGTCCACCACCCATCCGCTCACCTCGCCGATAGACACCGGCGACCTCCCCTGCCGCCACATTACCCATTCCATCTTGCCAACTCTCACCGGTGGCTGCCACTACAAGCCAATCACCATCTAGAGCCACTCTCCGCAATCAACCAGCGGCCGGCTCTTCCGACAGGTCGCCCATGGCGATCTCTCCTCCTACACCGACGACCTTCTCTCCGATGGAGTCGCCGACCATAGCTTCATCTCTCCGAGCTGCGTTGAGAAAAACGTCTCCGACGCAAACCGTCACAATGGCCGTGATGACAACCTCGACCAAGACAATTGAAGAACAGCTTGCCGAAATGCAAGCGGCACTGAAGGAGTAGAGTGAACAACTACACATGAAAGATGCGCAACTCACCGCTTGCGACCTCCAGATCGCGAGAATATTGGAACGGCTCGAAATGAACGCAGCCACCAACAACTCTGGTGGCGTTTCTCAAGAAGTCGACAGAAACCGGCCGATTACCAATGATTCAGCCGGACCACCACAAGAAGATCCTTCCTCCGACGACGAGCTGCTGCCCGTCGCACCAGTAACTATTCACCGAGGCGAGCCAAAACAGATCCGACTGCTCTCACCATCGATGCAGTTACTGAACTTATTAACTGCGTTGTACGAAGCAGCTCGGGCGACAACAAATCTGTCGCCTACTAGAGGCCCTACACGTAGAGGATCCAAAATATCCCAATGCCAGTGGGCTACCATCTTCCGAAGTTCTAGCAATTCAATGGCGACGGGCACCCAAAACAACATGTCGCCCACTTCATCGAGAAATGCAACAATGCCGGCACCGACGGTGACTTGCTGGTCAAACAGTTTGGCCGGTCGTTGAAGGGAAATGCCTTCGACTGGTACATCAAGCTGCCCCAGGAATCCTTTGATAGCTGGGAACAACTAGAGCGCGAGTTCCTCAGTCGGTTCTACAGTACCCGACGCACCGTAACTCTGGTCGAAATCGCCAATCTCAAACAAAAGAAGGGCGAAAAGGTGGTCGACTACATAAACCGGTGGAGGAACTTGAGCTTAAACTGCAAAGAAAGCTCCAATCTCTCCCTTGTAGCCGAAATCGAGATGTGCTCTAGAGGGATGCAGTGGGAACTCCTACGATATATCCGGAGTCTGAGGCTGGCCGACTTTCAAAAGCTCGCAACAGAAGCTCATAACATGGAGAATCTTATGGAGATACGAGGAGAAGAAGGATCCTCTTCTGCCGACCCTCGCAAAAAGGGGAAGGCACCAGCCGCGACCGCGCCCAAAGATGTGAAGGAGAAAACAAAAGCTTCCTATGCGACGAACGCTTTCGAGCCCATCAAGGTCGGAAGCAAGGTCAAGGCCACTTGCCTCCCACGAAAGCTAACGGGGGGCACGTACCAGAGGCCTTCGCTCTAGGAACATCATGCCAAGACATACTCGTTCGCCGACGCAGATGTCTCCATCATGCTGGATCAGCTGCTCGACAATCAACTGCTCAAGTTGCCAGAAGTCAAAAGACCCGACGATTTGTCCAGGATCAAAGATCCCAACTTCTGCAAGTACCACCGCTTGGTCGGGCATCCAACCGAGAAGTGCTTCATCCTGAAAGACAGGATCAAGGACGTATCAAAATCGAAGGAGCTGAAAATGCAGCCTCATCACATGTCATCTCCATCCAAGCCGAGCCACCGGCGAACTGGCCAAACAAGCAGCAGGTCATAAAGAAGGAGTACCGTCCAAAATCAGGTCCCTCCAACCGACCACACCACAATAACAGTCGACCACTTGCTAAGGTCGTACCAAAACCGGTGCCCCGCAAATTAGCTGCAGCCGACGCAGAAGGGTGGATCCTGGTCACCCAAAGAAAGAAGCCTGTTCGAGAAATCGAACCGGCACCGGCTAACACCAAAGTCAAGGCGAAGCGGACAAACAAAAGAGCCGTGAAGCGCCAAAAGAAAGCTCCCGAGACCAACCTCCAGAGAGAAAACAAAAAGAAGAGAAGACCCGTCACACTGGCGGAGTTCTTCCCAAAAGAATTCTTCACGCCGCCAGCAATGGTGGCGACCTGATCGGCAGCTCCTCCCGAGCGAACAGCAATAAAAGACAAAGGCAAAAGACCGGTCGTCGAATGCGACGACCTCGAGACGTCACTCAATCAAATCTCGCCACTCAACGAGATAGAAGACGACCTCGACTTGGCCATTCGGTCAAGACAAGCTCTAATTCGGGTCCTCGACAAACCAGAGGAACTCAAAGCCGAAGTCGAGATGCTGCTCATGAGGAAGCACGACTTGCCTAAAGTCGAGTTAACTCCACCTTTCCGAAACGAGGAAGAAGACGCACAATCATCCCCGCGGCTTGAAATATCAGAAGAAGCACTTGCTGTCTCATATCCGCCGTGCATCACATTCCGAGAGGAGGACGCATAGTTGGGGACAAAAAACCACAACCGGCCATTGTTCGTCTCTGGCTACATTAGAGACCATAAAGTCAATCGCATCGTCATTGATTGTGGATCCGCAGTCAACATCCTGCCAATTCGCACAATGAAGAACGTCGGTCTCTCCGCTGGCGATCTCTCTCTGAGTTCTCTCCTCATCCAAGGTTTCAACCAGGAGGGCCAGAAAACACTGGGCATGACTAATCTCAAATTGCACATCGGCGACATGGTGGCCGAAACTCCTTTTCAAGTCATCGACTCAAGGACATCTTACAACCTGCTCTTGGGTCGACCGTGGCTTCACGCAAACGGACTCGTGTCATCCACACTGCACTAGTGCTTCAAGTATTGGGAGAACGGGGAGCAAAAGACGGTGTATGCCAATGAAAGCCCATTCACAGAAGCAGAGGCATCATTTGCAGACGCTAAATTCTATCTGACGACCAGACCGACAGTCAAATTGTCACCATGGTCGAACCGGGGATCAAATGTCAAAAGCACTCCGACGCAAGTTGCATCGCCCAAACATCCGACGCAAGCTACGTCTGCCAAACCACCAACGCAAGCCGCGTCGTCTAAACGACTGACGCAAGCCACGTCGTCTAAACAACTGACGCAAGCCGCGTCGTCTAAACAACTGACGCAAGCCGCGTCCCTAAAATAGACCAAGACTCATCGGGTCTCCCAAATAGCCGGCGCACAACAGCCAGCCGGCACATGGCCATAAATCGGCCGCAGCCGCTCAGGCACTGAAGCAGCGCAGTGTACCTATCTTATGGTACATCCCGCAGTCGCAAAGCAAGAAAGGAGAAGCTCCCTTGGTCGTCTGCCACAAAATTCAGCCGACCCCTTTGCCAGAAAAGGTCACACTTCCTTTGCCAAAATTGGAAGAACGAAGCATCATAAAGCAAATCCCGAGCCAGCAGCAGTTGCCGTCCACACGCTCGAATGAAGGTTTTGACCCGAACGCCTACCGACTGATGTCCAGAGCCGGGGCCAACCTTACAAAAGATGAGATTCATGCAAAACCACCCATCACTCTACCGGTTCTCACTCTAGAATAGGAGAAATTGAGAAACGAAGGTCATCGGATCAATCAGGGTCGCCTAGGCCTCGGCTATGAAAAGCAGAAGTAGATCAAAATTTATACATCACAGACGAAACAAGTCAAAATAACCAGAAAGGCATCGGCATATGTACATCAAGTTTCAGACGGCCAAACTTCGACGAAAAGGAAAGACACTCCAAAATCGGTGGTTATTTACACCTTGAAAGCAGCCATCGCACGAGCCCGCGCATATGATTCGGTCATGGTGAACCACATCTCCATCATCGACGACAATCAAGAAGAGGAAGAGTTCGTTTTGAAGGAAGCTTTGGTTCGTTCGAGGAGGGTGGCCAATCGACTGTTGACGAGTTAAAGAAGGTCAACCTGGGCACAGCAGAGGACCCGAGGCCGACATTCCTTAGCGCTTCATTGTCAGCCGAAGAAGAAGCTGAATACATGGCGTTGCTTTGTGAATATCGTTATGTATTCGCTTGGAATTACACGGAGATGCCCGGCCTCGACCCGCAAGTTGCAGTGCACAAATTGGCATTTCATCCCTCTGTTCGGCCAGTCAAGCAGACGCAACGACGGTTCCAACCAGAACTTGTGCCAAAAATTGAAAAGGAGGTTGACAAATTGATCGCAGCCAATTTCATCAGAGAGGTGAAGTGCCCATCTTGGATTGTAAACATAGTCCCCATGAAGAAAAAGAACAGCCAAATTCGAGTCTGCGTCGACTTTCATTACTTGAATAAAGCATGTCCGAAGGATAACTTCCCTCTGCCGATCACCGAACTCATGGTCGATGCGACTAAAGGCCACGAAGCTCTATCCTTCATGGACGGGTCCTCTGGCTACAACCAGATTCGGATGGACCCAAAAGATTAGAAGCTTACTGCATTCCGCACTCCTAAAGGCATCTTCTGTTACAAGGTGATGTCGTTCGGACTCAAGAATGTCGGTGCGACCTACCAAAGAGCAATGCAATACATCTTCGACGACTTCCTCCATAAACGAGTTGAATGCTTTGTCGACGACCTGGTGGTAAAGACAAAAGAAAGGTCGGATCACCTTCTCGACCTTAGAGCAGTGTTCTAGAGGCTCCGACGGTTTCAACTCAAAATGAATCCGTTGAAGTGTGCATTCGGCGTCACTTGGGCAAATTCTTGGGATTTAATGTAAATCACAGAGGAATTGAAATCGACCAAACAAAAATCGATGCAATTCAAAAGATGTCGGAGCCCAGAAACGTCTCCGTACTCAAGAGCTTCCAAGGCCACCTAGCATATATCTGGCGCTTCATCTCGAACCTAGTCGGAAGGTGCCAGCCGTTCAGCCGCCTACTAAAGAAGGATACACCGTTCGAGTGGGACGACTCCTGCCGGAACGCCTTTAACAACATAGAGGCATATCTCACGAGGCCGCCAATGCTCGTAGCTCCAATCGTCGACAAACCGTTGCTGCTGTACATTGCAGCACAGGAGAAATCGGTGGGAGCTCTCTTGGCTCAATGCGATGAGAACAACAAAGAACATTCTCTCTACTATCTAAGCCGAACACAGGTGGGCGTCGAACTCAACTATTCTCCGATCGAGAAGACCTGTCTGGCACTCATATTTGCAATTCAAAAGCTCCGACACTACCTCCTGGCGCATTCAACGAACCTCATTTCGAGAGTCGACTCATTCAAATATATTATGTCGCGGCCAATTCTCTCAGGTCGACTGGCTAAGTGGGCATTGCTCCTCTCCGAGTTCGAAATCAACTTCGTGCCACAACGAGCAATCAAAGGCCAAGCATTGGCTTTTTTCTTGGCCGACCACCCGGTGGCGGCCGAATGGGAGTTAACAGAGGAATTCCTAGACGAGGAGATCTTCCTGGTCCAGGTGCTCCATCCTTGGGAGATGTATTTCGACGGCGCCGCGAGAAGAAACAGAGCCGGCGCAGGAGTCCTGTTCGTTTCACCAAGAAGGGACCTGCTCCCGTATTCGTTCGTTCTGACTCAAAACTGTTCGAACAACGAAGCGGAGTATCAAGCTATACTCCTCGGACTCGGCATGGCGGTCGAGATGAAATTGCCGCAGTTAAACATTTATGGCGACTCGGCTCTGGTCATCAAACAGCTCACAGGGGAGTTCAAGGTAAAGAAGATTGAACTCATGCCATTCTGGAGACACGCAGTTGAACTTCTGGCCCAAATTCCGGAAGCCTCACTCCGCTACGTTCCTCGATCCGAAAATGGGCCAGCCGACGCATTGGCTGGAATTGCGGCCAGTCTAGCGCAATTCAACGAATGGCCGAGCCAAGTCCCCATTTACGAATGATGGGTAATCCCTCCACCGGCCGAGGAAGAAACATAAGAACAACAGGTAGAAGAGATAGAAGAATCTCTTCCTATCTCGGTCAGTCAAAATCAAATCGAAGTTTGGAGAGAGCCTATCACAAACTTCCTTCGCCACGGCACACTCCCTGTCGATCTACGAGAGCAAGTCCAAATTCTTTGAGCAGCTCCAAAGTACGTTTTCATCAACGACGTACTCTACCGGAGGTCATATGAAGGTCTGCTCCTTCGTTTCTTGTCAAAGGAAGAGGGGTCGCAAGTGTTAAAAGAGACACACAGTAGAATTTGCGGCGCGCACCAAGCTGGCCCGAAGCTCCACTTATAAGTTAAACAATTGGGCTATTACTGGCCGTCGATGCTCAGGGACGCCATCAAAATGGCTCGAAGTTGCAAACAGTGCCAGCTTCATGCCGATTACATACACCAGGCGCCAGAACCACTTCACCCAACGGTCGCATCATGGCCATTCAAAGCATGGGGGATGGACATCATAGGTCCCATCACTGCTAAATCCGACTCCGATCGGCAATATATCTTGGCTGCCACTGATTAGTTATCAAAATGGGCCGAAGCTGCTGCCTACGAGAAGTGAAAGCCATCACCGCGTCGACTTCATTCGAACTCAAATTATCTACCGATATGGAGTTCCCCGATATATAATGACGGACAACGGTACACCATTCAATAACAAAGTCGTGGACCGCTTCAGCGAGACATTTCGCATACAACAGCGGACATCGTCGGCTTACAATCCGGCATCCAACGGACTTGCTGAAGCATTCAACAAAATGCTCTGCAAAATCCTAAAGAAGACCATCGGCGCCAACTAGAAAAGCTGGGATGAAAAACTCAACGAAGCCTTGTGGGCATACAGAACTTCATTTCAAACGCCAACCCACTCGACCCCATACTCGCTGGTTTATGGCACTGAAGCAGTGCTCCCTCTCGAAGTACAACTTCCTTCTCTGCGAATTGCAATGAGAGAAGGGCTCACGACGGAGGAATGCGCATAACTGCGACTAGCAGAATTGGAGTCACTCGGTGAGCAGTGACTCGAAGCGCAACAACGGCTCGAGTGCTATCAGTCTCGCATGACCCGAGCCTTCAACAAAAAGGTACGACTTAGGTCATTCCAGAAAGGCAACCTTGTGCTCGCAGTTCGACGGCCAATGCTCTTTACGAGCAAAACCGGGGGCAAGTTTGCGTCGAAATGGGAAGGACCGTATGTGATACAGGAGGCCTACACCAATGGCGCCTACAAGCTCATCACCTCAAACGGTTCGGAGCTGCTGATAACGAACGGTAAATTCCTTAAACGATTTTACCCATAAAGAGGGCAGCGAAAAAAAAAGAGAAAGAAAACGACAGTTGAAAAAAAAATGTGTACTTCTCATTGCAAAAAGAAATGTGTGTGATGAGAACAAAGAAAGCCTCGCAACAAAAAATGGGAGGCTACAAAAAAAAAGAAGAATCAAGTCTCGAAAGAAAAGAGAGACAACAAAAAAAATGTACATCAAGGAGAAGGAAGCTCGAAGTCAGCCACCCGTTGTCGCAGTCACACCACATCAGCACGGACCTCAGCCCACTCTTGTGTCTCAGTCTCGTCGAGAACAGGGCATGCACGAGTAGAAGCTAGTTGGCCCTCTAGAGCAGAAGCTTCTTCCTCAGCAGTGTCAATCCCCCGACAGATGGTCGCAAGCTCAGCATTGACGGAGTCGATCTGAGATGAGATGAATGCCAGACGATCACGAAGAGCTCCCTGTTCAGCCTCCGCAGCGTCGCGCTCAGCCTGACGCCTATCTAAGTCCGTGGTTAAGTCATCGCGCCGACTGTTCACGAGCTGGACAGACCACGCGAGTTCAGCCTCAGCAGCAAACCGTTCAGTCAAACTGAATTTCCCAGCCAAAGAGTTGCGCAGTTGCTGAAAACGAACCGCCTCTGAAGTAAAATCTTCCACCCATTGCTCCAGAACTGAAATATTGACATTGGCTCCTCTCATATGCTCAAGAATGGCACGAGTGCCGGCCACAAGCTCAGACGAACATGGGTCATCGGCCGGCACTAAAACCGACTGGACGAACACTGTCCACAGTCCCAGCGCGGACTGCTGCATCAACAGCCTTGACCTCGCCGAAAGGGGAAAGGTCGACACCAAAAAAAAAGGAGAGAAGAGGAGTTAAGATATGAGGGACAGAAGAACCAAAAAAAAGGGGAAGAGAATGATAGGTGGTTACCGACGCAGGCCGAGAAGTCGACGAATCCTCACTAACGGGTCGACAAGTTGAATCCAGAGCTCCATCTTTCACAGCAAAAGTCATTTCTCCACTGCTGGGGGGGAACGTCACAAAGGGTTCCCTCCTCGAAGTCGTGACAGCCACTCCGGCATCTAACACAAGTCCCTCACCCGCAATTGGCCCAGTCGAAGGCTGCTGAGGCGCTACACCCTGACCAAGAGTCGTCGTTGGGCACTCGGCTCCATCAATAGTGACGACAGACAGAGCTCGCTCCTCGACCCACTCCAACTCGCGGGTAGCATCCATCTCAGCCAGATCGAACAGGTCTTCCTGCTGAAAACTGGGCTGGTTCGCTAACGGGGCTACGACAATGGCAAGATCATCGGAAGGAAGGTCGCCAGACTCCTGGATCGCTGACACTTCAGCCTGGGTCGCCGGCGCAGGTGACAATGTCACTGGTGCCGCAGTGGTCTTTCCATCCGCCAAAACAATAGACCCGTTATGGGGCGCCGTCTCCTTAGCCTTCTCTCCCAACTCTGACGGAGGGGTCTCTGACGACTGAACGATAGAAAGCAGAGTCAAATGCATCAGAGGCTTACTCACACCGGTTTGAAGTCGCTTCTTGAAAGGAGGTGGGACGAAAATGTAAGGCTTCGATTGTGGAACCGTCGATTCCTTCTTCGAAGCAGACTTCTTTGGTGAGGCCGCTGACTCAGCCACTCCCTTCCCCTTGTCCAAAGTGCATTATCAGCCGGCAAAGATAATATGATTGGCCGAGGTTTTTATTTTTTGAAGGACCAAGTCGGTCTCTGTCGATAAGAAGCTTCAGCGCCAGAAAACGAACCAGATGGTCATGCATAGGACTCAGCATGATATTGCCTACGGTCTAATGAGGAGATGATGAAGCCTCATCGACCCCTGGGAGTTAACAAACTTGATCATCCTCGTCGACAACAGGACGACTCCAAAGGTCATATATAGCTTTAACCAGGGGCACAGTCACGTCGCAACCACCATAAGCCGACGGTTTCCCAAGAGATATCAACAATGGTCTCTGCTCCGCCTTAGAGTCGCAGATTCGTAAACAGTCCCGAAGAGTACCCTTCACAGGGGTCTTGACATTTAAAAGTGTTAGGCCGAGGAAAGAGAAAGAATTCGATGGAGTAGACATCTGCAACAAAGTGTCAAAATCGTCAGCCGAGTTAAAATCAGGTACGCAAGCCACCTCTCCCTCAATTCAAAAAAAAAAAAATGCATCCCCCACGACCAAAAGCAAAGTCGCAAACAAAAAAAAAAAAGGGGGAAAAAAAAAAAAAAAAAAAGTCAAAGTCGCTAAAAAAAAAAAAAAAAAAAAATCCACAAGGCAAAGAAGGAAAAGGGGAGACAAAAAAGACCAGTCGCCGAGAAGAAAACAACGTCAAAGAAACTAAAAAAAATAGAGAGAGTAAAGTACCGGTCGTCTCAGACGACCCGGCCAGCAACCAGACTGCTGTCGAAACAAAGCTTTCCGTGAGTGCAGTCCAAAAGCCTCGCGTTCGGCGACAGAGTCGGATGCTTTCAAAACAAAGTAACTGAGCCTCGGCGACCAAGCCAAGCTCAGTTCAAAATGCAGCGACCAGCAACGAAGTCGGCTGCGACAGAAACAACAAAGACATCATGCCCAACGATCGAGCTGAGCATAACTCAAAGGTTTTGCGCTCGGCGGACAAGTTTGGTGCTACAAAAAGAAGAGCACCCAGCTACCGAGCCGGGTGCAACAAAAAACAAAACGCGTGCCTTGGCGACCAAGCCGAAAGCACATCCCCGGCAGCGCCGCGGTGACGTGCCTAGAGCCTAAAAAAAAAAAAAGAGCCTCTCGGCCAATAAATCGGAGGCGAACAACATCTCCAGTGCCCGACAACCAAAGACGGACACTACAAAACGGAGGATTCAGCATCTGGCGATAGTATTAGACGCCGCACATTCGAATCCCAGTGTCGGGCGATCGAGTTGGACGGGAAACGAATGCTGCGAAACAAAAAAAAAAAGCAAGTGCCCGGCGACCGAGCCGAGCACAAATCAAAACTTCGCGACCAGTCACACAGCCGGTCGTGACTAAAGCAAGTGCCCGGCGACCGAGCTGAGCACTGCTCAAAACTTCGCGACCAGCCACACTGCCAGCCGCGAACAAAGCAAGTGCCCGACGACAGAGCCGAGCACAATTCAAAATTCATGACCAACAACAAAACGGGACACGACAAAAAAAAATCATAAAGGGATTGTGCCTAGTGATCGAGCCAGACATAGTTCAAAAGCCTCGCATTCGGCGAGAGAGCCAGACGCAGCCAAATTGTCAAATTCAACACCCGACGGCCGAGCCGCGTGCTTGTTGGGTGTCTAGCAAGTGCACTAGGTCAGCAAGTAATATAGACTCGAGAATCCAGATATCGATCCCACAGAGACATTGATGAGAACTCAGTTTAAGCAAAGATTTCTCTACTGATTGAGGAAAAGATTTTTTTTTGTTTTTTGAAAACTGTAAAAGAAAACAGAATTAAACTACTGGAAAATCTTATAGAGATGAGATGTTGGGGAAAAGTGTCAATCCCTCTTAGTTGCTAACATGCAAAGTTCTGATTTTATAGCTCTAATACCCTTACCTTGACTTAGCTTTTGAAAACCTGGTTACGCATATACAGGAAATAACTTTCACCTATTCCTTGAACTCTATCACAATTCGGAAACATTCAAATCCTAGGTGCATAAATATAAAAGCTTAAAGATTAACTCTCTCTTATTCAGAACAAGAGTTATAGAAGTCACATCACTCTTTGACTAGTCTCCGTCACAATCCGGAACGATCTAGTTAGAAAGACAAGTTGTTTTAAAAAATAGGAATCAAATAACTAACCCAACTCTCTTATGAAATTTAACTTCTCTATTCGAACCTCATTAAATTCCAGCATTGAATTCAGATCAGAAATAAGCAGTAAACACAGATTCTAAAACAAAGACAAAGTACTTTATTGCTAAAATTCCAGAACTTAAACAAATAACAACTAAGAGTTCATGACTTCCCCAGCAAAGAGAGACTACTCCATGCTAATAGAATAAACACACAATACAAAGGATTCAATTACAGCCATAGACATAAAATAAACTAAGTGCAGAAACCCCCTTGAAAGACTGCCTTTTGCTTTTCTTGCAACTTGACTGAAATCTCCACCTTCTGTCTCTAAAGTGCCAAGAGGTCGTGTAAGACTCCCTCTGGACTTTCTCTCCTCTCTGAACTAACTAAAAAAACATGAAATTAAACTAAAACTATATTTACACTACAAAATTGGATCTAAAACTGGATGATCTGCTCTCTGCCTCAGACCTCTATTTATAGCTGGGCTTCTGTCCAGAACTTGTAATTTTGTCTCTGTCCAGGGGTTGAAATATTGCTTTCTTGACCTCATAATTTCTTGAAATTACTCACTAACCTTCTATACATAGTCCTTGACTTGTGTACCAAATTTGAAGTCATTCTGAGTTGGGAAACTTGAGATATCACCTTGAGAAGTTGAACTGCTTCTGCTGCCAACTCCAGCACTAGGTCCACCACTTTAAAAGTATAAAACTCTGAGAACCCGACTTGGATTGTCCTGAATTTCCGTGATATGATCCTCAATCTCCTCAGGAAGCTTCAGTCCTAATTTGGGTTCAATTGGGAATATGAAACTCCAGATATGGTTATCTTAAAACTCGGATTTTCTCTTATTTTCTGGTAGCAGTTTCCTTCTTTGTGTGGAACTTCTCTTCTTGGTCATTCAATGCACCTAGACTCGAGCCAATTTCCTTAAAATCTTCGTGGATACATTCCTTAGTCAATTAGGACTTCTTCTCCCAAGTTTGGGCTTGATTGGTAGTCAGAATCCCGAGATTTCCGTAATTCACGTTGTTGAGTCAGCGGCGCGGTCGCACCACATTTTCTTCTGATATTGGCGCGGTCGCACCACATTTTCTTCTGATATTGGCGCGGCCGCGCCACTAAAGTAGATTTCTTTCCAAGTCTGGAAAACGGCCTTCGAAATCGTGCCGAGTAAGGAGAGCTCTTGGCGCGGTAGCACCAAATTTAGCTGAAGAGGTGGCGCGACAACGCCACTCCTTAGTCTTTTTCAGTGGTCCCAGAACAACAACTCCTCTTCTGTATTTGGCATCTCTTTGGCGCGTCCATGTGGTACCAGAGTGAGGTAGTGCCAATTTCTTGGCGCGGTCGCGCTAATCCACATTCCCGAATTATCTTCTTTGAAAGTTTACTAGCTGTTAGGAATTTCCTTCATTTATTTGAATTTTTGACTATTTTCCTGGCGCGGTCGCGCCGTTCCCTTTTTGGCTCTTTTTGCTCTTTATTGCTTCAATTTCTTTCTGAATTCAGACTTTCTTCTTTTACGAGGTACCTGAGATACAAAACATGTATTTGTGTCATATATGTCACTTTCATGCAAATAACTAACTCAAAATAGGCATTTAAGATCTTTAATTCATGCATAAAAGCGGTGTCTTTTTAGATTACGGTCTTTGCGCCAACAAACTCCCGCGGATCGGCGGTCGGTCGAGCCGGACACAGCTGACAGAACCAGTACGTAACCTCACTCTGTTCAAAGAAAAAAAAGGGGGCTGCGACAAAAAGAAGCCGTCGCAAAAGAAAAGCAAACGACAAAAAGGAGCAGTCGCAGAACAAAAAAAGAAGGAATAACATCATGACAAAAAGAAGCAGTTGTAGAAAAAAAGAGCTGCGAAAAAAAGAAGCAGTCGCAAGAGAATAAAAGGAGGTCGACACTCACTCGTGCACCGGCAACCAACCCGGCCGCGACCAGACAACAACTCTCACCCAGCGACAAAGCCGAGTGCGCTAGCGCAGGAATTCCTCCTCTGGGTAACCAACTCGGGCTCAACCGAATCAAAATTTCGGCACCTGCCAACCGAAACAGAAGTTTAATCTCCCGGCGACCGAGCCAGCCAAAGCTAAAACAATAATGCAGCGTCCCGACGACCAAGCCGGATCTGACAACAGCACCCGGAGACCAAGCCGGACGCGACCATAGCGTTCGGCGACCAAGCCAAGTCGCACAACAGACTCCTGTGTCCCGGCGACCGAGCCGGACCCAAAACAAAAAAAAAAGAAGGAGAAGCTCCTGCGTCCTGGCGACCAAGCGAGACATAGCCGAAACACAACTTCGCACCCAGCAACAGAGCCAGATGCGACCTACACTCCCCGGCGACCGAGCCGGGAGCAATTGCAGGAAATTCAACACCCTGGTAACTTGCCGGCTACGACCTCAAAACAATTCGCACCCGACGACCAACTCGAGTGCGACCAAAAGCAACTCGCACCAGGTGATAGAGCCGAGTGCGACCAAGACAGAATTGCAACTCCCGACGACCCCAACGAGTGCAACTCAAGCTAATTTCAGCACCTAGCGATAGAGCTCGGTGCGATGTAAAATCACAAGGTTTGGTATTCGGGCCAGACGAAGCAAAAAGAAAAGAGAGGGGGACTACAAAAAGAACCTGTCGTCAGAAAAAAAACAAAAAGTCAAAAAAAAAAGAAAGAGAAAATCGTGAAAAGAGAGAGAGAGAATGAGGGAGGAGTTGAAAGTGAGAGGAGAGAAAAAGAAGAAGAAAGAGGGAGGAAGAGAAGAAGAAAGAAAAGAGAGTGGGGTTGACCCGGGCTGACTCGAATTCAATCCGAGCCGAGAGAAAAGAAATTTGCATGCAGTACCTTTGAATTCTGGTTCGCAGAGAACTTCTGAAGCAAGCCGAGACCCGAAAAGGATTGAGAAGTGGAGAGAAGTTGCAGACTAAGCCAAATCGTAGGTTGTCTCTCAAATCGCAGACAGCCGAATCTCAGGAAGTAGCAGACAGTCTCCCGGGACGTAGTCACAAACAGTCTTCCAAAATCCGCAGGCAGAATCAGATCCCTGACAACCTCACAGAATCGCAGCAAGGCACTGTATCCCAAGTCGCAGCCTCCTAATTCCATATTCGTAAACAACCTCCCAATTCCAAATTCACAAACAACCTCCCAATTCCAAATTCGTAAACAACCTCCCAATTCCAAATTCGCAAACAACCTCCCAGAACCAAATTGCAAACAGTCTCCTAACATCACAAACAGTCTCCCAGGATGCAGTCCTGCACAGAAGTCAAAATCGCAGTCAGACAGAAGCCCTAAATTTGCAGGTTGTGACTCAAGTGAAAATCGTAAACAGCTCTCCAAAGTTAAAATCGTAAACAACTCTTCAAGCCAGGATCGGAGACAGTGCCTCAAACCAAATTCGCAGACAGTTTCCCAAACACTAAATCGCAGGCAGAGAAGGAATCCAAATTTGCATAGTGCACTTAGAGAAAAAGATAGAGCACTTAAAACCTGACTACCCCTACTTCCACGGGGAGTGGATTATGGCTCTCCCCCACTCAAAGGGGAACTGATATGTGAAAATGTGGGACCCACGTCCCCTCCTCTCAACTTCTTGGCGACCTATGCAGAAGCCAAACCGTCGACAGAAGGGAACATTTCGACCCACCGGCGAGGCTCAATTCAGACGGAGTGACCTCCACCGCACTCTCTCCTACGCGAATCCCCTTCCCGGAGTGTCAATGAAGATCGCAGAAAAAATTTTAGTCCGGCGAAACATTATCCAACGCTCGAATTCGACCTCCCGGGTCCTATTCAGGTTGCCGGGTCGCGAAGAACTATCAAACCAAAGCAGAAGAGTCACGACTTATCCCAGTTCACGACGCCTCTTCCTGGCGTGACACGCGGAGTCGTTGATACTTACAGAAGTCTTCAAAATCCGTCGCAACTGTCTCTTCAGAAGAACCGAAGTATCGCGGCCAGTTACGATCGATTTCAACTCGCCGTCGACGCTCAAGTACACCGTCTCTCTACATACCGTACATGCTCCATATTTACACGTATACAAAAAAAAAAAAAATTGAAAAAGCAAACAACTCTAAAACAACAAGAGAGCCAAAAAAAAGAAAAGAAAAGAATAAAAAAAAATATACATACAAGTGTACAAAAAATATACATTGTCCTAATAAAGCAAGAGGACAGAAGAGAAG
This sequence comes from Aristolochia fimbriata, assembly GCA_019845555.1. Taxonomy (NCBI): domain Eukaryota; kingdom Viridiplantae; phylum Streptophyta; class Magnoliopsida; order Piperales; family Aristolochiaceae; genus Aristolochia; species Aristolochia fimbriata. The sequence goes on from CM034081.1 coordinate 21,406,616, forward strand.
TACACAAAAGATAAACAATCCTAAAAGAGTAAGAGGATCAACAAAAAAAGAAAGAAAAGTGTGTGTGCGTTGTGTTTGTTATTCTTCACATTCGAAACTTGATCGTTTTTCTCCAAAACGGTCAAGTCTCGAAGGGGGCAATCTATATGCACTAAAATGTGGACGGCCCAATTCGACGAGTCCAGCAATCCACCGATCCATCAAACAACGATCGTGGGTAGGCTCTGTCGATCTTTGAAGTCCGTCCCTGCAGCCCATCGCGAAATCCAACCGTGTCGCCATGTCATCGGCACAGTCGGCACCCCAGTCAGCAAAATCTGTCGCGTCATCACCCATCAGCAGCCATGTCACATTATTACATGACTCAAAAACCAATGACCAAATCTGGTCTTGATCCTCATTTGAGGGGGCCAGGAGGGAAAACTTCCCGGTCTTCCTCCTCTGTCAACTTCATCAGCAGAAAGGGGATCGTGATCCCCTTTCCAAGGAAGAAACTTTAACAACTGCACAAGACATGCTACAAATGGCCAGAAGTTCCCTGTCGCAAGGGTTGGAAAAATTCTAAGTTCGAAAGCTCTTGCCGAGAAAAACACTTCACGTACAGAAGTTCTTTCTCTCTCGAAGCGAAGGTCTGAAAATCCTTTCACCGAGAAGAAACTCCGCGCACAGAAGCTCTCTCGAACCAGAGAAGTTCAGCAACTTGCAATCTGTCGTCGTTCAACAGTTCAACCGAAGCAGCTCTACACGTTCGCCGGCAACGTCACAAGTCGATACACGCGGAGCACAAATACCTCCTCCCGACCGACAAGAGCCACAATAGTTCGTGTACACTCGTTCCTGCTACTCGAATTTCGACGACAACTCGCCAGAAGCTTCAACTTTGCAAAATTGTAATGGAGATCGAATCAGAGGAATACTAGGAGATTGTACTCGCAGTTTTCTGACCTCACACCCAAATTGTAACACAAATTATTCTAAATTAATCGAATTACTCTCTCGATGGCGCCCGTTCGCGGATGGGCGGATTTTCGGTGAAACAAAGAGAATCTACGTCTTTGAAATATCACATGTCGCCGTCCTAATTCTAATTTCCAGCTACAAAATTATTATACAACTAACTAGGGTTTTTTATAGGATTTCACCTATTCTATATATATATATATATATATATCAATTTCACCATTATCAGTTTCGATTTCGATACAATTCAATTATTAGTTTCGATTTTAAACAAATTAATTAGTAGCTACCGCTCTCAATTTTCCTACACCCAACTTTTAAATAAGAAATAATAGATATTTCAATAAAATGTGAGACATATTTTAGTAAAAGTAAATAAAGCTACAAATTACATTTACAAAAATTCTCCTCCATTATTCTTTATAATTTGAGTAGCTATTTTCTGCTCGTAGAAAGGGCACTAGCCTTTGTACTATATATGTTACAGTCTAACATTGTAACATGCTACAAGCGTAAGACATACAACGTAAGGAAATGTTTGATACAATATATGTTAAACCTTGAGTCAAAAGAAGCATGCTTGATATATATATTTACAATGTCCCATGCTCAAATTACAAATTGTTACATGTCCTATGTTATAAGAGGCAGAGATAAACATTAACCAACAGGTGGGTGGGGTGGGCACTCTAATCTAAGGGTATCTTTGTTCCAGAATATATATAATCAATAGTGTTATAATGAGAAACTGTATATAAATTATAATAAGTTAATATATGAATCCAATATATATATAATCATTAAATCTTTCCTTTATTATGTCTAAATTTATTCTTCCAAATATTCTCTCATACTCCGATAGTACGTAGCTACATCAACCTTCATTCGTTGGTAACGAATAAATTTTGTAACTAACACCTAGATCATGTTGTATTATTATCTCTAATAAATAATACAAAAAAAAAAAAGTTGTAACTAACAAATTAATGACAACTCAGAATCTCTCTATAACGTTATATATATTAATTTCCTCCTCCCATATGACTACGGCTTATGTAACAACTCGACCGGCCGGGTTGGAGACAACTTGTTGGGTGAGTTAACTCGGGTTTTTGGTAGTCTAGGTGTAGTTAAGAGATATAAACACTAGGCCTTTTCTAAAAGGGGTTAATTATCTCCTTGGTGTTGGACTAGTCTCTGCTATATATTAATATATATATGTTCGAATCAAACCAAGTAGAGTACTAATCCAGCTCGCATTTTCAAGTATGGGAGCCGGCCGGTTCCAAAGTCGAGTGCTGGCACAACCATTGAAGTGAATAGAATACTCGGAGGACGTTTGATTTTGTAAAAGAGTCACCTCACTCCAACCGAACCCGTACGTGCCCACACCACTTGCTAGCTAGATGGAAAACTCGTATGAGAATCTAAGGTTGAAAATGAGATCATGTGATGATGTGGCTACCACAGAGTATCAGAAGTACTCGAGTGTGACCAGGATTAGGTAATTTGGTATATATATATAGTTTTTCCTTGGGTTGTCACTTGTCAATTAGATCAGTGTTTTAGAAACCTAACCGACCATCAAACCGCAAAGGTGGCTGGTTTGGCCAAATCGGGTTAGACCGATTCCTACAGATGGTTCAATCGCTTATATATGAATTTGTATTTTAGTTTCACTTTTACATGAATATTTATCGATAATTAAAGGCCTCGTACCACATTGGTTGATGACCATTATTTGAGTAGTCAGATTAGAGGTGGGCATCGGGTCAGGTTTGTTGGGGAACCCGACCCAAAAATCCTGGGTTTGGATTTTCATAATCAACCCAGGGGTTGGGATTGGTTTACCCAAACCTGACCCAAACCCGCCCCGTAATCATTTATTATATTTTAAAACAATTTATTTTATACTGTTATATTTTTAAACAATTTATTGGGTCAGGTTCTGGTTTGGAAAAATAAATTTTGGGTTTAGGTTTTTTACTGGTTTGGGTTTTGGGTTTTTAAAGTCGGGTCAGGTTCAGGTTTAAAAAAACCCAATACGTGCCCACCCCTAAGTCAGATCAAGAATTCATATATGGTATACGTACGTACTGCATGCTCCCAACAGAAGTACTACTTAATTTGGTCTGGACAGATTTTAGTGAACCAGCTAATCAATTATTTTCAGTCCAAACCAATCGGTCGACTAGAACGGTTTTGAGGTAAATGCATTGTAGTGTTGGACTAAATTGGAATGTGTTTCATCGAAAATCCGCCGGTCCGCGAAGAGGCCCGACCAAGAGTGTAATTCGATTTATAACAGAATATTTTGTATTACAGTGTGTTTGAATATCAGAAAATTGTGAGTACAATCTCCTAAACTTCCTCTGATTCGATCTCCGTGTGAATTCGTTGAAGTTGAAGCTTCTGGCGAAAACGAACGTCGAAATTGGAGTTCTGGAACGAGTGTGAACGAACCGTTGTGGCTTTTGTCGGTCGGACGGAGGTATATGTGCTCCGCATTTATCAACTTGTGACGTTGTCGGCGAACGTGTAGAGCTGCTCCGGTAGAACTGTTGAGTTGCGCTACAAGTTGCTGAACTTCTGCGGCTCGAAAGAACCTCTATGCGTGAGAAATTCTTCACGGTGAAGGAATTTTGGACCTTCAATTTGAGAGAGAGAGAGAGAGAGAGAGAGCTTCTGTACTTGCACCAAAAGGAAGTTTTTTCGAACCCCTGTGACAGGGAACTCTCTGGCCTTTTGTAGCCGGCCCTGTGCAACGGTTGTGGAGTTTCTCCAAGGAAAGGGGATCACGATCCCCTTTCTGCTAAGGGAGTTGATAGAGGAGGAAGACCAGGTTTTGGTCGTTGGTTTGATGAGTCATGTCATAGTGTGACATGACTGTTGAATATTGATGACGACGAATTTTGCTGACTGGGGCGCCGACTGTGTTGGTGACGCGGCAGCGTAAATGGACTCCGCGATGGGCTGCAGCGACAACCTTCAAAGATCGACAGAGCCTACTCGCGATCGTTGTTTGATGGATCGGTGGATTGCTGGACTCGCCGAAATTGGGTCGTCCACATTTTGGTGCATACAGATTGCCTCCTTCGAGATTTGACCGTTTTGGAGAAAAAAGATCAAATTTCGAATGTGAAGAAGAACAAACACAACGCACACACCCCCTTTTTTTTTTTTTTTGATCCTCTTACTCTTTTAGGATCGTTTATCTTTTGTGTACTGCACTTTTGTCCTCTTGGTTTTTTAGGACATTGTATATTTCTGTACACTTTGTGTATAAAATTTTTTTGTTTTTTTTTTTTTTTTGGCTCTCTTGTTGTTTTAGAGTTGTTTGCTTTTTTCAATTTTCTCTTTTTTTCTATTTTTTGATGATGATTTTTTTTGTATACGCGTACATGTAGAATATGTACGGTATATGGAGAGATGATGGGTACCTAAGCGGAGTATGTTGTTCAGGTTTGAGCAATAGTGGCGAATTGGAGTTGAGCTGTTGACATCAGTATATTTGAATGTTGTAGTCGAAGGTCACTTCTGTACTTCAGAGGAGGCAGTCACGACGAATTTTGCCGACTTCTGTAAATTTCGGCGACTCTAGCCATCGCGCCGGTGAGAGATGCAATTTCAATAGCTTGGTCGTCATTTTGAGGAAGGAGCGCGGATCCGAGTAGGGCCTGGGAAGCCAAATTCAAACTTGACTGGTTTTTTGGCGAACTGCAATCCCTTCTGCGAACTGTATTGATATACCGGGAAGAGGATTTGCGCCAGACTGGGTGTCGTGGGGCTCTCTTTGGCCAAATTGAGCCTCCCCGATGAGTTGTAATGCCTCTTTTTTTGTTGTCGATGGTCTGGCTTCTACACAGGTCGCAGGATATTTGAAAGGAGGGAGCGTGGGTCCCACTCTCTGTAAGGTACTCCTTCTTAAGTGGGGGACGCACAGATCCACTCCCCCGCGAAATTTGGGTAATTCAGATAAAGGATTCTATCCTCTTCTTTCTGAGTTTTGCTCTGGAAATTTGGACTTCTTGTGCAACTGCGATTTTGGCTTGGGAGGCAAGCTGTGAATTTGGTCTGTCTGGCAGTCTGCAAATTTGGTGTTTCTGCCAGACTGCGATTCTAGGGTTTCTGTCAAACTGCGATTTTGGGTCCTCTTCTCCTGTCTACGAGTTTGGCTCCAGAGACTGTCTGCGATTCTGACTTAAAAGAGAGTCTGCAACTCTGTGTTTTTTCATCAGTCTACAATTTTGGGACTGCTACCTGGTTTTGTCTTTGTCTGCGATTTTGGTGTCTTTGCCAGACTGCAAGCTTGGGTTCGCAAATTTGACTGCGAATTGGAGACAACCTGCGATTTTGTACTTTTTGACAGCCTGCAAATTTAAGTTGAGAAGATAGTCCGCAAATTTCTTTTCACCTGCGGCTTAGGTTAGCTTCGGGTTGGGAGACCGCAAGTTGGGAGATATTCTGCGAATTGCTGAGGCTTCTCTTATCTGCAAATTTGGCTTGGGAGATTGTCAGTGAATTTGGTTTTCCTGTCAAACTACGAATTTGAAGAATTTGTCAGTCTACGAGTTTGACTGGGAGGCTGCGAATTGGTTCTGGGAGCTGTCTCTGCCTGCGAATCTTGGGACTGTAACCTGCTATCCTCTGTGATTTGACTCTGTAATCTTCCCGTCTCGTGTCAGAAGTTCTCCGCGAACCAGAACTTTAAGGTATTGTTTTCAAATTTCTTCTCCCGGCAGCCTCGAATTGAATTCGAGTCAGCTGGGTCAACCCCACTCTCTTTTCTTTCTTCTTCTCTTCTTCCGTCTTTCTTCTTCTTTTTCTCTCCTCGCATTTTCAACTCCTCCCTCAGTCTCTCTCTCTCTCTCTTTGTGCACTTCTGGTGTCCGTCAGTTTGTCACATTGATGGACTAACAAATTTCTATGTGTCGTGTGCTGGAGTTGATTTGGGTTACGTCTAGCTTGGTCGCCGAGAGTTGTGATTCTATTTCGAATGAGCCCGACTGGGTTGCCGGAGGCTGAGAGTTCACTTCAATTGCTCCCGGCTCGGTCATCGGCAATACAAATCTTGTTTTCAGTCACGTCCGACTCGATCATCGATCGTGAGGATTTGTTTTGCATCCGACAGGATCGTTGGGCGCTGAAATTTGCTTCGAATGAACTCGGCTAGGTCGTCGAGGTGTTGAATTTCCATGTTGTAACATCCGGTTTGGTTACCAGGTGTTGTTGTTGCATCTGGCTCCGTCTCCGGGTGTGAATTGTTGTGTGGTCGCATCCGGCTTGGTCGCTGGATGCTGATTTTTTTTTTGTTTTGGCTTTGGCCGGCTTTGTCGTCGGGAGGTTGAACTTTTGTTTTGGTCGACGGGTGCCGAGATTTTGATTCGGCTAAGTCCAACTGGGTCGCCGAAAGGCTGGGTTTCTGTGCTGTCGCATCCGGCTTGGTCGTCGGGTGCTGATTTTTTTGTGTGGTCGCAGCCGGGCAGAGTCGCCAAGTGCGAGTTGCTGTGTAGTCACATCGGTTTGGTCGGCGAATGCGAGTTACTTCTGTTTTGAGTCCTGTTTGGTCACCGGGTGCCGAGATTTTGACTCGACAGAGCCCGTTGAGTCATTGACATCTTCCTGTTTTCTTGTGACTGCTTCTTTTTGTCACAACTTTTTTCTGCAACTGCTTCTTTTTGTCGTGATGCTTTTCTTTTGCGACTGCTTCTTTTTGTCGTGATGCTTTCTTTTGCGACGGCTTCTGTCGCAACCCCTTTTTTTTTTAATAGAGAGAGATTATGTACCTGGTTCTGTTGGCTGTGTCCGGCTTAGTCGCCGGGCACAGGAATTTGCAGCAAGACACCTGGCTCGGTCGCCGGGTGTTGAATTTGACAATTTGACTGCGTCCGGCTATGTCGCCAGACGCGAGGGTTTTGAACCGTGTCTGGCTCGATCGCTAGGCACAGTTCCTTTGCAATTTTCTTTTTGTCGCATCCAGTTTTGTTGTTGGTCGCAAATTTTGAACTGTGCTCGGTTCGGTCGCCGGACACTTGTTTTGATCGCAGCCGGTTGTTTTGGCTGGTCGCGGAGCTTCGAAGGGTGTTTGGCTTGATCGTTGGGCACCAGTTGTGATCGCGGCCGGCTGTTTTGGCTGGTCGCGGAGCTTTGAAGGGTGCTCGGCTTGATCGTCGTGCACTTGTTTTTTTTTTGTTTCGCAACATTCATTTCCCGTCCAACTCGATCGTCCGACACTGGGATTCGAATGTGCGGCGTCTAGTACTGTCGCCAGATGCTGAATCCTCCGTTTTGTCGTGTCCGTCTTTGATTGTCGGGCACTGGAGATGTTGTTCACCTCTGGTTTTTTGGCCGCGAGGCTATTTTGTTTTTTTATCGCGCGTCGCTTTTGGTTCTGTGCTCGGCTTGGTCGCCGAGGCATAGTGCTCTTGTTTTGGTTGCACCCGGCTCTGTAGCTGGGTGCTCTTCTTTTTGTAGCGCCAAACTTGTCCGCCGAGCGCGAAACCTTTGAGTTATGCTCAGCTCGATTGTTGGGCATGATGTCTTTGTTGTTTTTGTCGCAGACGGCTCTGTCGCTGGTCGCTGCATTTTGAACTGAGCTCGGCTTGGTCGCCGAGGCTCAGTTACTTTGTTTTGATCGCGCCCGGCTCTGTCGCCGAACGCGAGGCTTTTGGACATCGCTCACGGAAAGCATTGTTTCAACAACAGTCTGGTTGCTGGCCGGGTCGTCTGAGACGACTGGTATTTTACCCTCTCCCTTTTTTTTGTTTCTCCAACTCTTTTTTTGTGTTTCTCCAACTCTTTTTTTTTCTTGGCGACTAGTTCTTTTTGTCACCCCTTTTTTTTTTTTTGACTTTTTTTTTTTTTTTTTTTTTTGGTTGCAGGTTTTTTTTTTTGTTTGCGACTTTGCTTTTGGTCGCAGGCGATGCATTCTTTTTTTTTGAATTGAGAGAGAGGTGGCTTGCGTACCTGATTTTAACTCGGCTGACGATTTCGACACTTTGTTGCAGATGTCTACTCCTCCGAATTCTTTCTTCTTCCTTGGTCTGACTCTTTCCAATGTCAAGGGCTCTTTGAGGGGTACTCTTCGTCACTGCTTACGAATCTGTGACTCTAAGGGAGAGCAGCAGCCATTGTTGTTACCTCTCGGGGGATCGTCGGCCTATGGCGGTTGCGACATAACGGCTCCTATAATCAAGGCAATTCACGACCTGTGGAGTCGCCCTGTTGTCGACGAGGATGATCAAGTTTGTTATCTCCCGGGAGTCGACGAGGCTTCATCATCTCCACATCAGACCGTAGGACATGTTTTGCTGAGTCCAATGCCTGATCATTCAGTTCGTTTCTCCGCGCCGAAGCTTTTTATCGACAACAATCGGATTGATGCTTGGGATGGTAAATCGATGGTATGCTCCAGTCCCCAACATGTACCTTTCTTCTTTGAGTGGGCAGGTGTCATCCTTCACACTTGTCCATAGCTACTGGCAACGGCTGACTTTACTCATACGGTTTGGGCCTCCATGTTTTCATATCAATGCTACAGTGACGTCATGAATTCTTTCTTGGAGGTCTGGTGTTCACTATGAGACCTGCACCGTCTCGGCGGATTACCTATTTTTGGGAGCATTTTCGATGAAGCGACTCCGATGGTGGCCAGTTTTACTCAGAGTCGCTCCATGCCGCTGCCTGAGAGCCTCCAATACCTCCTTCTTGCGTATTATCGACTGTTTTACTGTTTGAAGGCTTCAGACTTGGACGGATTCTCTGGGATTCCCATGTCCGAGTGGGTGTCCTTTTGGTTTCATGCCAAAAAGGATGTGCAACCTATAGCAGACTCATGGACTAACCGTGAAAAGACAATTGGTTCGCTGATTCGTGATCGTTCGGCGTTACAGGATCAGCCTCTTTCTGAGCTCGGAGTTCCCGATTCCCTTGAGGATGAGGTATATCTGGCCGCCTTTCTATCATCATGGCTTTACCGTTCTGTCTTTCCTTTCCCGGGCAGCACGCTAAGGACCAGTGTTTTCAAGATGGTGTGTTACATGGCCGGCTGTAAGAAGTGCAATTTGGCCAGCGCAACTTTGGCTAACCTTTATCAGGGCCTTAACAGCCTTTCTCTGGGGAGAATCCCTTGGCCATATGTTTTTGCATGGCTCGCCCAGTGGTTCGGTGTTCACGAGGCTGACTCTGATGACGGCGACATACCACTTATGATGTTGTACCGCAACCCAGCGCGTGTTCACTTCTACACCAAAAAGGAGGCTTGTTCCTTGTTCTGGCACGGCGGAGTGCGATGCTGGTACCCCTCAGAGGCACTTCCTCCTGGTATGATCCTTGACAAGCCTGGTCATTTTGCTTCTCGGATCGAAGTGGAGTACTTCAACTGCCTGCGAGCGACATTCCTTGTTTTGCGACAACGCGAGTCTTTTATAGTGGAGCCTTATAGTCCTCACCGATTTGCCCATCAATTTGGGTTTTGCTAGGACTTGCCAGGAGCGCTATTCGCCGACCAGCGGAAGACGGATACGGTTAACGCGTTGGTGGAGATATGGCGAGCCGCAACTGCTTGTCCTCTTGGCAGCGTGGAGGTGCCTGCATTTGTGAGCCCCAGTTCTGATCCGGGCGTTACTACCCTTTTCAGGGAGTCATGGCTTGAGATGGTTGTTCCCTTCTTCGAGGTAGCAACTCCTCCTTGTTTTCTTTCGTGTCTTCTTCCTTCTCCTTTGTTCTTTTTTTTTATAACTTCTTTGCTCTCCTTTTGTGTTTAGCGAGCGTGGAAGAAATTCACCGGTGCATCGGAGAAAACTCTGCCGCCTGCGCAAGTAGATGGTGGTGTGGAGGGTGACCATCGAAAGAGTTCGCGGAAGAGTTCGAAGCCTCCAGCTTCTCCCAAGGCCGGGAAGGGTCAAGTTGCGAAGAAGAAGGCTCCACGGCCGAAGGTCGCGGCAGAGAAGGTGTCGACGCCATCGGAAGTCGTACCGGCGAGGGGTATCATCATTAGAGAGGTATCTCCAGCACAGGAGGAACCTCGGCCCGTTGTGTTAGCTTTGCCGGCCGAAAATGCTCCCTTGGACAAAGGGAAAGGAGTGGTTGAGTCGGTGACCCCGTCGACTGAGAAGATGAAGTCTGGGGCTCTGCGGTCAGAGCCTTACATTTTCGTCCCCCCTCCTTTCAAGATGCGGCTGCGAACCGGTTTAGGTAAGCCTCTGACGCATTTGACTCCGCTTTCTATCGTTCAGCCGTCAGAGACCCCTCCGTCGGAGTCGGGAGAGAAGGCTAAGGAGACGGCGCCCCATGACGGGTCTGTTGTTTTGCCGGTTGGAGAGACCATTGCGGCACCAGTGATAACGTCACCTACGCCGGCGACCTAGGCTGAAGTGTCAGCGATCTAGGAGTCTGGCGACCTTCCTTCCGACGATCTTGCCATCGTCGTGGCTCCATTCGTGAACCAGCCCAGTTTTCAACAGGAAGACCTGTTCGATCTGGCTGAGATGGATGCTACCCACGAGTTGGAGTGGGTCGAGAAGGGAGCTCCGTCTGCCGTCGCTATTTATGTAGCTGAGTACCCGACGACGACCCTTGGTGAGGACGTGGTACCTCAGCAACCTTCGACTGGGCCAATTGCGGGTGAGGGACTTGTGTTAGATGCCGGAGTGGTTGTCGTAACTTCGAGGAGGGAACCCTTTGTGACGTTCCCCCCTAGTAGTGGAGAAGTGATTTTGCCGTGAAAGATGGAGCTCCGGGTTCAACTTGTCGAGCCGTTAGTGGTTCAACTTGTCGAGCCGTTAGTGAGGATTCGTCGACTTCACGACCTGCATCGGTAAGCACCTATCACGCTGTTCCATCTCTTTGTTTTTATTTTTATTTTTTTTCTTCCCTCGTTTCTTGACTCCCTTCTCTTTTTTTTTAGATGTCGACCTTTCCCCTTTCGGCAAGGTCGAGGCTGTTGATGCAGCGGTCCGCGCTGGGGCTGTGGACTGAGTTTGTCGGCTCGGTTTTATCAATGGCCGACGATCCATGTTCACCCGAGCTTGTGGCGGACACTCTGCCATTCTTGAGCATTTGAGAGGAGCCGATGTCGACACTTCGGTGTTAGAGCAATGGGTGGAAGGTTTTGCTTCGGAGGTGGCTCGTTTTCAGCAGTTGTGCAATTCTTTGGCCGGGAAACTCAGTCCGGCTGAGCGGTTTGCCATTGAAGCTGAACTTGCACAGTCTGTCCAGCATGTGAATCGTCAGCGCGACAACTTAACCGCATACTTGGATAGGCGCCAGGCTGAATGCGAAGCTGCGGAGGCTGAGCAGACGGCTCTTCGTGATCGTCTGGCATTCATCTCATCTCAGATCGACTCCATCAATGCTGAGCTCGCGACCATCCGCAGGGGGATTGACACGGCTGAGGAGGAAGCTTCTGCTCTTGAGGGTCGACTCGCTTCTGTTCGATCATGCCCTGTTCTCGACGACGCTGAGACACGAGAGTTGGCTGAACTTTGCGCCGAAGTGATACGACTGCGGCAGCGGGTCGTTGACTTTGATCTTCCCTCTCTTTGATGTACATTTTTTTTTGTAGTCTCTCTTTTCTTTTGAGACTTGATACTTTTTTTGTTGGCCTCCTATTTTTTGTTGCGAGGCTTGTACTAATCCATCACACATTTTTTTTGCAATGAGAAGTACCTCTTTTTTTTTTTTTTTTAATTCAACTTCCTTTATCTTTCTATTTTTTTTTTGCTGCCCTCCTTCACGGGTAAAATCGTTTAAGAAAGTTACCGTTCGTTATCGGCAGCTCCGAACCGTTTGAAGTGACGAGCTTGTAGGTGCCATTAGTGTAGGCCTCTTGCACCACGTACGGTCCTTCCCACTTCGGTGCGAACTTGCCCCCGGTTTTGCTCGTAAAGAGCATTGGCCGTTGGACTGCGAGCACGAGGTAGCCCTTCTGGAATGAGCTGAGCCATACCTTTTTGTTGAAGGCTCGGGTCATGCGCGACTGATAACATTCGAGACGTTATTGTGCCTTGAGTCTCTGCTCGTCGAGTGACTCAAGTTCAGCAAGTCGCAGCTGGGCGCACTCCTCCGTCGTCAACCCTTCTCTGATTGCAATTCGCAGAGAAGGAAGTTGTACTTCGAGAGGGAGCACTGCTTCGGTGCCGTAAATCAGTGAATATGGGGTCAACTGGGTCGGCGTTCGAAATGAAGTTCTGTATGCCCACAAGGCTTCGCCGAGTTTTTCATCCCAGTTCTTCTTGTTGTCTCCAATGGTCTTCTTCATGATTTTGCATAGTGTTTTGATGAATGCCTCTGCGATTCCATTGCCCGCCGAGTTATAAGCCAACGACGTCCGCTGTTGGATGTGAAATTTCTCAAAGAAGCAGTCCATGACTTTGTTTTTGAATTGCATGCCATTATCCAACATTATGTATCGGGGAACTCCATATCGGTAGATAATTTGAGTTCGAATGAAATCGACGACGGTGATGGCTTTCACTTCTCGGTAGGTAGCAGCTTTGGCCCATTTTGAGAAGTAATCTGTGGCAGCCAAGATATATTGCCGGTCGGAGTCTGATTTAGGAGAGATGGGGCCAATGATGTCCATCCCCAAGCTTCGAATGGCCATGATGCGACCGTTGGGTGAAGCAGTTCCGGTGCCTGGTGAATATAATCGGCATGGAGTTGGCACTCTTTACAAGTTCGAGCCGTTTCGATGGCGTCCCTGAGCATCAACGGCCATTAATAGCTCAGTCGTTTAGCTTGTAAGTGGAGCTTCGGGCCAGCTTGGTGCGCGCCGCAAATTCCACAGTGTGTTTCTTTTAACACTTGCGACTCCTCTTCCTTTGACAAGCAACGAAGGAGCAAACCTTCATATGACCTCCGGTAGAGTACATCGTTGATGAAAACGTACTTTGGAGCTGCTCGGCGAATTTGGACTCGCTCTCGTAGGTCGACAGAGAGTGTGTCGTGGCGAAGGAAGTTTGTGATAGGCTCTCTCCAATCTTCGGTTTGATTTTGACTGACCGAGATAGGAAGAGATTCTTCTATTTCTTCTGTTTGTTCTTCTTCTGTTTCTTCCTCAACCGGTGGAGGGATTACCCATCGTTCGCAAATGGGGACTTGACTCGGCCATTCGTCGAATTGCGCTAGACTGGCCGCAATTCCAGCCAATGCGTCGGCTGGCCCATTTTCGGATCGAGGAACGTAGTGGAGTGAGGCTTCCGGAATTTGGTCCAGAAGTTCACCGGCATGTCTCCAGAATGGCACGAGTTCGAGTTTCTTTACTTCGAACTCCCCTGTGAGCTGCTTGATGACCAGAGCCGAGTCGCCGTAAATGTTTAGCTGTGGCAGCTTCATTTCGACCGCCATGCCGAGTCTGAGGAGGATAGCTTGATACTCCGCTTCGTTGTTCGAACAATTTTGAGTCAGAACGAACGAATATAGGAGCAGGTCCCTTCTCGGTGAGATGAATAGGACTCCCGTGCCGTCTCTGTTTCTTCTTGCAGCGCCGTTGAAATACATCTCCCAAGGAGGGAGCACCTCGACCAGGGAGATCTCCTCGTCTGGGAATTCCTCTGTTAACTCACATTCGGCTGGCACCGGGTGGTCGGCCAAGATATTGGCCAATGCTTGGCCTTTGATTGCTAGTTGCGGCACAAAGTTGATTTCTAACTCGGAGAGGAGCAATGCCCACTTAGCCAGTCGACCTGAGAGAATTGGCCGCGACATAATATATTTCAATGGGTCAGCTCTCGAAATGAGGTTCGTTGAATGTGCCAGGAGGTAGTGCCGGAGCTTTTCAATTGCAAATATGAGTGCCAGACAGGTCTTCTTGATCGGAGAATAATTGAGTTCAGCGCCTACCAGTGTTCGGCTTAGATAGTAGAGAGAACATTCTTTGTTGTTCTCGTCGCATTAAGCCAAGAGAGCTCCCATCGATTTCTCCTGTGCTGCGATGTACAACAACAACGGTTTGTCGACGATTGGAGCTACGAGAACTGACAGCTTGGTGAGATACGCCTTTATGTTATTAAAGGCATTCTGGTAGGAGTCGTCCCACTCGAACGGTGTATCCTTCTTCAGTAGACGGCTGAACGGGTGGCACCTTCCGGCCAGGTTCGAGATGAAGCGCTAGATATATGCTAGGTGGCCTTGGAAGCTCTTGAGTTCGGAGACGTTTCTGGGCTCCGACATCTTTTGAATTGCATCAATTTTTGACTGGTCGATTTCAATTCCTCGGTGGTGCACGATGAATCCCAGGAATTTGCCCGAGGTGACACCGAATGTACACTTTAACGGATTCATTTTGAGCTGAAACCGTCATAGCCGTTCGAACACTGCTCTATCGTTGAGAAGGTGATCCGACCTCTGTTTTGTCTTCACCTCCAGGTCGTCGACATAGCATTCGACTCGTTTGTGGAGGAAGTCATCGAAGATGTTTTGCATTGCCCTCCGGTAGGTCGCGCCAGCATTCTTGAGTCCAAACGGCATCACTTTGTAGCAGAAGATGCCTTTAGGAGTGCGAAATGCAGTGAGCTCCTCATCTTTTGGTTCCATCCAAATTTGATTATAGCCAGAGGAACCATCCATGAAGGATAGAGCTTCGTGACCCGTCGTCGCATCGACCATGAGTTCTGTTATCGGCAGAGGGAAGTCGCCTTTCGGGCAAGCCTTGTTCAGGTGGCAAAAGTCGACGCAGACCCGAATTTGGCCGGTCTTCTTCTTGATAGGCACGATGTTTGCAATCCAAGACGGGTACTTTACCTCTCTGATGAAATTACCCGCGATCAATTTGTCTACCTCCTTTTCAATTTCTGGCACAAGTTCTGGTCGGAACCGTCGTTGCAATTGCTTGATTGGCCGAACAGAGGGATGAACTGCCAATTTGTGAACTGAAACTCGCTGGTCGAGGCTGGGCATCTCCGTGTAGTTCCAGGCGAATATGTCACGGTATTCGCAAAGCAGTGACATATACTCGACCTCTTCTTCGGCCGGCAGTGAAGCACTGAGGAATGTCAACCTCGGGTCCTCTAATGTGTCCAGGTCGACTTTCTTTAGTTCGTCGACCGTCGACTGGCCGCCTTCCCAGAACGTGGTCGGGGCATCGTCTAGGACGAACTCATTGTCTTCTTGGCTGTCGTTGGCGACTGAGATGTGGTTCACCATCACTGAGTCGTAAGCGCGAGCTCATGCTATTGCGGCTTTCAAAGTGTAAATAACCACCGGGGTCGTAGCATTTCTCTTTTTCGTCGAAGTTTGGCCGACTGAAACTTGATGTACATTTGTCGATGCCTTTCTAGTTATTTTGACTGGCTTCGCCTGGGTTGTGTAAATTTTGATCGGCTTCTGCTTCTCATAGTCGAGGCCTAGGCGACCCTGGTTGATCCTATGACCTTCGTTTCTCAATTTCTCCTGTTCTGGAGTGAGAACCGGTAGAGTGACGGGTGGTTTTGCATGGATTTCATCTTTTGTAAGGTTGCCCCCGACTCTGGCCATCAGTCGGTAGGCATTCGGGTCGAAACCTTCATTTGACCGTGTGGACGACAACTGTTGTTGGCTCGGGAGTTGCTTTATGACGCTTCGTTCCTCCAATTTTGGTAGAGGAAGCGTGACTTTTTCTGGCAAAGGGGTCGGCTGGATTTTGTGGTAGACGACCAGAGGAGTTTCTCCTTTCTTCCTTTGCGATTGCGGGAAGTACCGTAAGATAGGTACATTGCGCTGCATCGACGGTGAAGTTGTTGAGGCCGATTTGTCGCTGTGTGTCGGCTGGTTGTTGTGCGCCGGCTGTCTGGGAGACACGACTTGCGTCGTGGTCTGTTTTGGGGACGCGCCTTGCGTCGGTGGTTTGGTAGATGCAACTTGCGTCGACTGTTTGGACGAAGGAACTTGCGTCGGAGTGTTCTTAACATTTGACGCCTAGTTCGGCCAGGGTGACAATTTGACTGTCGGTCTGGTCGTTAGATAAAATTTTGTGTCTGCGAACGATGCTTCAGCCTCTGTGAATGGACTTTCATCGGCGTACACCGTCTTTTGCTCGCCGTTCTCCCAATACTTGAAGCACTGATGCAGTGTCGACGGTACGACTCCGTTAGTGTGAAGCTACGGTCGACCCAAGAACAGTTTGTAAGATTTTCTTGAGTCGATGACTTGAAAAAGAGTTTCTGCCAGCATGTCGCCGATGTGCAATTTGAGGTTGGTCATGACGAGCGTTCTCTGGCCTTCTTGGTTGAAACCTTGGATGAGGGGAGAACTCGGAGAGAGATCGCCAACGGAGAGACCGACGTTCTTCATTGTGCGAATTGGCAGGATGTTGACTGCGGATCCACAATCAATGAGGATGCGATTGACTTTATGGTCTCTAATGTAGTCGGAAACGAACAATGGCCGGTTGTGGTTTTTCGTCCCGAGCTGTGCGTCTTCTTCTCGGAATGTGATGCACGATGGGCATGAGACGGCAAGTGCTTCTTCCGACTTTGCAAGTTGCGGGGAGGATAGCGTATCCTCTTCCTCCTTTTTGTAAGGTAGATTCAGCCCGACTTTCGGCAAGTCGTGCTTCCTCATGAGCAGCATCTCGACTTCGGCTTTGAGTTCCTCTGGTTTGTTGAGAACTCGGATTAAGGCTTGCCTTGACCAAATGGCCAAGTCGAGGTCATCTTCTATCTCGTTGAGCGGCAAGATCTGTTTAAGTGATGTCTTGAGGTCATCACATTCGACGACCGGTCGTTTGCCTTTGTCCTTCGATGTTGTCGACTCGGGAGGAGCAGTTGAGCAGGTCGGCACCATTGCTGGTAGCCCGAGGAGCTCCTTCGGTAAGAACTCTGCTAGTGTGATGGGTCTTCTTTTCTTTTTACTTCCCCCCTGGACGTCGGTCCTAGGAGCTTTCTTCTGGCGCTTTGCGGCTCTTTTCTTTGACCGCTTCGCCTTGGTTCTGGTGATTGCCGGTGCCGCTTCGATTTCTCGGATTGGCTTCTTTCTCCGGGTGACCAGGATCCACCCCTCTACGTTGGCTGCAGCTAATTTGAGGGGTGCCAGTTTTGGTACGACCTTAGCCGGTGGTCATCTGTTGTTGTGGTGTGGTCGGTTGGAGGGACCGGATTTTGGACGGTACTCCTTTGCGACCTATTGCTTGTTTGGCCGAGTTCGCCGGTTTGGCTCGACTTGGATGGAGATGACATGTGAGGAGGCTGTGTTTTCAGCTCCTTCGATTTTGATACGGCCTTGAGCCGCCAGCTCCATGATCCGGTCCTTCAAGACGAAGCACTTCTCGATCGGGTGCCCGACCAGGCGATGGTACTTGCAAAAGTTCGGGTCCTTGCTCTTGGATAGGTCGCCATGTCTTTTGATTTCTGGCAATTTGAGCAGTTGATTGTCAAGCAACTGATCCAGCATGATGGAGACATCTGCGTCAGCGAACGGGTACGTCTTGGCTTGCCGTTCCTCGAGCGAAGTCCTCCGGTACGTGCCCCCAGTTAGTTGCCGTGGGAGGTAAGTGGCTTTGACTTTGCTTTCGACCTTCATGGGCTCGAAAGCATTCGTTGCGAAGGAAGCTTTTGTTTTCTCCTTCGCGTCTTTCGGTGCAGTCGCAACTGGTGCCTTCCCCTTTTTGTGAGGGTCGACAGAAGAGGATCCTTCTTCTCTGCGTTCCTCCATAAGATTCTCCATGTTATGAGCTTCTGTCACGAGCTCTTGAAAGTCGGCCGGCCTCCGGCTTCAAATGTAGCGCAAGAGCTCCCATTGCATCCCTCGCGAACACATTTCAATTTTGGCCTCGAGGGAGAGGTTTGAGCTCTCTTTGCAATTTAGGCTCAGGTTCCTCCACCAGTTGATGTAGTCAACAACATTTTCGTCCTTCTTCTGTTTTAGATTGGCAATCTCGACCAGAGTGACGGTGCGACGGGTACTGTTGAACCGGCTGAGGAATTCTCGCTCCAATTGTTCCCAGCTGTCGATCGACTCCTGGGGTAGCTCGATGTACCAGTTGAAGGCGTTGCGTTTCAAGGATCGCCGAATTGCTTGACCAATAGGTCGCCATATATGCCAGCGTTGTTGCATGTTTCAATGAAATGTGCGACATGCTGTTTGGGGTGCCTGCCGCCATTGAAACACTGGAATTTTGGAGGGTGGTAGCGGCGCGGAATTGGGATGTTTTGTAACCTCTCCGTGTACGGCTTTCGATAGGCCACCCCGACTTGCTTTCGCCGGAGCCATTTTTCATGGTGCAGTTGATGAGTTCAGTCACCTCGTCTAAGGTGAGGGCAGTCGGTTCTGCTTCGGGTCGACCTCTGCAAATGGCTATCGGTGCGACGACAACTCGTTGTCAAAGACAATATCTTCTCGTGGTGGTTCGGCCGAACCACTAGTAGTCATCCGGTTTCTGTCGACCTCTTGAGAAATGCCGCTAGTATTGTTCGTGGCCGCACCCATTTCGAGCCGCTCCATGATCCTTGCAATTTGGAGTTCGCGAGCTGTGAGTTGCGCATCTTTGATACGCAGTTGCTCGCTCTGTTCCTTAAGTACAGCCTGCATTTGGGCAAGCTGCTCTTCTATTGTTTTGGCCAATGTCGTCATTGCGGCTACTCTATCGGTTGGAGCCGCAGGAGAAGTTGTTGTCTCGGAACGAAGTGGAGATGACTTAATTGGCGACCATGCTGGCGAACTGGCCATCGGCGTCTCTCAGTGTGGGGAAGACACGGGTGACCTATTGGCTGTGGCGGTCAATGCTGCCAGGAGGTTGTGAGAAACCATCACAATCTGCGACTTGCCCCCTGTCGTTGTTCTAGGCAAGGCTGAAGTCGATGTTGGGTTCCTTCTTGCTACGGAGGAAGAGGTTGTGTCTCCGTGTTGCTCATATCGCCAGACCATGGTTGATACGATCGAGTCCCTGCGTGAGGGTGGCGATTGAGTTGGACTGACCACCGAACTGTGCGCCGGTGGTGTGGTGTCGACGGGCAGGTAGGTCGGCCTATTTATTGACGGGATCATTCTGACCGGTGTGACGACCGTTTTGGTGGAGGCCGCGGTAGCCTGTCGTTGGTAGACGGCACTCGGACGGCGCACATCTAGCATGAAAGGAGCCTCCCCAGTGGACAAACTTCTAGCCAATGCCCTTGTCACTAGGCGACTGGGTGGTGGAGGAGATGGAGCACGGATGTTGGCCGAAGAAGTGGCCGCTGGTCCGCGAGCTCCAGTTGCTGCGGTCGAGTTTGCGCAGGCGACAAGACGCGGACAAGCAGAGCTCGAACTGGCAATTTGGTTGCCTTTGTTATTGTTGTTGTCGTTGTTTGTGTTGTTGGCGTTGCTGGCCATGGCTGAGATTTTTTTTTTTTGAACGGAGAAGTAGATGAGAGGTAGGAAATGTCCCACCGTGCGTGCCAAATCTGTTTTACCGAAAATCCGCCGGTCCGCGAAGAGGCGCGACCGAGAGTGTAATTCGATTTATAACAGAATATTTTGTATTACAATGTGTTTGAATATCAGAAAATTGCGAGTACAATCTCCTAGACTTCCTCTGATTCGATCTCCTTGTGAATTCGTTGATGTTGAAGCTTCTGGCAAAAACGAACGTCGAAACTGGAGTTTTAGAACGAGTGTGCACGAACTGTTGTGGCTTTTGTCGGTCGGACAGAGAATGTTTCCGGATTGTGATGGAGTTCAAAGAATGAGTGAAAGTCAACTTGTTTTTCTCACTAGTTGTTTCCGGATTGTGATGGAGACTAGTGGAAAGTAATTTGACTCGTTAAACACTTTTGTTCTAAATAAGAGTTGATCTTCAAGCTTTTATATTTATGCACCTAGGATCTGAATGTTTCCGGATTGTGATGGAGTTCAGAGATTAGGTAAAAGTTATTTCCTGTATATGGGTAACCAGGTTTTCAAAATCTAAGTCAAGGTAAGGGTATTTGAGCTATAAAATCAGAACTTTGCATGTTAGCAACTAGGAGGGATTGACATTCTTCCCCAACATCTCATCGCTATTAGTTTTTCCAGTAGTTTAATTCTGTTTTCTTTTTCAGTTCTCAACAAAAAAAAATCCAAATTTTCTTCACCTCAATCAATAGGAAAAGTTTTGCTTAGATTAGGCTCTCATCAAGGTCTCTGTGGGATCGATATCTGGACTCTCAAAGTCTATATTACTTGCTGACCTAGTGCACTTGCTAGACACCCAACAAGTTTTTGGCGCCGTTGTCGGGGACCATTGAATTGAGAGTAAGTTTAAGTGAATTTTAATTTGTTGATTGAGATTAAATTATTTTTATTCTATCTTTTCAGGTTATTTCGGATCAGTGCATGAAACCAGAATTAGTGGTGAGCCACTAGATGAACCTAATCCGGAACCAGGAAAGAGTACTCAGGTAACTACGATCTGTGGCTTGTACGCTTTAATGGAATGGTCTAACTTCGAGCACACAAATGAGAGGTGGAATTTCGTGCAGAATGAGGTAACTCCCTATCCTAACTCAATTTGGGAATTTCCCCTACCATATGCATCTTCTGATTGTCATCAAAGAAGGTGGAATTCTGATCTATCATGTTTTGTTGTTGATAATGAACCTAATGATTCCTAGAGAAGAGAGCATGATGATTATTTCTCTAGGCAATATAAAATTCAGTATTTTGAGAATGATTGGCAGGACAATTGGCCACATGGGCATTCGCCCATGTTCAGGTATGAGCACCTTCCTATGTATCATGATCATTTTTATCACCATTCATCTCCCCCTCAGCCTCAAGTAGACTTGTCTAGGTTGGCCACTCTAGTGGATGACTATTGTGCCAAAACAGATAAAATGTTAAATCCACCTGAGGAACAACCTAGTTTAGAAGGCATTAATGGTTCTAAGTTATGGATTCATATTTTTCATCCATCCATGAGAACTGAATCAGATAATCTAGAACATCAGCTAAAGCAAGAATTGGTCACAAATATGAATGTTGAATTATGTTTTCATGAGCTGTGTGATGATGATGAACCTGAATGGAGGGATATATCTAGCTCTTCTTTTTCTAACTCATGGGTTACTGCAGAACACATAGAGGAAGATACAGCGGAGAGAGTTGAGAGTTATTTTCAGAAACTTCAAGAGGGAGAAGATGAAAAGATCATGGAGGAAAACGAAGAAGATGTAAATGAGAAGGAAGGGGATGGGGTAGAGAAAGAAAAGAAACCCCATGAACAGCATAAAGAAGTTAGGATAGAGGACAAAAAGTTTGAAGAACATTCCTTCCTCTTATTAGATATTGATTTGTTCATTATCCAGCCCTATAAACTACCCACAAAAGTTGAAATTAAAATTTTATTAAGTCTGGGCAGTGTGAAGAAAAGTTGGCTAAAAATAAAGGAGCAAAACAAGTTAAAAGCCAACCACAAAAGAGAAAGAGCGACAAGCTCTTTGCTTGAAAGGCATAATCACCATGTAACAAATTCAGAAGTCATAAACACCCTCAAGCATGGATGGTTCCAGTTTCCATTCGATCCTAGTGGATCAGGTCACATGGATCAGTAGGTAGTGTAAAAATAAGAGTAGGAGTTTTTGAATTTGCTGGAATTTTTTTGAGTAGGTTAGGATAGTTCTTTTCAAAATTTTTAGGACTTGTTTAAATTTGAAAGAGATTTTGATTTCTTTGCATAGACCTAGGATAGGAAAGGGTTAGATTAAAATTTACTGCTTTCAAAAAAAAAAAAAAAAAAAAAAAAAAAAAAAATTAAGAACTAAAAAAAACTAGAAAAAGGAAGAAGAAGATGAGGAAGAAGAAGAAGATTAGAAAATCTTAGCTTTTGCTAGTTCTTTTAGATTTTTTCTTTCTGAGAATTGTGTGTGAGCTTGTTTTGTGTGTCCTTATGTTTGAGAGTGTGATTTAATGTAATTTTATTAATATGTACTTAATCTCCATTCATATTAATGAAATTTTGATTTCTACTCTCAATGGTTTGTCTCAAAGCATGCTTTTAATAATTCTTCCAATGAAAATGTGTGAAAAAGGACTCTTAATCTGCCTCTATCTGATATTTACTTGTCCAAAGTGGAAAAAGAGTAAAATTCATTCAGGAACTGAAGATATGATGAAATTACTCGGCGCGACCGCGCTATATTCTGGCGGCCGCGCCATTGCCTTGATGAAGAACAGTAAATACAGAGGTAAAAAGGCACACATTCACCTACAGGTATTCTTCTTATGATGAATTTTATGCCTGAGAGACACTTAGAGTCAATTTTCATTTTCAATTGCGGAAAATCATGCAAATTTTTATCACTAACCCATGAGAGCAGAATGCAAAAACCACTAAGGGAGATCCATCCAACCTCACTCCACCCAGAAAGTCAGGGAAGTATCTCTATCAATCCTAGGTTTACTGCTGCTTTGAGGACAAAGCATGTTTTTAAGTTTGGGGTGGGATACTCTTCATGCAATTTTAAGGGGATTTGAAAAATTTTAAGTTTGGGGTGGGATACCTTTCCTGCATGGATCTGAAAGCACTATTTTTTTTACCAGAAAATCCAATAAAGACTTTAAAAAATACCAGTGAAAACCCCTGATCATATGAATAGCATGATTCACTTTTTGGAGAAATATATTAGTTCAGATGCTTAGTCTTGAATGGATGAGAATTTTTCTTTAAAAACAGTTTTCGAAAACAAAGTACAAGTGAGCAAGTCGATTTCAATCACTAGAACCAACCTGAGGAAAACTTGAGGCGAAACAGAGAAAGGTTTTCAAAATTCTGAGGTGATTTAGGCACCTGTTTAAAAATTATTTGAGCCTTTTTCAAAGCCACCCATTTTAATGCACAAGTTGTATAACCTTTTGTCAAACCTCTTGGGCCGAAAAAAAAGATTCCTGTTTTGTTTCAATGTCCCATGCTACATGAACCAGCCTTAGTGATAATTAAACTTGTTTCTTACTGACCCTTGATTCTCCAAATTATTGAAGTATTCTGTTTCAATGAGCATGGATAAAGATTTTGAAGTTATAAGGATGGATGGATAAAGGGTATAGAAATATTTCATTGTAAAGGGGAAGAAGGAGCAAGAGAGGAAAAGAAAGAAAAATTCTGGGCTGAGTAGGAGAAAGGCCACCTTGTGTGTGCACCGGGACTCGGGCCTCAACAAGCTTAGGGTCTCTGAGTCAACCGGCAAGGTAAGCTGGACTCCTAACAAAGCTAAGGAAAAAGAAAGAAAAGGTTGTGGGTTAGTTAAGGGAAAGGCCACCTCGTGTGTGCACCGGGTCTTGGGCCTCAGCAAGCTTAGGGACTCTGAGTTAACTGACTAGGTAAGCTAGACTCTAAACAAAACCCAAAGAAAAAGATACATGGGAAGAACAAGAAAAAAAAAAAGAGGGAAAAAGAAAAAATGAGGGATCAATGCAAAAGAATAAGTTTGGGGTGGAAGAGCTTGGAGGAAAAGTCACAAATTCAATTCATGCTCAGGAAAATGGAAAATGGATATGAGGAGGAGAATAAAACCCAAAAGAAAACCAAAAATTTTCATCATACCCATTACCCCTGCCTCATTACAACCCATAAAGACCTATTGATCAGAATTGAGAATTCCTTCAGGTTAGTGGAGAGTGGACTGATGGTTAGCTTATGGAGTTGAATTGAGACTTCTCACTTGTATGAGCATGTTCATCTTTGAAAAATTTAAAGAAAATTCGAAATTTGTTTTGACTAAGCAAGAAGAACCATCATTAGGAAAGGAGTGAATCATCAATTTTAAAACTTTAGTAGGGAGGATCACTGAACTTTTCTTAGTCTTTACAGATCTATCTGGTATTTATTTCAGAGTTTTGCTCCAGGACAAGCAAAGGTTTAAGTTTGGGGTTGTGATAAGTGTCCAAAAGACACTTATTTATGCATGATTTAATGAGCATAAATTCCTAATTTTATTTGATTATGAGAATGAAAGTGACAAATATAACTCAAATACATGTTTTGTGTCTCAGGTACCTTGTAAAAGAAGAAAATCTAAATTCTGAGGAAAAAAAAGGAAAATGGAGCAAAATCAAGCAAAAAAGGGAATGGCGCGACCACGCCGATTCTGGCATGACCGCGCCGGGAAAATGTTCAAAAATTCAAAGAAATCCATGAAATTCCAAATGGCTAGTGAGGCTGAAAGGAGGACAGTTCGTGAAAGAGAAATGGCGCGACCACACCCCACGAGGGCGCTACCGCGCATGAAGATGGCGCTACCAGTGGCGCTGCCGCGCCACACTGTTTCCTTACAAAGATGTCAAGTTCTATTTCGGGAAGTCGGCAAAGCATCTAAGGAGTGGCGCGACCGCGCCAGGTCTACAACATAAAGTGGCGCGACCACGCCATGAAGAATCCTTCCTCATATAGGACCCGAAGGCCGTGCTCCAGACTTAGACAAAATTTTTGCTCCAGTGGCGCGACCGCGCCAGAACAAAGAACAATTCGGCGCGACCGCGCCGCTGACTCAGCTTCGTGACTTGCGGAAATCTTGGGATTCTGACTACCAATCAAACCCAAACGTGGGAGAAGAAGTCCTAATTGGCTAAGGAAGGTATCCACGAAGATTTTATGATATATTGACAGAGTCTAGGTGCATTGAATGGTCAAGAAGAGAAGTCCAAGACAAAGAAGGAAACTGCTGCCATAAAAGGAAACTCCAAGTCCGAGATTGAAGAGGCCATATCTGGAGATTCTGACTTCCAATTGGATCCAAATTTGGACCACAGCTTCCTGAGAGGATTTAGAATCATGACACGGAAACTCAGGCCAATCCAAGTTGGGATTGTGGAGTTTTTTATTTTCGAAGTGGTGGACCCAGTGCTGGAATTGTCAGCAGAAGCAGTTCAACTTCTCAAGATAATATCTCAATTTTCCCAACTCAGAATGACTAAAAATTTCGTACACAAGTCAAGGACTATGTAAGGAAGGTTCGGATATAATTTCAGCCAATACTAAGGTCGGGAAGTCACAATTCATACCCTTGGACAGAGGCTAAAATTACTAGTTCTGGGCAGAACTTCAGCTATAAAAGGAGGTCCGAGGCAAAGCACATGCATCCAGTTTTAGATCCAGTTTTTGAGTTCCAATTCTGATTTCCAGCTCTTAGAATAGTTTGTAGTTTAGGTTTTTATTGTTCTGTAGTTAGTTTACAGAGAGAGAAAGTCCAGAGGAAGTCGCACGACCTCTTGGTACTTTAGAGAGAGAAGGAAGAGATTTCAGCTAAAGGAGGAGTTGAAGCTAAGGGCAGTCCTTAAGGGGGTTTTCTGCACTTATTTTCTTCTTATTTTCATGGCTGTAATTGAATCCTTTTTGTGTACTTATTATATTATCATGGAGTAGTCTCTCTTTGTTGGGGAAGTCATGAACTCCTAGTTGTTACATGTTTAAGTTCTGAATTCTATAGCAATAAAGTACTCTGCTTTTGTTTTAGAATCCCTGCTTACTGCTTTTTTCTAATCCGAATTGATATTTGAAGTTTAACGAGGTTCGAATAGAGAAGTTAAGGTTCAGTAGAGATTTGGGTTAGTCATATGAGTCTTTGTTTTCTAAAACAACTAGCTTTTCTAACTAGTTGTTTCTGGATTGTGATGGAGACTAGTGGAAAGGTGATGTGACTTTTTATAACCCTTGTTCTGAATGAGAGAGTTGATATTTATGCACTTAGGATTTGAATGTTTTCGAATTGTGATGGAGTTCAAAGAATGAGTGAAAGTCAACTTATTTTTCTCACTAGTTGTTTCCGGATTGTGATGGAGACTAGTGAAAAGTAATTTGACTCGTTAAACACTTTTGTTCTAAATAAGAGTTGATCTTCAAGCTTTTATATTTATGCACTTAGGATCTGAATGTTTCCGGATTGTGATGGAGTTCAGAGATTAGGTGAAAGTTATTTCTTGTATATGGGTAACCAGGTTTTCAAAAGCTAAGTCAAGGTAAGGGTATTTGAGCTATAAAATCAAAACTTTGCATGTTAGCAACTAGGAGGGATTGACATTCTTCCCCAACATCTCATCTCTATTAGTTTTTTCAGTAGTTTAATTTTGTTTTCTTTTTCAGTTCTCAACAAAAAAAAATCCAAATTTTCTTCACCTCAATCAATAAGAAAAGTTTTGCTTAGATTAGGCTCTCATCAAGGTCTCTGTGGGATCGATATCTGGACTCTCAAAGTCTATATTACTTGCTGACCTAGTGCACTTGCTAGACACCCAACATGCTCTGCGTGTGTCGACTTGTGACGTTGTCGGCTAACGTGTAGAGCTGCTCCGGTAGAACTGTTGAGTTGCGACGAACTACAAGTTGCTGAACTTCTGCGGCTCGAAAAAACCTCTGTGTGTGAGAAATTCTTCTCGGTGAAGGAATTTTGGACCTTCAATTTGAGAGAGAGAGAGCTTCTCTACTTGCACCCAAAGGAAGTTTTTTCGAACCCCTGCGACGGGGAATTCTCTGGCCTTTTGTAGTCGGCCCTATGCAACGGTTGTGGAGTTTCTCCGGGGAAAGGGGATCACGATCCCCTTTCTGCTGAGGGAGTTGATAGAGGAGGAAGACCAGGTTTTGGTCGTTAGTTTGATGAGTCATGTCATAGTGTGACATGACTGCTGAATATTGATGACGCGACGAATTTTTGCTGACTGGGGTGCCGACTGTGTTGGTGATGTGGCAGCATGAATAGACTCTGTGATGGGCTGCAGCGACGGACTTCAAAGATCAACAGAGCCTACTCGCGATCGTTGTTTGATGGATCTGTGGATTGCTAGACTCATCAAAATTGGGCCATCCACATTTTGGTGCATAGAGAATGTGACCTGGTTCAAGGTATATTTTAAACATTTGAGATAAAAAAGACTTTAATCAATTATAAAAAAGAAAGAAAGGATTTTTTTTTTTTTTTTTTTTTTTTTTTTTTTTTTTTTTTTTGTAGGTATTGCAGCGTTTTAAAATTGTGTGGTTTGAGAAAGGAATTCGTACTTGTTTAGGAGAAAAGGAAAGCATCCAATACCCTATTTGTCGAAATGTAAGACAGCCCAGTAACGGGCTCCTAGTCGCTTCTCCCTTTCGCTGTTGACCAAAAGAAAAAGTGTCACTACTCACAAAAGCATGACGATAGAACATAGTACAAGGAATCAGTCCTTGGACATGACACTCCATTGGTTATGACTCATGAGTGGGGTGCGAGGGGGCCCCCATATGCTTTGCTCAACACAAAGCTGCCAGCAGACAGCAGTAAACCACATCTCTTCCCCCCCCCCCCCTTTTCCAGATCTAGCTGCTTGCAGCAGTGGGTAGCTGCTCCAAAAACTGATCTTAGTATCTTGCATCAGACACATTCAGTACGATTTCTTCGAAGAAACAAAACTGGAAGATAATTAAGGGCGAAAAATTGAAGAAGAAGATGATGATGTAGCTCGACGTCGGTCGGTCGGTCGGTCCCGCGTGAATAGGTTTTTAGAATCAGGATCCCCTAGTAGAGAAAGATAAGCAGATGGTGGAAAAAAGTGGAAAGATTCCTTGCATTGGATTACAACGAACGAAACGATAAAGTAGTAGTAGTCGACACTCGCTGCATCGACGACACACTCCTAGTACTCGCACCATGATCCCGACTCCTCGTCGTGGATCGATAGATCGATGATGCTGACGGCCCTTCACCCACTGGCCCCTCTCTACTACTATAAATACTGGAACCCACTTGAACCGCTTTGCTCCCACGATAAAATTAAAACCACCCTTTTCGAGCCGCCCACCCGCCCGCGCGTTTCCCTTTCTGAACAATTAATATTATTCCTATATATAAAGTCCACCCAAAACCAAGCCCGCCCTTCCATCCTATCGATCCTCTCCTCTCCTCTCATCATCCTTCCTTCCTTCCTTCCTCTCTTATATTTACTTTATTTATAGCTCCTTCCTTCTCTCTTCATTCTCTCGATCGATCGATCGATCCCTTAATTTCTTCTGCTTTTACTACCGATCGATCCATCGATCATGCCTAGAGAAAGAGATCCTCTCGTTGTTGGCCGTGTTGTTGGGGATGTTTTGGACCCCTTCGTTAGAACTTTGACCTTGAGGGTCACCTATGCTGGAAGGGAGATCACGAATGGGTGTGAGCTCAGGCCTTCCTCCCTCGTCAACCAGCCCAGGGTGGAGATCGGGGGCGACGACCTACGCACCTTCTACACCCTGGTATACATAATATATACCCTCCATTCTATTCATGATCTCCTTCTTCCTAGCTAGCCATATATATATATACTACCTACTCGATATCATATCCATGCACATGCCCTACTTTCTGCTTCAGTATATATATATATATATATATATATATATATATACGTATTGGCTATAGCTATATAGTAAAGATGATGGATGAGCAGTACGTTATTGATTATCGATGGATCGTGCGCTTTTTTTAGTTTTTACTTTTTGTCGTCTCTTTTGCTCTTTTTTATTTTCTTTCTCCGTTGATCATCTCATGGGTTTTGAGCTAGCTTTTGTGACGTCCAGCTCTTCCGTTTTGGGTCGTACACCGCTACTGCCTCATCAATAATATTATAGATATATTCATTTTTGTTCTCTTACATATATATATTGATCATGAGTAGTGGAACTTTTTAGTTTGGAGGAATGGCGATTCAGTTTCGTGTTTAATTTTCTGTCATTAATATATTGCAGGTTATGGTGGACCCTGATGCTCCTAGCCCAAGTGATCCAAACCTGAGGGAATACTTACACTGGTAATTAATGTTGCTTCTTAATTATCACTATATATGTCTATCTTTTTCTACTTCGATCTGGCACTTGCCCATGACGTACGACTCTCTCCCTCACAAAGCAAGACAAAGAAAAAAAAGAAAAGAGCAAATGGGTACGTACCATATATATATATATATATATGTAGGCCCCGTTTGGCATGGCTCTTATATATAGGAGACAAAAATTAAAGCACCATTTTTTTTTTTTGAGAAAGAGACGTTATTAACAACAACAAAAATAAAAAAATAAAATAAAAAAATAAAAATGGATGAAAAAGTGAGTGTTGTTTTTCTTAACCTCTTGATTTTTTGGATAAATCTCTATTTGAAACCAGAGTTTTTCCGTCTTAATTTCAAAGAACTCCAAAACGAAGCTTCTCCGAAAAGGACTCTTAATTTGAGTCCTTTACGAAAGAGCGATGCCAAAAGCTGCCAATCGAGAGCGACTTACGTGCAGTACTCAGTACGCTGTACAAGAATATCCATCGCGCAATACGAACGATATCGATTTTTCATCACCAACTAAATATTCCTTGTACTTCTTAATTAGCACAATATTTAAGGTGATGAAATAATTAATTAATTAATTACCGATCATAACTTTGTTCCTTCTTTCATCCTCTATTGTTCTTCAGGTTGGTGACGGATATTCCGGCGACCACCGGCCCCACCTTTGGTGAGTACACTACTACAATTAAGTCCTCCAGCTTACATGATTTCTTAATGGTTCGTCTGTTTCAGGAGATCGATTTCAATCCCGGTACTAGTGCAGCAGGCCTAGCGATATATATATATATATATATATATATATATATATATATATATATATATATATATATATATATATGTATATATATATATATATGTATATATATATATATATATATATATATATATATATATGTATATATATATATATATATGTATATGTATATATATATGCACATATATATATATATATATACACGTATATGGGCGGCGTCGGGCGAGTGCCTTCATTCCGGGTCTCACGTAAAATGATTTTGAAACGTCAAATTCGAGTCGTCACCCTATGTTGAATCGATCGAAAACACCGGAACCCAGAAGCTCCTCCTTTCCTTTCTAAGTCCACATTTTCGTGCGAACTCACGGGAAGTTTCCGGCGAGGCTCCCGCCGGGTGATGCGACGTAAATAGAAACTGCTTTGGACTTGGGAGTTGGGAGCTGGGGAAAGAATCAAACAAGTACCACGTACCTTCGTTCTTATAGTATCGAAAAAGCTCGATCATATCAACTACGCTGGCTCAGTGGGAGAAAACTAAAACACTAATTAATTAAAAAACCGTATAATTAATTACCTGCAGACTGACCCGACTTTTTCAGTACTAGCTAGGAAGAAGTTAGTTAGTTTGAACAGAAGAATGCTACTACTATTAATTAATTAGAACCCAATTCCCGATTATATATATTATATATATATATATATATATAACTGTTGTTTTCACTAATTAATTTGATGATGATCAGGACAAGAGATAGTTTGCTACGAGAGCCCACGACCGACGGTGGGGATCCACCGCTTCGTTTTCGTGCTGTTCAGGCAGCTGGGTCGTCAGACCGTGTACGCACCGGGTTGGCGACAGCATTTCAGCACCAGGGACTTCGCTGAGCTCTACAATCTCGGACTCCCCGTCGCCGCCGTTTATTTCAATTGTCAGAGGGAGACGGGCACCGGAGGAAGAAGAAGATGAACGTAAACTAGTACTATATATATATATATATATATATATATATATATATACAAACGTACCTACAGTCGATCGCTATATATTGATCGATCATGTTCACCCAATCGAAACATGGAAGGATCGAGTACTACGTACGTACAGTAACTCCTGTTGTACGTACGAGATTCCACAAAATTATTGCTATTAGGTACAGTAATTAGCCTTCCCTTTACACAACATTATATTTACGTACCCTCCATGCACCTTTATATAGATAGTTTTATGATCTCCTGCTAGCGACTTCTAGCTAGACTTTCATATATAGATGTACGCGTACTACCAGTTAATTGTCATTATGTATTGCAGTACTACTACGGACGTACGACTCTTCTATATTAATTTTATTCCTTTATGCATTTAACAAACTTCTTCTCGTTTTAAGACACGATCATCTAGCTATATATATATATATATATATATATATATATATATATATATATATATATATATTCCTATTAGTTATTACAAAGAAATATACCTATATATTCATTATAAAGAAATAAAAATATAAAGAAATAAAAATATAAAAAAATTAAAATATGTGGGCAGTACGTACAAGTACTACTTAACAAGATACATGCATTGTGGATGTTAATTATTTTTAAACAACGATTAAAAGTAATATTAATTAATTAGTTCATGGTGAGTCACTAGCTAGTAGCTAGGCGCCGTTGGCAATATTGGTGAGTGATGCCCTACAACGTTATATAACGTACTTTACATGCATGCATTACCTCTGTCTATACGTCACCTTGAATTCATGATCAATTTGGTCTTTTCCCACTGGGTCTCTTGAACCGGCCGGGTTACTTAGAGCCCAGTTTTTGTACTAGACCTGGTCCAGATTTTCAAGAAAAAAGAAGTGAATATTCAAAATGAAAGAAAATATAAAGAGGTCCAGATTTTCAAATTAAAGTAGCAATTAGGAAAATAACAGTAGTTCCGTCCTACAGATATTCAATGACAGAAATTTAAGGCACGGACATTCCAGTACTGTCTTCTAAGTTGATTTTGATCCTTCTTCTTATGGCTTAATATTACTATACTATTTTGTCGAATTTTGTGAAGTACCTAGGGGACAGAGAGATCGAACAGCAGTGAACTAAATGCATGGAACTGTTTTCGTGCATTTATATACAAGCCAAGCCCACCTTTTTAATTAACAATCTTTCCTTTTTAGGCCCTCTTAATTAGGTCCGTTTAATTAGAAGTGAGTTTCCAAGGGCCTACGTAGTGCCAAAAATAAAGGAGAAATATGATATATATTCTAAATATTGTTGCTTAAAGGCGTGTACGGTAATTAATTAAGAGCATTTTTTTCTTTTTTTTAATAATTTGATTTTGAAAATTCTGGTACCACAGAATACATGCAATCAAGTGAAAATGTGAATATATATCGAGCCTTTATCCTGATTTTTCTTCTAGCATTATGAAAATCATTTCCACCACGACATGTAATACTATTTATATGATAGACTTCTATCAACTACGTCTTCAAGTCTCTTTGGAATTAATTAGAAGCCTTGACTATATAAGCCTAAAAAAAATGAGGTCATAAAAAACTATGGACATGTCAGAAAAAGGATATGATTTTCCAATATTTCGTAAGCCATTAAACCCCAATCGTAATAAAAGAGAAAAACCTGATCACTAATTATGGGATAGCCGTGGTGAAAAACAAATTAAAAATAGATATTGAGTAATATATATAGGACAGATAATATTATTATTTTGAAGTGAGCAAAGCAAAAAACAAAAGAATTAAATGATGAGAAGTACTACTTTGAGTTTAAAAATACAGCTTGACACAAGTAGGGGAATGAAAAAACATAAGCAAAAATTAATGTTTGACTTGTGAA
The DNA here is from genome assembly GCA_019845555.1 of Aristolochia fimbriata. Lineage (NCBI taxonomy): Eukaryota > Viridiplantae > Streptophyta > Magnoliopsida > Piperales > Aristolochiaceae > Aristolochia > Aristolochia fimbriata. The sequence goes on from CM034081.1 coordinate 21,438,900, forward strand.
CTTTGTTTAAGAAGAAACATGAAACAAAAGAGCTCTTTAAAATGAAACTCATGTACTGTGCTAGGGACAGGTCATTTGCATATGTACTTTCCTACTCACATATACCAAAATTAAAAGATGCAACAGGGATTTTTATTAGATTAACTACCACCTTTTTTTGCTAAAATGGAAATCCAAAACCAATACAGTTAATGTGGCAATGTGCACATCAAAATAGATTATGATAGATCTTCATCAAATGTTACCCTGCTTGTATTTTTAAAATTAACTACATGCAATGTTAGTTAATAATTTAAAGAAGGCAATATATAAAAATATGTTAATAGCTAATTTTTGGTTCATTAAGACATATATCTAATATTATGAACATAAGAATTTCAATAATTAGTTCTTATAAATTAATCTATCTATCTATATATATGTACGCATCAAAATGTGCGTGGCCCAAATTCGATAAGCCCAACAATCCATCGGTCCATCAAACAACGACCATGGGTAGCCTTTAATCGTCATCAAGGTTTGTCGTGGCAACCCACTACAAAGTCCAGCCGCATCGCCACGTCACCAGCACAGTCGGCACCTCGTCAGCAAAGAATCGTCGAGTCAGCGCTCATCAGCATGCATCGTCAGCCCACCACTCAGTCTTCAACCGAAGGAGCGAAAAGAGGGCCACGATCCTGGTCTCTCTCTCTCCCTCGTCTTCCTCAACATTACATCAGAATGAGGATCACGATCCCCATTCCAAGGCAACTCCTCTCAACGACCATACAGACCAGCTACAAATAGCCGGAAGTTCCCTGTCTCAAGGGTGAAGAAATCGATTCTCAAATTCCGACAAGTGAAGAACTCCCTCTCTAAACCGAAGGACTCAAATCCCTTCCTGGAGAAGAAGCTCATACACACTCAGAGGTTTCTCAAGTCATCGAAGCCTAACAATTCATCGCTTGTCGTCCCAATAGTTCACGCTGGCGTTCTACACGACTACCGGCAATGTCACAAGTCGATACACGCGGAGCACAAATACCTCCGTCCGACCGACCGACGCCAAGACAAGTTTGTGTACACTGGTTCCAGCACTTTGAGTCGACGTTCGCTCATTCACGAAGGATTCGACTTCACCAAATTCACACGGAGATTGAATCAGAGGAAGCATAGGAGATTGTACCCGCAATTTCTGATATTTACACCACAACCTGTAACACAAATTATTCTAAAGTAATCGATTTATCCTCTCGGTCGCGCCTCTTCGCGGACCGGCAGATTTTCGGTGAAACAGATTTGGCATACCCGGTGGGACGTTTCCTACCTCTCATCTCCTTCTCCGTCCAACAAATTTTTTTTTTTCCAAACACAGCCATGGCCAGCAACGGCAACAACGACAACAACAACAGCAACAACAACAACAACAACAAGAGGCAAAACAGATGCCTCCTCGAAGCTCGCTCAATCTGCGCCCGCCCTTGGATGCGCAGCTCAACCACCGGAGTTTCGCGGACCAGCAGCCGCATCTCCGGTCAACCTCGGCGCTCGACATCTCCTCCCGCGGCACACGCCCATTTACAAGGCTTTGGCCAGAAGTTTGTCCACCGGACAAGCTCCATTTATGCGTGACGCCGCCGCCTCAACTTCTGTGTTCGTGCCTCAGGCTACCGCGGCCTCAGTCAAACCAACCACCGCCAAACTACTACCAGCGATGGCCAAGCCAACATACCTGGTTGTCGCCGTCACGGAGAAGCTCTATTGTTCCCACTTTGGTGCAACGATATGAGCAAAGCGGGGGCATCTCCTCCTCTGCCGCGAGAACACACCCTGTGTCGGCCTCCTCCGTACAGAGAACATGGGCGACAGACAACTCGCCGGTTATGCTGGTCTCACACGACCTCCTAGCCGCTCTCAACGCAGCAGCGGGACCACCTCCCGTCCGTTCACCTCGCCGACAAACACCAGCGACCTCCCCTGTCGCAACATCACCTTTCTCATCCTTTCGATTCTCATCGGCGGCTGCCACTGCAAGCCAATCGTCGCCCAGAGCCACTCTCCACAATCAACCTGCGACTGGTCCTTCTGACCGGTCCCCCACAGCGACCGCCTCTTCAATGAAGTCACCAACGAAGGCTTCATATCTCCAAGCCGCGTCGAGAACAATTACTCTGACGCAAACCGTCAAGATGGCCGCAATGACAACTTCGGCCAAAACTATTGAAGAACAGCTTGCTGAAATGCAGGATGCGATAAAGGAGCAAAGCGAACAGCTGTGCATAAAATATGCGCAACTTGCAGCCCGTGATGCTCAACTAGCAGCTCGCAATGATCAAATTGCGAAGATGTTTGAACGGCTTGAAATGGGCACAACCACCAATAACACCGGTGGCGTCTCTCAAGAAGTCGACCGAAATCGACCGACTACCAGCGCCTCAGCTGAGATGCCGCAAGAAGATTCTTCTTCTGAAGATGAGCTGCCGCCCGTCGCTCCAGTGGCCATCCGCAGAGGCCGACCCGAAGTGGATCCGTCTGCTCTCACACTTGATACCATTACAGAGCTCGTCAACCGTGCGGTAGGAAACAGCGCCGCGACCACAAATCAGTCGCCTACAAGAGACTGTACACACAAAGGATCCAGAACATCCCAATGCCGGTTGGTTATCACCCTCCCAAGTTTCAACAATTCAACGGCGACGGCCACCCAAAGCAGCATGTCGCACATTTCATCGAAACCTGCAACAACGCCGGCACCGACGGCGACCTGCTGGTAAAACAGTTCGGCCGGTCATTGAAGGGAAACGCCTTCGACTGGTACATCGAGCTACCCCAGGAGTCCATCGACAGCTGGGAGCAATTAGAACGGGAATTCCTCAGCCGTTTCTACAGCACTCGGCGTACCGTCACCCTAGTGAAATCACAAATCTCAAACAGAAAAAGGGCGAGAAGGTGGTTGACTACATCAACCGATGGAGAAATTTGAGCCTAAACTGCAAAGAAAGCTCAAACCTCTCCCTCGAAGCCGAGATCGAAATGCGCTATCGAGGAATGCATTGGGAACTCTTTGCGCTACATCCGTAGCCGACGGGTCAACGATTTCCAAGAGCTCGCAAGCGAAGCTCACAACATGGAGATCCTAATAGAAGAACGAGGAGAAGAAGGATCCTCTTCCGCCGATCCACGCAAAAAGGGAAAGGCACCTGCTGCGACCGCACCAAAAGAGACGAAAGAGAAAATGAAATCCTTTTTCGCGACAAATACTGTCGAACCGATCAAGGTCAGAAGCAAGGTCAAGCAAACTTACCTCCCACGACAATTGACGGGAGGCTTCAAGAAGCTGACACTGGAAGAACGACAGGCAAAGACATATCCCTTTGCCGACGTTGACGTCCCCATCATGCTCGATCAGCTGCTTGACAATCAACTACTGAGGTTGCCAAAAATCAAAAGACCTGGCGACCAATCCAAAAGCAAAGATCCAAATTTTTGCAAATACCACGGGCTAGTTGGGCACTCGACGGAGAAATGCTTCGTCTTGAAAGACCGTATCATGGAGCTGGCTGCCCAAGGACGCATTGAAATCAAAGGAGCTGAAGACACAGCCTCCTCATATGCTATCTCCATCCAAACCGTGCCAAACCGGCAAGCTCAGAAACGAGCCATAAAGAAGGAGTACCGACCAAAGCCTGGTTCCTCCAGCCGTCCATACAACAACAACAGACGACCACCGGTTAAGGTCACACCAAAACCGGCACCCCGCGAAGAAGCTGCAGCCGACGCAGAGGGGTGGATCTTGGTCACCCGGAGAAAGAAGCCTATTCGAGAAATCGAACCGGCACCGGTGACCATCAAAACAAAAGCAAAGCGGCCAAACAAAAGAGCCGCAAAATGCCAAAGAAAGCTCAGGGGACGGACGCCCGGGGGCAAGCAAAAAAGAAAAGAAGACCCGTCACATTGGCGGAGTTCTTCCCCAAGGAGTTCCTCGCCGCCCCTGCAATGGTGGCGACCTGCTCAACAGCTCCTCCCGAAAGCAAACAACTACTTAAAGAGAAGGGCAAAAGACCAGTCGTCGAATGCGACGACCTAGAGACGCCGCTCAAACAAATCTCACATCTCAACAAAATTGAAGATGACCTCGATTTGGACATCAGGTCAGACAAGCCCTAATCCGAGTCCTCGACAAACCAGAGGAACTCAAAGCCGAGCTCGAGATGCTGCTCATGAGGAAGCACGACTTGCCAAAGGTCGGGCTGACTCCGCCTTACAGAAAGGAGGAGGAGGATGCATTATCTCCACACACAATTTGCAAAAGCAGAACAAGCACTGGCCGTCACATGCCCACCGTGCATTACATTCAGAGGGGAAGACGCACAATTGGGGTCTAAGAATCACAACAGACCGTTGTTCATCTCCGGCTACATCAGAGACTACAAAATCAACCGTATTCTCATCGACTGTGGATCCGCAGTCAATATTCTGCCTATTCGCACGATGAAGAACATTGGTCTCTCCGCCGGCGATCTCTCTCCTAGTTCTCTCCTTATTCAAGGTTTCAACCAGGAGGGCCAAAGAACACTCGACATGACGAATCTGAAGCTGCACATCGGAGACATGATAGCCAATACGCCTCTTCAAGTCATCGATTCCAGGACGTCTTACAACCTGCTTCTTGGTCGGCCATGGCTCCATTCAAACGGAGTCGTGCCATCCACCCTGCACCAATGCTTCAAGTATTGGGAAAACGGCGAGCAGAAGACGGTGTATGCTAACGAAAGCCCATTCACGGAGGCGGAGGCATCGTTCGTAGATGCCAAATTCTACCTGACGACCAGACCGACAGTCAAATTGTCACCTCGGTCGAACTAAGCAGTGAACGCCAGAAGTACTCCGACACGGGCTGCATCGTCCCAACAACCGGCACAACTCAAACAGTCGTCGTAGCCCGCCAAAGCACAGACTCCGACGCAAGTTGCATCTCCGACACAGACTACGACGCAGGTCGTATCCCCAAAGCAGCCAACATACAAAAACCAGTCGGCACATGGTCACAAATCGGCCAAGGCTACTCCAGCGCTGAAGCGCCCCAGTGTACCCATCCTGAGGTACATTCTGCAGTCGCAAAGGAATAAAGGAGAAGCTCCCTTGGTCGCCTGCCACAAAGTTCAGCCGACCCCTTTGCCAGAAAGGGTCACGCTTCATCTGCCAAAACTGGAGGAACGAAGCGTCGTGAAACAACTCCCGAGTCAGGAGCAGTTGCCAGCCACACGCTCGAACGAAGGTTTCGACCCAAATGCTTACCGACTGATGGCAAGAGCTGTGTTGGGTGTCTAGCAAGCACACTAGGTCAGCAAGTAATATAGACTTTTTGAGTCCAGATATCGATCCCACAGAGACCTTGATGAGAACTCAGTTTAAGTAAAGATTTTTCTACTGATTGAGGGAAAAGAAATTTTTGGTTTTGGTTTTGAAAACTGAAAAGAAAACAAAATTAAACTACTGGAAAAACTAATAGAGATGAGATGTTGGGGAAGAGTGTGAATCCCTCCTAGCAGTTAACATGTAAAATTCTGATTTTATAACTCAAATACCCTTATCTTGACTTAGCTTTTGAAAACCTGGTTACCCATATACAGGAAATAACTTTCACCTATTCTTTGAACTCCTTCTCAACCAGAACATTCCAATCCTAAGTGCATAAATATAAAAGCTTGAAGATTTACTCTCTCTTATTCAGAACAAGAGTTATAGAAGTCACATCACTTTTCAACTAGTCTCCTTCGAAACCGGAACAATCTAGTTTAAAAAACAAGTTGTTTTACAAAACAGGAATCAAATCACTGACTCAACTCTCTACTAAAATTTAACTTCTCAATCCGTACCTCATTAAATTCCAGAATTGAATTCAAATCAGAAATAAGCAATGAACTCAGTTTCTAAAACAAAAGCAGGATATTTGATTGCTATAAAATTCAGAATTCAAACATATAACAAACTAGGAGTTCATGACTTCCCCAACAGAGAGAGACTACTCCATAATAATAGAATAAATGCACAGTAAAAAGGATTCAATTACAGCCATGGAAATAAGAAGAAAACAAATACAGAAAAACCGCCTTGAAGGACTGCCTTTGGCTTCTCTTGCACCTTGACTGAAATCTCTTCCTTCTCTCTCTCTCTCAACTCCAAACTAACTAAAAAAATAAAAACCTAAACTACTGTATTTACAACTCGAAACTAGATGAAGACTGGATCTAAAACCGGATCTAAAACTCCATCCAAAACTGCCAGATTTTAACTCTGCCTCGGACCTCCTTTTATAGCTGAAGCTCTGCCCAAAACTTGTAATTTCAGCCTCTGTCCAAGGGTGTGAGTTGTGACTTTCCGACCTCAGAATTTTCTGAAATTACATCTAAACCTTCCTTACATAGTCCTTGACTTGTGTACAAAATTTGAATCCATTCTGAGTTGGGAAACTCGAGATATGACCTTGAGAAGTTGAACTGCTTCTGCTGCCAATTCCAGCACTGGGTCCACCACTTTGAAAATATAAAACTCCACAACCCCGTCTTGGATTGACCTGATTTTCCGTTTCATGATTCTCAATCCTCTCAGGAAGCTGTGGTCCAAATTTTTATCCAATTGTAGTTCGGAATCTCCAGATATGGACTCTTCAATCGCGGACTTGTACTTTCCTTTTATGGTAGCAGTTTCCTTCTTTGTCTTTGACTTCTCTTCTTGACCATTCAATGCACCTAGACTCTGGAATTATATCATAAAATTTTCTTGGATACCTTCCTTAGCCAATTAGGACTTCTTCTTCCAAGTCTGGGCTTGATTGGTAGTCAGAATCCCGAGATTTCTGCAAGTCACGAAGCTGAGTCAGCGGCGCGGTCGCGCCGAATTGTTCTTTGTTGTGGCGCGGTCGCGCCACTGGAGCAAAAATTCTATCTAAGTCTGGAGCACGGCCTTCGGGTTCTATATGAGGAAGGATTCTTCATGGAGCGGTCGCGCCACTTTATGCAGTCGAACTGGCGCGGTCGCGCCACTCAGATTCTTTGCCGTCTTCCCGAAATAGAACTTGGCATCTTTGTAAGGAGACAGTGCAGCGCGGCAGCGCCATAGGAAGCGCCATCTTCATGGCGCGGTAGCGCCCTAGTGGGGCGCGGTCGCGTCATTTCACATTCACGAACTGTCCTCCCCCTTTCAGCCTCACTAGCCGTTGGGAATTTTTAGGATTTCTTTGAATTTTCGAACATTTTATGGGCGCGGTCACGCCAGAATTGGCGCGGTCGCGCCATTCCCTTTTTTGGTTGATTTTGCTCCTTTTTCCTTCATTTTACCTCAGAATTCAGATTTTCTTCTTTTACCGGGTACCTGAGACACAAAACATGTATTTGAGTTATATTTGTCACTTTCATGCTCATAATCAACTCAAATTAGGAATTTACGATCAATAATTCATGCATAAATAAGTGTCTTTTGGACACTTATCACAACCCCAAACTTAAACCTTTGCTCGTCCTCGAGCAAAACTTTGAAATAACTACCAGATAGATCTATAAAGACTAAGAAAAATTCAGTGTTCCCCACATAATAAGTTTTCTAAATAGATGATTCACTTCTTTCCTAATGATGGTTTTTCTAGCTTAGTCAAAACAGACATTGAATTTTCTTCAAAATTTTTCAAAGATGTACCTTCTCATACAAGTGATAAGTCTCATTTCAATTCCATAGGCCAACCCTCAGTCCACTCTCCACTAACCTGAAGGAATTCTCAATTCTGATCAATAGGTCTTTATGGGTTGTAATGAGGCAGGGGTAATGGGTATGATGAAGATTTTTGGTTTTCTTTTGGGTTTTATTCTCCTCCTCATATCCATTTTCCATTTTCCTGAGCATGAATTGGATTTGTGACTTTTCCTCCAAGCTCTTCCACCCCAAACTTATTCTTTTGCATTGATCCCTCATTTTTTCCTTTTCGCTCTTTTTTTTTTCTTTCCAATGTATCTTTTTCTTTGGGTTTTGTCCAGAGTCTAGCTTACCTCGTCGGTTGACTCAGAGTCCATAAGCTTGTTGAGGCCCGAGACCCGGTGCACACACGAGGTGGCCTTTCCCTTAACTAACCCACAACCTTTTCTTTCTTTTTCTTTGGCTTTGGTTGGAGTCCAGCTTACCTTGCCGGTTGACTCAGAGACTCTAAGCTTGCTGAGGCCCGAGTCCCGGTGCACACACAAGGTGGCCTTTCTCCTACTCAGCCTAGAACTCTCTTTTTTTTCTCTCTCTTGCTCTTTCTTCCCCTTTACAAAGAAATATTTCTATACCCTTCATCCATCCTTCCTTATAACTTCAAAATCTTTATCCATGCTCATTCAAACAGAACACTTCAATAATTTGGAGAATCATGGGTAAGGAAGAAACAAGTTTATTTATCACTAAGGCTGGTTCATGTAACATGGGACATTGAAACAATACAGGGATCATTTCGGCTCAAGAGGTTTGACAAAAGGTGATGCAACTTGTGCATTAAAATGGGTGGCTTTGAAAAAGGCTCAAACGATTTTTAAACAGGTGCCTAAATCACCTCAGAATTTTGAAAACCTTTCTCTGTTTCACCTCAAGTTTTCCTCAGATTGGTTCTAGTGGTTGAAATCAACTTGCTCACATGTACTTTGTTTTCAAAAACTGTTTTTAAAGAAAAATTCTCATCCATTCAAGACTAAGCATCTGAACTAATATATTTTTTCAGAAAGTGAATCATGCTATTCATATGATCAGGGGTTTTCACTGGTATTTTTCAAAGTCTCTATTGGATTTTCTAGTGAAGTTTTGAAAAAAAAATAGAGTTTTCAGATCCATGCATGAAAAGTATCCCACCCCAAACTTAAAATTTTTCAAATCCCCTTAAAATTGCATGAAGAGTATCCCACCCCAAACTTAAAAACATGCTTTGTCCTCAAAGCAGCAGTAAACATAGGGGTGATAAAGATACTTCCCTGACTTTCTGGGTGGATTGAGGTTGGATGGATCTCCCTTAGTGGCTTTTGCATTCTGCTCTCATGGGTTAGTGATAAAAATTTGCATGATTTTCAGCCATTTAAAATGAAAATTGACTAAAAGTGTCTCTCAGGCATAAAATGTATGTTAAGAAGAATACCTGCAGTGGAGGTTCTTTTGCCGCACCTCTGTAGTGGCCAAATCTCATGATACCAAGTGGCGCGGCTGCGCCAGAATATGGCGCGATCGCGCCGATGAATTCCTGGAAATCTTTAGATACTGAATGCAATTTTCAATATTTCCACTTTTGACAGGTTTGTATCAGTGATAAGCAGATGCAGAGTCATTTTTTTCACATTTTCATTGGAGGAATTATGAAAAGCATGCTTTGAGACAAATTTGACAGAAAAAACATAATTTCCAGTTTTGAGTACTAATTTTTTTTTTTTTTTTTTTTTTTTTTTTTTCAAGTTTTTTTTTTTTTTGAAAGCTGTAAATATTTAATGTAACCCTGTTCCTATCCTAGGTCTATGAAAAGAAATCAAAATCTCATTAAAATTTAAACAAGTCCTAAAAATTTTTTTTTAAAAAAAAAAATCCTATTCTAAAAAAAAAAATTTTTTTAGCAAATTCCTAAACTCCTTCTCCTATTATTTACACTACCTACTGATCCATGTGATCTGATTCACCAGGATCGAATGGAAACTGGAACCATCCATGCTTGAGGGTATTTTTGACTTTGGAATGTGTTGCATGGTGATTCAAACTTTTGAGTAAAGAGCTGGTCACTCTTTTTCTTTTCTGGTTGGCTTCTAACTTGTTTTGCTCTTTTATTTGTAGCCAACTTTTCTTCACACTACCCAGATCTAATAAAATTTTAATTTCAACTTTTGTGGGTGGTTTATAGGGCTGGATAATGAAGAAATCTATATCTAATGAGAGGAAAGAATGTTCATTAACCTTGGTGTCCTCTATCCTAACTTCTTCATGCTCTTCATGGGGTTTCTCTTCTTTCTCTACCCCATCCCCTTCTTTCTCTTTGTCATCTTCTTCTTTTATCTCTATGATCTTTTCATCCTCTCCCTCCTGAAATTCCTGAAACTCACAACAACTCTCAGCTCTGTCAGTTGTATCTTCCTCTATGTGTTCTGCAGTAACACATAGATTAAGACAAGAAGTGCTAGCTGTGTACATCCATTCAGGTTCATCATCATCAGATAGCTGATGAAAACACGTTTCAACATTCATACTCTTGATCAATTCATGCTTTGGCTGATTTTCTAGATTAAAACAAGAAGAGCTAGCTGTATACATCCATTCAAAATTGCTAGGTAACATACCTTGGTTCCTACCAGATATATCATTAGCCAGCTGTCCCAATTGTATTTCCAGATTTTGGATTGATGCCTCTTGAGTTTGAAACCTGGCTTCTTCTTTCTCTTGATTTGCTAGAATCTTTGAAAGGAGGTCCTCAAGGTTGGCTTTTTGTTCCTGTTCTGGTGCTGCTCTTTGGAAACCAGGTGGTGATCTTGTTAGGGCATTGGGTTGTTGAAGGCTGGGTTGCTGGTTGTTGTTGTTTGACCATGAAAAATTTGGGTGACTCCTCCAACCAGGATTGTAAGTATTGCTGTCTGAATCATTAGACCTGCAAAAATTTGAAACATAATTAGCCTGGTCTAAAGAATTTACAGATTGCACATTACCTGCTTGGCATTCATGGTTGGGATGTCGTCCTCAACAAAAGTCACAAATCTGAGCAACCAACTTTGACAATTGTTTGGTTAGTGACTCGACTTGAGCCTGCAATGCTAATACATGATCAACATTATGTATGCCAGCAACTCTCCCTTTTTCACTTCTCTCTAACCTAGACAACTCTTCTTGAGGCTGAAGGGCAGATGAATGATGATAATAATCATGATACATAGGAGGATTCTCATATTTAAACATAGATGGTTGTCCATGTGGCAAATTGTCTTGCAACTCATTCTCAAAATACTGATTTTTATATTGCCTAGAGAAATAATCATCATGCTTTCTTCTATAGGAATTATTAGGTTCATAATCAAAAGAACATGTAATATCAGAATCATACCTCCATGGATCATAGTTAGAAGATGCATATGGTTGGGGAAATTCTGAATATGAGTTAGGAATGGGTTCATCTAGTGGCTCACCACTAATTCTGACTTTTATGCATGAATCTGATTTAACCTGAAAAGATAAAATAAAAATTTTAATCTCAATCAACAAATCAAAATTCACTTAAACTTACTCTCAATTCAATGGTCCCCGGCAACGACGCCAAAAATGTCTAGCAAGTGCACTAGGTCAGCAAGTAATATAGACTTTTTGAGTCCAGATATCGATCCCACAAAGACCTTGATGAGAACTCAGTTTAAGTAAAGATTTTTCTACTGATTGCGGGAAAAGAAATTTTTGGTTTTGGTTTTGAAAACTGAAAAGAAAACAAAATTAAACTACTGGAAAAACTAATAGAGATGAGATGTTGGGGAAGAGTGTGAATCCCTCCTAGCAGTTAACATGAAAAATTCTGATTTTATAACTCAAATACCCTTACCTTGACTTAGCTTTTGAAAACCTGGTTACCCATATACAGGAAATAACTTTCACCTATTCTTTGAACTCCTTCTCAACCGGAACATTCAAATCCTAAGTGCATAAATATAAAAGCTTGAAGATTTACTCTCTCTTATTCAGAACAAGAGTTATAGAAGTCACATCACTTTTCAACTAGTCTCCTTCGAAACCGGAACAATCTAGTTTGAAAAATAAGTTGTTTTAGAAAACAGGAATCAAATTACTGACTCAACTCTCTACTGAAATTTAACTTCTCAATCCGTACCTCATTAAATTCCAGAATTGAATTCAAATCAGAAATAAGCAATGAACTCAGTTTCTAAAACAAAAGCAGGATATTTTATTGCATAAAATTCAGAATTCAAACATATAACAAACTAGGAGTTCATGACTTCCCCAACAGAGAGAGACTACTCCATAATAATAGAATAAATGCACAGTAAAAAGGATTCAATTACAGCCATGGAAATAAGAAGAAAACAAGTACAGAAAAACCCCCATGAAGGACTGCCTTTGGCTTCTCTTGCACCTTGACTGAAATCTCTTCCTTCTCTCTCTCTCTCAACTCCAAACTAACTAAAAACAATAAAAACCTAAACTACTGTATTTACAACTCGAAACTAGATGAAGACTGGATCTAAAACCGGATCTAAAACTCCATCCAAAACTGCCTGATTTTAGCTCTGCCTCGGACCTCCTTTTATAGCTGAAGCTCTGCCCAGAACTTGTAATTTCAGCCTCTGTCCAAGGGTCTGAATTGTGACTTTCCGACCTCAGAATTTACTGAAATTACTTTTGAACCTTCCTTACATAGTATTTGACTTGTGTACGAAATTTGAATCCATTCTGAGTTGGGAAACTCGAGATATGACCTTGAGAAGTTGAACTGCTTCTGCTGCCAATTCCAGCACTAGGTCCACCAATTTGAAAATATAAAACTCCACAACCCCGTCTTGGATTGACCTGATTTTCCGTTTCATGATTCTCATTCCTCTCAGGAAGCTGTGGTCCAAATTTTTATCCAATTGGAGTTCGGAATCTCCAGATATGGACTCTTCAATCTCGGACTTGTACTTTCTTTTTATGGCAGCAGTTTCCTTCTTTGTCTTTGACTTCTCTTCTTGACCATTCAATGCACCTAGACTCTGGAATTATATCCTAAAATCTTCTTGGATACCTTCCTTAGCCAGTTAGGACTTTTTCTTCCAAGTCTGGGCTTGATTGGTAGTCAGAATCTTCAGATTTCCGCAAGTCACGAAGTTGAGTCAGCGGCGCGGTCGCACCGAATTGTTCTTTGTTGTGGCGCGGTCGCGCCACTGGAGCAAAAATTCTGTCTAAGTCTGGAGCACGGCCTTCGGGTTCTATATGAGGAAGGATTCATCATGGCACGGTCGCGCCACTTTATGCAGTCGAACTGGCGCGGTCGCGCCACTCCTTAGACTCTTTGCCGTCTTCCCGAAATAGAACTTGACATCTTTGTATGGAAACAGTGCAGCGCTGCAGCGCCACAGGAAGCGCCATCTTCATGGCGCGGTAGCGCCCTAGTGGGGCGCGGTCGCGCCATTTCACATTCACGAACTGTCCTCCTCCTTTCTGCCTCACTAGCCGTTGGGAATTTTTAGGATTTCTTTGAATTTTCGAACATTTTACCGGCGCGGTCGCGCCATTCCCTTTTTTGCTTGATTTTGCTCCTTTTTCCTTCATTTTACCTCAGAATTCACATTTTCTTCTTTTACCGGGTACCTGAGACACAAAACATGTATTTGAGTTATATTTGTCACTTTCATGCTTATAATCAACTCAAATTAGGAATTTACGATCAATAATTCATGCATAAATAAGTGTCTTTTGGACACTTACCAAGCCGGGGGGAACCTCACAAAGGATCAAATCCACGAGAAGCCTCCTGTGACCTTACCCGTCTTCACTCCAGAGCAGGAGAAATTGAAGAACGAAGGACATCGCATCAGTCAAGGTCGATTGGGCCTCGGTTACGAAAGGCCAAAACCAATCAAAATCTATACTGCCCAAGCAAAGCCGGTCAAGATAACCAGAAAGTCATCGGCAGATGTGCACCAAGTCTCAGTTGGCCAAATCCCAACCGAGAAACAAAATACTCCAAAGCCGGTGATCATTTACACAAAAGCCGCCATCAATCGACGTCGACCAAAGAAAGACGGCGGTCCAGTCGTCATCTATACATTGAAGGCAGCCATTGCTCGAGCTCGTGCCTACGACTCAGCCACAGTGAATCACATCTCTGTCACAGACGACGAACAAGAAGATGAGGAATTCGTCTTGAAGGAGGCTCCGGCTGAATTCGAAGAAGGAGGCCAGGCGACAGTCGACGAATTAAAGAAAGTCGATTTGGGCGCGACAGAAGACCCGAGGCTGACATTCCTCAGTGCTTCCCTGGTGGCTGAAGAAGAAGTCGAATACATGGCGCTGCTTCGCGAATACCGTTACATCTTCGCCTGGAACTACATAGAGATGCCCGGCCTCGACCTGCGAGTAGCAATTCACAAATTGGCTGTTGATCCCTCTGTTCGACCAGTGAAGCAATCGCAACGACGGTTCCGGCCCGAACTTCTGCCAGAAATCGAAAAGGAGGTCGACAAGTTGATCGCGGCAAATTTCATCAGGGAGGTGAAGTACCCGTCTTGGATTGCAAACATCGTCCCAGTCAAAAAGAAGACTGGCCAAATTCTGGTCTGCGTCGACTTTCGCGACTTGAATAAAGCGTGCCCGAAGGATGACTTCCCTCTGCCAATCACCGAGCTTATGGTCGACGCGACGACAGGTCACGAAGCCCTATCTTTCATGGACGGGTCCTCCGGCTACAATCAAATTCAGATGGACCCAAAAGATGAGGAGCTCACTGCATTTCGCACTCCAAAAGGGATTTTCTGCTACAAAGTTATGCCGCTCGGACTGAAGAATGCCGGCGCAACATACCAGCGAGCGATGTAGAACATCTTCGACGACTTCCTCCATAAGCGAGTGGAATGCTACGTCGACGATTTGGTGGTGAAAACAAAGCAACGAGCCGACCATCTTCTCCACCTTCGGGCAGTGTTCGAGCGACTGCGACGGTTTCAGCTCAAAATGAACCCGTTGAAGTGTGCTTTCGGTGTCACCTCAGGCAAATTCTTGGGGTTCATCGTCCATCACAGAGGAATCGAAATCGACTAGTCGAAAATCGACGTCATTTAGAAAAAGCCGGAGCCCAGAAACGTCTCCGAGCTTAAAAGCTTCCAAGGTCACCTGGCGTACATCCGCTGCTTTATATCGAACCTCGCCGGGAGATGCCAGCCTTTCAGTCGTCTGCTAAAGAAGGGTACACCATTCGAGTGGGACGACGCTTGCCGGAAAGCCTTGAACAGCATAAAGGCGTACCTCACCAAGCCACCGGTGCTCGTAGCTCCGATCGTCGACAAACCATTGCTGCTATACATTGTAGCACAGGAGAAGTCGGTGGGAGCTCTTTTGGCTCAATGCGATGAGGACAACAAAGAACGTTCTCTGTATTATCCCAGCCGAACACTGGTGGGTGCCGAGCTCAACTATACACCGATCGAGAAGACCTATCTGGCTCTCATATTCGCAATTCAAAAGCTTCGACACTATCTCCTGGCGCATTCAACGAATCTCATTTCGCGAGCTGATCCGTTGAAGTACATTATGTCGCGCCCAATCCTCTCCAGTAGACTGGCTAAGTGGGCTCTGCTCTTATCAGAATTCGAGATCAACTTCGTTCCTCAAAGAGCGATTAAAGGCCAAGCATTGGCCAATTTCTTGGCCGACCACCCGGTGCTGGCCGAATGGGAGTTAACTGAGGAATTCCCAGACGAAGAAATATTCCTGGTGAAGTGCTTCCACCTTGGGAGATGTATTTCGATGGCGCCAAGACGAAGAAATGGAGCTGGCGCCGAGTCCTTTTCGTCTCTCCAAAGAAGGATCTCTGCGCCAGATTCGTTCGTGCTCACCCAGATTTGCTCGAACAATGAAGCGTAGTACCAAGCCATCCTCCTCGGACTCGGTATAGCGGTCGAGATGCAACCGCCGCAGATTAAACATCTACGGAGACTCGGCTTTGGTCATCGAAAGCAATTGACAGGAGAGTTGAAGTAAAGAAACCCGAGGTCAAACCTCCGGAGATATGCCGGTGAACTTCTGGCCCAAATCTCGGAAGTTTCACTCCACTCACGTTCCTCGCCCGAGAATGGGCCAGCTAACGATTAGCCGGCATTGCTGCCAGTTTAGCACATTTGGATGAGCGGCCAAACCGAGTTCCCGTGTGCGAACAATGGGTCATCCCTCCACCAGCCGAGGAAGAAACAGAAGAAGAGCCAACGGAGGAGATAGAAGAATCTCTCCCTATCTCGGCTAGCCAAAATCAAACCGAAGATTGGCGTGAACCCATCATCAACTTCCTCCGCCACAGCACGCTCCCAGTCGACCTGAGAGAGTGAGTCAAAATTCGCTGAACAACTCCCTGGTACGTTTTTATCAACGACGTACTATACCGAAGGTCATACGAAGGCCTGCTCCTTTGCTGCCTTTCAAAACAAGAAGGATTACAAGTATTGAAAGAAATACACAATGGGATATGCGGAGCACATCAAGCTGGCCCAAAGCTCCACCTGCAAGTCAAACGACTCGGCTATTACTGGCCAACTATGCTCAGGGACGCCATTGAAATGGCCCAAACCTGCAAACCGTGCCAACTCCACGCCGACTACATACACCAACCACTAGTGTCGCTTCACCCAACGGTCGCTTCCTGGCCATTCGAAGCTTGGGGTATGGATATCATCGATCCCATCACCCCCAAATCCGACTCCGACCGGCAGTACATCTTGGCTGCCACTGACTACTTCTCCAAATGGGCTGAAGCCGCAGCCTACCGAGAGGTCAAAGCCACCACCGTCGCCGATTTCATTCGAAGGCAACTCATATACAGATATGGAGTTCCGCGGTATATCGTGACGGACAACGGCACACCCTTCAGAAACAGAGTCATGGACCGCTTTTGCGAAAAATTTCGCATACAACAGCGGATGTCGTCGGCTTACAACCCGGCAGCCAACGGACTCGCTGAAGCGTTCAATAAGACACTCTGCAAAATTCTGTAGAAAACGGTCGGCGACCACAAAAGGAGCTGGGATGAGAAGCTTCCCGAAGCTTTATGGGCCTACAGAACGATGGCTCTAACGCCCACCCAATCGACTCCATACTCGCTGGTTTATGGCACCGAAGCAGTGCTTCCTCTCGAAGTGCAGCTCCCTTCCTTACGCATAGATGTCAAAGAAGGGTTGACGACGGAGGAATGCGCTCAGCTGCGATTGGCAGAGCTTGAGTCACTCAATGAACAGCGACTCGAAGCGCAACAGCGACTCGAGTGTTACCAATCTCGCATGACCAGAGCCTTCAACAAAAAGGTACGCCTCAGGTCATTCCAGAAGGGCGACCTTGTGCTAGCAGTTCGACGGCCAATGCTCTTTATGAGCAAGACCGGGGGCAAATTCGCACCAAAATGGGAAGGCCCCTATGTCGTACAAGAAGCTTACACCAATGGCGCATACAAACTCGTCACCGCTAACGGGTTGGAACTACCTATCACAAACGGTAAATTTCTCAAACGATTTTATCCGTGAGAAGGGAAGCAAAAAAAAAAAAGAAATTCATTTCATTCTAGTCAAAAAAAAAAATTCTTTACACCCAAGGTCTCGCCAAAAAAAAAAAAAAAAAAATCCGAGACCTCAAAAAAAAAGAAAGAGAGAATCAATAAATGGGGTTACATCAAATCCAAGGGGTCGAAAGAGGAGAAGCTACAGGTTGAGTTCAAAGTCGATCACTCGCTGCCGCCGCTGAAGCACCTCTGCCCACGTATCCTCTAGCTCACGAGCTTCGCTCTCTCTCTGGACAGGCTGTGCACGGACATCCTCGAGTTGCCGCTCCAACACAGAGGCTTCAGCATCAAAAGCCTGAAGCTCAGCCTGAGCGATACCAATGTCCGCCCGAAGGGAGTCGAGCTGAGTGTCCAGCCTAGCCAGTTGTTCGCAAACGGCTTCCCTCTCAGCCTTCACGGTTTCGTACTCGGACCGGCGCCGACTGACCAACTTAACCATCGCATTGCGCCGGCAATGCACTCGTTGGACTGACCGTGACACCTCGGCTTCGAGAGCTTGGTGCTCGGCCCTGGGGAGCTTACTAGCAACAGAGTAACGCAACTGCTGGAGATGTTCAACCTCTCGCGCGAAATCCTCCACCCACTGCGCCAAGATAGAAACCTCGACACCCGCCAAACGTAAATGCTCTAAAAGGCCGCGGGCATCAATCACCAGTTCCGGGGAGCAAGGGTCCTCTGCAGGAGCCAAGGCTGTCTGGACGAACCGAGTCCACAGGCCCACCGCAGATTGCTGGACCCACCCTCGTGAGGTCGCCGAGAGAGAAATCGTGGAAGACTGCGAAATTGCCATGCGAACAAAGGGTTAAGAAAAGAAAAGCAGTAGGAAGAAACAGAGAGTAAGGAAAACCTACCGCAGTCAACCGAGAAGAGAAAGAATTCTCGCTGGCGGACCGGTGGATGGGCTCTGGACACTCTTCCCCAATGATTGGATCGGCTGCCTGGCTATCCAGCCTCCCTTCGGTGCGTGGCCTCTCCTCAGGAGCAGGGAGTAAGCGATGACTTAAGTTCGGAATAGGGGCCCGAAAACCAACCCCACCATCCCCACCTGAAGGAGGAGACGACGCTTCGCCGTCGTCATTAGAGATGGTCATAGGGCAGTCAACCCTACCCATCTCCAACCCATCAGTGGCAGCATCAGCGAACATCCCCTCTTGGCCCCTCTCTTCCCGGTAACGCCCCTCTATAGCAAGAGGAGAACGCGAACCCTCCGAGCGATCTTCAAGCTGGCTCACGCGAGAATAAGGAACCAGCGCAAGTGCATCTGCCGAAGGCTCCGCCTCTACCCCAGGTCGCACCAGAGAAGACACAACCGGCATTGCCTCCGGCCGCGTGGCAACTTCTCCACAAGGTGGTGCCTCCAGCCTCCCTATCGGATATGCCCCCATGATAACTTCTCGGGACTCCGGAGCGGAAACCGTCGGAGAAGGCAAGTCACGAGAAGAAGAACAAGTCCGATGATGCTTACTCCTCGACCTCTTCTTGAACAAAGGTAGGTCGAAGACGAACCTCGGAACCTCTGTCCTCCTCCTCTTCGGCACACCCTTCGTCGGCGAAACTGCCGGCGGCGGAACTGCGGGATGCGCTATTATCGGGTCGACGACCCCCTTTCCTTTATCCAGAGGCGCGTCCGCAGCCTGTGAGACGACGAGTTCGGCTGAACAACCGGTTCGGCAGGCGGGGCAGGAGCGGCTTCTCTGATAACGACTCCTCCCTCTGGCTCGACGGTCGTCGGAGCCTGAGTAACCTTTTGGAGAGGTTTAGAGGCCGGCGTCTTCTTCTTCGCGGAGCCCCTCTTCGGCGTGGCCTTCTCCCGAGGCGCCCACTCTCCAGTAAAACTCTCCCATTCTCTCTGAGAAATGCAAGGAGAAGGAAAAAGTAAGTACAATCAAAAGGCTCAAGGAAACAAAAGGCGCATAAATACATGTAAGTGTCTTTACCTCAAAAAACGGGAACCACGGCCTCGAGCCATGATTCCGATATAAAGCCGTCACTCCTGGATCGGCATCTGGACTAGCGAATGACGGCACATCAACCATCCCGAGGGGGAAGGCATTCTCCCTCTGCCAAATCTCCACCAACGACTCAACCGTCGGCGCCCTCCTCTGATCACCGATCAGAGCACCCGGTAAGTCCTGGCAGAAGCCAAACTGACGGGCGAACCGATGCGGACTATATGGCTCCACAATCAGGAAGTCACGTTGTCGCAAATGAGAGGCGGCTCGTTCGCACACACCGGAAGTAGTCGCCTCTCAATCCGAGGCTAGGTGGCCCCGCCTGTCGACAATAGGACCTGAGGGGAGTGCTTGCGGCCTGTACCAACACCGCACTCCACTTCGCCAGAACAGAGCACGAGCTTCCCTCTGTGTATAGGCACGGCCATTGTCGGGGTTGCGATAAACCATCATTAACGGCCGGTCATCTTCCGACAAGTCTGCCGTGTGGACGCCGAAGTAAAGTGCGAGCCAGGAGTAAACGAAGGGCCAGGGGACCTTCCCCCAATTAGAACTGTCCAGGCCTTGATAAAGACCTGCCAAAGCCGCGGCGGCCAAGTTACACTTATAGCCGCTCGCCAAAAAACACGCCATCTTCAAAATTGTGTACCTCAACGTACCCCCTGGCGCGGGAAGGATACAGAGGCAAAGCCACATCGATAAGAAAGGAGCCAAATAAACCTCGTCGGTGAGCGCGTCCGGAACGCCGAGCTCCTTCAAAGGTCGGTTCAACCGTTCCGACCTGTTGCGGCTCCTCGAGCCCGAAGTCTTCATACGATCAGTCCAAGCGTCTTCCACGGGCCGAGAGTCTCGTCCCGGGTGGAACCAAAAAGACGTCCAATCGGACATTGGGACTCCAGTAGCTCTCTCCGTCTCAGCAGGCGCAGAAAGACGGAAGTAAGCCAAGATCAAATATTTGAGGCTTTCGGGCAGAGGAAGATGATGACCGAGAGAGAAGTCATCGACAGAAGGGAAGGATTCGTGGAAAATACCTCCAGAGACGGGAAGTCCACCGAGGCGATTGAGATCCCACCAAGAGATCGACAGCTCGCCCTCCCGGATAAAAATGGAATTGGTGGCGGGACACCAGACCTCAGTAAAGGCCGTAACAACGTTGCAGCAGCAGCTATAACGGAACATGGAGGCCTGCACGGCGTACAACAAGTCTACCGCTGCCAAGCGCTCCGAGCATGTGCGCAGGACGACGTCCGCCCACTCGAAGTAATAAGGTACGTATCGTGGGATTACGATTTCCATGTTTCTAGCTTCCCAAGGGCCGAAGCTGCTGCTACCGATGGAGAGTGCGGGAGGAGTAAACCTCACCAATGTGTCGTGCATGGGGCTCATCAAAATAGCACCCTGAACTCCGTGCGGAGGCGCCGGAGTCTCACCAACGCCAGGGAGGAAGCAAATTTGGTCAACCTCGTTCACAACCGGACGGCTCTAGAGCTCACAAGCCATCCCAATTAAGGGGACTCGTACGTCACGACCCCCGAGGGCAGAGGGCAAACTCACAAACAGCAAAATTTCCCTGTCTCCTTGCGTATTTCTGATATGCACGCATTCTCAGAGAACGCCTCTCACCTGCACCCGGACGTTGGTGAGAACGAGATCGAGGAAGGTAACGGTTAGCGATGGGAAAGACATCTGCAAAGTGACAGAGACATTGGAATCTTCAGTTCAACAAAAATCAGGTACGCAAGCTATCTTCAAAAAAAAAAAAGAACAAGAAGTTTGTGTATTCACATCGCAATCAAAAAAAAAAATGATCGTAAAAAAAAAAGGGATGTGAACAGCGGTAAAAGAAAAGTAAAACCGCGGAAAAATAAAAATCTCTCTCTCTACGGCTAACACAAATACAGCCTTGAGACGAACGGCGATATAAACCAGCACCCCGCGGCCAACAAACCGGAGGTGACAACGCTGGATTCCCAATGCTCAACCACAAACCAGAGCATGATAGGGCCAAGAATCCAACGCCCAGGACTATCACCGAACACTCGCATTGCAAGTCCCTGTGTCGGATGTCAAAATCGGACGGGAGACGGATGCCACGGAAGACGATGCCCGGCAACTGAGCCGGACACGATCCAAAGCCACAGCGCGGCCAAAAAAAAAAGGGATAACCGCACAGGGCAATCGAGTCCGACACGCTCAGGCGAGGTCAGGTAAGTGACTCTTCCCTGAAAAAAATAAAAAAAATAAAAAGTAGGGGCGGTGACTAAAAGAAGACGTCACGAAAAGACTGCGACAAAAAGAAGTCGTCGCTAAAAAAAAAAGAAAAAAACGAAGTTCCGAAGAAGCCATGCCATCACCAGAAAACGAGGTAGCCATGCCAACTCGTGCCTCAGTCATCATGGTAAGCCACGGAAGTCGAAACTTGACGGCCAAGCCACCGATAATAGACTGAGATGAGACGTCTGACAAATCAGCCGGTCAAGTCGAAAAGAAACTTTCGAAGAAGGCGAACGGAACAGAGGCTCCTCCCCGATAACTGAGGCGGTCGAAGTCGAAACGACGACAGCGTTTGACAACCCACAAAAGAACGACCGACGGGCTCTCAGCAAAAAAAAAACGAGGGGAAGACAGACCATCACCCCGGCGACCCAACCAGTGTCCCCGGAGTAAAACCATCGGAAAAAGAAGAACCGGCACACATCAACTAAGTCGGGCGCATTCCCCAACCGAAAATCTTGCGGAAGAAAACCAGTCATCTACACCAACAAGATGACAGACTTCGGGCGACGCCAAAAACAGACGGGCATAAAAACAAGGTAACGATCGAAAACTCAAAAAAAAAAAAAAAAAAAGAGAGAGAGAGCAGCGAAAAAAGAAGCCGGCCGCGACAAAAAAAAAAAAAATGATAAAAAGCTCTAAAACAAAGAGAGCGAATATCGAGACCGCGACAAAAAGAAGTCGTCGCGACAAAATAAGAAAGAAGGAGTTGAAAAGGAGAGGAGAGAAAAAGAAGAAGGATAAAGGAAGGGACAAAGAAGAAAAGAAAAGAGAGCGGGACCCCGGCTGACTCAAAATCTAAACGAGGTTGCCGGAGAGGGAGAAAGAGAAAGAGAATCTCGAAGGTACCTTTCAAATTTGATGCGGGTGAGGCGTCCGATGTGAGAGAAGAGACGAAAGCAGAGATTCACTGAAAGGAAAGACTCTTCAACAAGTACTCTCCTAGAACCAGAAGCGCGAACAAAATATCCAAGAGTCGGTCGTGGACACACAACCGAAGGGCGTGGCACTTCAGATGGAGAACGCAACAGGGACGAAAAACTCAAGAAGGTTGCTATTAGGTTCGTACGGTGAAATACCCAAGGCTCAAGGTACTTTATATATCGAAGAATTCGAAGGGTTTCCTTCGAATTTGGGAGAAGGCGACAGTCCCTTTTTAAAAGGGATTCGATCTTCTCCGTACGGAATTTACCTTATCATGAAACTCTACATGGGGACCCAATCAGGCGACAACCCTGGGATCGTTACCAGGCCCTGGTGGGCCCCACCCCGCATAACCGACTTGGCTTATGTAGAGAAAGGCTCGGCTACGGGAACAAAAGTGATCGTGGTGACAGGCGCATCCAGAGTCGTGCAGTTCGAACTGAAAGCTACGAGAAAGTGAGTTTAAAAGTTAGGGTTTTAGCGAACCGAAAGGAACCCTCAAAATCACGGCGCCCAGTTCGTGCAGCCTCAGACCGCAAAACCAGGACCGGCATCAGCCTCGTCTATGTCCAGTAAGAAAAAGACTCTCTGAGCCTTTCAAGCACAATCCCCGGACGGAGACCACGATACAGTTGGACCAGAGCGACCTAAAACACTGCAAAGACTCGTTCCACAATAGTCCTTCTCTAAACGGGAAGCAACCTGCCGACGAAGGTCAGAAGTTCTTCGCCAGCACCTCCTTCAAAATACCAAATATCGTCACCGAAATCCTCCGGACGACATACACACGAAGGAGACAAGCAAGTAAGTCGCCATCCACAACATTCGTTGCCACCTGAGTACCTCCCTCGCTTTCGGGAACATTCGTTCCATGCCGCACATCGGTACAAAAAAAAAAAAAAATCAAAAAAAAAAAAAAAAAAAATTTATAGTATAAAAAATATATACATCATCCTAAAAAAGAGTAAGAGGAAGAATGAACAGATAATCTGGCGGTCCTAAAAGAGTAAGAGGATCACCAAAAAAAAAAAAAAAAAAAAAAAATTATTGGTGCGTGTGTGTGTTGTGTTCTTGAAGTTCGACACTAGCTCGTTCATCCTGAACGATCAAGTATCGAAGGGGCAATCAGACGCATCAAAATGTGCGTGGGCCCAAATTCGATAAGCCCAACAATCCATCGGTCCATCAAACAACGACCATGGGTAGGCTTTAATCGTCATCAAGGTTCGTCGTGGCAACCCACTACGAAGTCCAGCCGCATCACCACGTCACCAGCACAAACCTCGTCAGCAAAGAATCGTCGAGTCAGCGCTCATCAGCATGCATCGTCAGCCCACCACTCAGTCTTCAACCGAAGGAGCGAAAAGAGGGCCATGATGCTGGTCTCTCTCTCTCCCTCATCTTCCTCAACATTACAGCAGAATGAGGATCACGATCCCCATTCCAAGGCAACTCCTCTCAACGACCATACAGACCAGCTACAAATAGCCGGAAGTTCCCTGTCTCAAGAGTGAAGAAATCGATTCTCAAATTTCGACAAGTGAAGAACTCCCTCTCTAAACCGAAGGACTCAAATCCCTTCCTGGAGAAGAAGCTCATACACACTCAGAGGTTTCTCAAGTCATCGAAGCCTAACAATTCATCGCTCGTCGTCCCAATAGTTCACGCGAAGCAGTTCTACACGACTACCGGCAACGTCACAAGTCGATACACGCGGAGCACAAATACCTCCGTCCGACTGACCGACGCCAAGACAAGTTTGTGTACACTGGTTCCAGCACTTTGAGTCGACGTTCGCTCATTCACGAAGGATTCGACTTCACCAAATTCACACGGAGATTGAATCAGAGGAAGCATAGGAGATTGCACCCGCAATTTCTGATATTTACACCACAACCTGTAACACAAATTATTCTAAAGTAATCGATTTATCCTTTCGGTCGCGCCTCTTCGCTGACCGGCAGATTTTCGGTGAAACAATATATATTATAGGAATGGGGGTCGAGCAAAAATAGGGACAAAAATGCTGATGTGGCTCTTATGTAGGGAGAAAATATTAGGAAAAATTTTAAGGGAGGAAAAAAACTTTAGGCAACAACCGATGTCGAACTGCGATAGCAAGATCTAATACTTTTTTGAGTCTTGCATTTAGGTAATCGGCTTTTTTAACACAGTAAATTCCCTTGACTCGACTGACCGAGGCTTCTACTGATTCCCTTTGACTCCCTTAAATCACTAGCTATAGGCTGCATCTAGAAGGAAAAACCAAATATCCTCCTACTTCTATTTTTGGATCGATTGATCCATATTTTTATCGACTTCCACAGTTACCAAGGTACACGGAGCCTTCTAGCAACCTGCGTTGCGCCCTTCTCCAGCCATGTCACTTCCTCCTCTCCGACAAGGCAAGGTATTTTCTTTCTCACTGGATTTCCTTTTTGCTTCTTCTCCTTTTAACTTTTGCCCTTTGGCTGGACTATGTAGGTTTTGTCTTCCTTAGACTCCATTGAATCACCAGCTGTAGGTCGCAAGAAGGAAAAACCAAATTTTCTCCCTCGGCTATTTTTGGATCGACTGATCCACACTTTTGTCGACCAGTTACATAGATATAAGATAATTATTTTAATAATTATATTGTATTCTATTTAATTATTTAATATTCTTAATAGTCATTGATATTTATTAATTTATGTTAACTAATAATAGATAATAGTATTAATAATTATACTGTATTTTATATTTGATTATGTTGATTTTATTATTTAAGATTAGAAAATAGTAGATATTTTTTAGTTAAAATTTCATTGGTAAATATTATTATGTTTTAGTAGTAATTTTTTTTTTTTTTTTTATTTGATATGCAAGTTCCTTATTTTTAATAAGCATATTCATAATTATACTAATAAAAAATAATCATGTTTATATTAATTTGATTTATTTTAGATTCTGATTTTTTGTTGATATTTATTTATTTATATTTGTATATATAAGATAATTATGTTAATAATTATATTATATTATATTTTATTATTTAATATTCTTTATAGTCGTTGATATTTATTAATTTAGGTTAACTAATAATAGATATAATATTAATAATTATACTATATTTTATATTTGATTATGTTTATTTGATTATTTAAGATTAGAAAATAGTTGATATTTCTTAGTTAAAATTTCATTGGTAAATATTATTATGTTTTAGTAGTTAAATTTGTTTTTATTATCTAATATGCACGTTCGTTATTTTTAATAAGCATATTAATAATAATACTAATAAAAATAATCATGTTTATATTTATTTGATTTATTTAAGTTTCTAATTTTTTGTTTATATTTATTTATTTATATTTGTATATATAAGATAATTATGTTAATAATTATATGGTATTTTATTTAATTATTTAATATTCTTAACTGTCATTGATATTTATTAATTTATTTTAAATAATATTAGATACTAATGTTAATAATTAAATTGTGTTTTATATTTGATTATGTGTATTTGATTATTTAAGATTAGGAAATAGTTGATATTTTTAAGTTAAAATTTCATTGGTGAATATTATAATGTTTAAATTTGTTTTTATTATTTGATATGAACATTCTTTATTTTTAATAAGCATATTAATAATTATACAAAGAAATTTAATCATTTTCATATTTATTTGATTTATTTAAAATTCTGATTTTTTGTTGACATTTATTTATTTGTATATATAGATTAAAAAAATTTTATATAGAAAAGGGTTTTATTAGATATTTTATGCACCAAAATGTGAACGGGCCAAATGCGACGAGCCCAAATGCCCACCGATCTAGTAATCGATCGTCGTGGGTAGGCTTTATCGATTTTCAGAGCCATTCGTCGTAGCCCATTCACGGTTGTACGTCATCGATACAGTCGACGGCTCTGTCGGCAGTAAATCGCCGTGTCAGCAGCCATGTCACATTGCCACTCAATCCATCAGTTAAAACAACCAAGTCTGGTCGCCAACGGCAAAAGCCAAGAAAAGATGTTTGTGATCCTCATTCAAGGGATCCAACAGAGGAACTCCCTGTCTTCCTCCCATCTCAACAACAACAGCAAAAAGGGGATCGTGATCCTCCTTCCAAGGAAAGAACTCCAACAACTAGATAGACCTAGCTACAAATAGCCAGAAAAGTTCTTTCGAAGGGGTTGGAAAACTTTGGTTCGAAAATCATTCATCGAGAAACGTTCTCACGCACTGAAGCTCTCTCGAGCCAAAAGAAGTTAAGCGACTCGCAGTTCGTCGAGATTCAACAGTTCAACTGGAGTAGCTCTACACGTTCGTCAGCAACGTCAACAAGTCGATACACGCTGAACACAAATACTTTCGTCCGACCGACCAAAGCCGTCATCGTTCGTGCACACTCGTTCCAGAACTCAGATTTCGACGACAACTCACTAGAAGCCAAAACTTCATCAAATTACATGGAAATCGAATAAGAGGAAGAATAGGAGATTGTACTCACATTCCTTGATATTCAAATATAAATTTTAACACAAATATTCTGTCATAAATTGAATTACTCTCTCGATCGCACCCCTTCGCGGACCGGCGGATTTTCGGTGAAACAGATTTGGCATGCTTGGTGGGACATTTCCTACCTCTCATCTCCTTCTCCGTTCAACAAAAAAAAAAAATCTCAGCCATGACCAGCAGCGCCAACAACGCCAACAACAACAACAACAACAGGGGCAAACAAATTGCCACCTTGAGCTCTGCTCACCCACGCCCTGCCGCGACTGCAGGCTCAACCGCAGGAGCTCGAGGACTAGCTGCAGCTTCTCTGGCCGACCTCCACGCTCCTACCTCTCCACCACTGGCCACTCGCCCAATGACCAGGGCTTTGGCCAGGAGCTTGTCCACCGGACAGGCTCCCTTCATGAGCAACGCGCGTCGCCCAAGCACCGTATTCGTACCGCAACCTTCGCCAAGCCAACCGCGACCTCAGCCAAACCAATTCCAACGATGACCAAACCAACATACTTGGCCGTCACTGCCTCTCCTCCTCCTCGCAGCCCGACAGTCAGCCCGGCTCAGTCGCCACCATCGCGAAGGAGCTCCATCGTCCCTACCTTGGTGCAGCGCTACGAACAACATGGGGCACGACTTCCTCTTCCGCGGCAAGAACGTATTCATCGCCGGCCTCCTCCGTACAGAGAGTGACGACCGAAGACAAATCTCCGAATGTGACTATATCTCACGATCTCTTGGCCGCGCTCACCGCAGTAGCCAGTTCATCACCTATCCGCTCACCTCGTCGACATACACTGACGACCTCCGCTGCTACGCTAGCGCCCATTTCATCCTACTGAAACTCATCGGGGGCTGCCACCAAAAGCCAGTCACCCACAAAAAGCACTTGCCGCACTCAACCGACAACGGCCAGCTCTCCCGACCGGTTGCCCACCGCAATTGCTCCACACCCAAGAACACCGACGACCGTCTCCCCAATGCGGTCGCCAGCAACAAACTCTCCACCTCGATCTGCGTCGGGAATATCTCTGTCAACGCCGACCATCAGAATGGCCGCCATGACAACATCGGCCAAGACAGTAGAAGAGCAGCTTGCCGAAATGCAAGTTTCACTTAAAGAGCAAAATGAACAACTGCGCATCAAAGACGTGCAACTCGCAGCTTGTGACCTCCAAATCGCGAGGATATTGGAGCGGCTCGAAATGGGCATGACCACAAACAACATGGCAGCATTTCTCAAGAAGTCGACCGAAATCGGGCGACTACCAGTGGTTCGGCCGAACCATTGCCAGAAGATTCTGCCTCGGACAACGAGCTGCTGCCTGTCGAACCTGTAGCCATTCGCAGAAGTCGAGTTGAAGCAGAGTCGGCTGCTCTCACACTCGACACAGTCACCAAACTGATCAACCGCATCGCACGGAACATTTTGGACGACAGCAAATCCGTCGCATACCAGAGGCCATACACGCAGAAGATTCAAAACATCCAATGCCGATTGGCTACCATCCTCCAAAATTCTAGCAGTTCAATGGCGACGAACACCCCAAATAGCACGTCGCCTATTTCATTGAAACCTGCAACAACACCGACACCGACGACGACTTGCTGGTCAAGCAGTTCGGTCGGTCATTGAAGGGAAATGCCTTCGATTGGTATATCGAGCTGCCCCAGGAGTCATTTGATAGCTGGGAGCAATTGGAGCGAGAGTTCCTCAGCCGATTCTACAGCACTCGACGCACAGTCACTCTGGTCGAGATCGCCAATCTCAAACAAAAGAAGGGCGAGAAGATCATTGACTACATTAACCGGTGGAGGAACCTGAGCCTAAATTGCAAAGAGAGCTCGAATTTGTCCCTTGACGTCGAAATTGAAATGTGCGCTCGAGGGATGTGATGGGAACTGTTGTGCTATATCCAGAGCCGGAGGCAGAACTTTCAAGAACTCATGACCGAGGCCCACAATATGGAGAACCTCATAGAGGAGCAGGGGGAAGAAGCTTCGTCATCGGCTGATTCTTGCAAGAAAGTAAAGGCAGCTGCGACCGCGCCCAAAGATGCGAAGGAGAAAACAAAAGTATCCTTCGCGACGAATGCTCTCAAGCCAATCAAGGTGATAAGTGTCTAAAAGACACTATCTTTAGGCATGCAAATTGAGTAAAAATCTAATTGTGAGTCAATTCTGAATATAAAAACAACAAATATGACTCAATTTCATGTTTTGTGCCTCAGGTACCCAGTGGAAGAAGAAAAACTGGATTTGGAGAAAAAACAGAGATAAAATGAGCAAAAGAAGCCAAAAAGAAGGATCGCGCGTCCGCGACAAAATCGGCGACACCGCGCCGGGAAAATATTCAAAAAACCAACATAATGGAGAAAAATGCCCAAAGACTCAACGTACATGAAAGTCAATGGTTGGGGAATGTGAAATGGCGCAATCGCGCCTTCGGTGAGCGCTACAACGCCAAGGAGCTGGCGCTACCTCACACTGAGACAACTTGGACGTGCCAAAGAGCTGCCGAAGATGGAAAGAGAAGTTGCCGTTCTGGGGACCAATGAAAAGTCTAAGGGGTGGCGCTGCCGCGCCACCACTACAACAAACTATGGCGCTACCGTGCCAAGAAGTCTCCTTACTCGGCACGGGTTCGATGGCCATTTCCAGACTTAGAAAGAACTCTACTCCAGTGGCGCGACCGTGCCAGAATCAGGCACAATATCGGCGTGACCGCGCCGATGACTCAGTAACGCTCAACTGCAAAAATCTCGGGATCCTGACTACCAATCAAGCACAAACTTGGGAAAAGAAGTCCTAAGTGTCTAAGGAAGGTATCCACGAAGATTCTTAGGAAATTTACTCGAGCTCTAAGTGTTTTGAATGACCAAGAAGTGAAGTTCAATGCAAAGAAGGAAACTGCTGCCAAGAAGAGAAGATAAATCCGAGTTTGAACGAGAGCATATCTGGAGTTCCTGAATCCCAATTGAACCCAAATTTGGACTGAAGATTCCTGAGGATATTGAGGATCATATCATGAAAATCAGTCCAAATCCAAGTCGGGTTTCTCAAGTTTTATATCTTCAAAGTGTTGGACCTAGTGTAGAAATTTGCAGCAGAAGCAATCTAACTTCTCCACATCATATCTCGAGTTTCCCAACTCATAATGGACTCAAATTTCGAAAAAAAGGCAAGGACCATGGAAGGAAGGTTCTCATGTAATTTCATTCAATTCTGAGGTCGGGAAGGCATAATTTATACCCCTGGATAGAGATCAAATTACAAGGCCTTGACAGAACTTCAACTATAAATAGAGGTCCAAGGAGGGTGTAAGGCATTCAGTTCTTAGTGTAATTTCCTGATTTTTAGTTTAGTTTAGAGAGAGGAGAAGGTCCAGAGGGAGTCTTACACGACCTCTGGGTGCATTGAGGAAGAAAGGTGGAGAATTCAGCCAAGGAGCAAGGGTGACCAAGAGCAGCCTTCCAAAGGGAGTTTATGTACTTAGTTATTTTTCTTCTTTCATGGCAGTTATCAAAACTTTGATTTGTGTTTATATTTCCAGTATGGAGTAGTCATCTGTAGTTGGGAGTCCATGACTCCAGGGCATGTAATGAGATTGATACATTATATTTTTTTTGGTTTCAATTTGGTGCATGAATGAGTATTCCAAAGTTGTATAATTCTTGATTCATACTTGCTGTCTTGCTATGTACTGGTTAAAAGGTGACGCTAAACTTAAGGTAAGATATGTTGATAGGGTTTTACAAGTCTTTCTGAGTTCATACACTAGGGAGATCAACTAATCCTTGGGTTAATCCTCGACATTAAAGTAATACCCTGTTGGATTAGATTGAGTTGTCTATGACACAATGAGCTTCATGTTTATGCTATCAAGTAGAGTCAATCATGCTAGCTAGGTTTGCTCTAGGAGATAGAAACAGGTGATGCCGATGCGGATTGTAGCCATGGTTTTATAAGTTCGTCAGAAATTGATTTCCAAAACTCAACTTCTATTCAATCTCAGAATTGCCTAAGGAGGGAATTGGATCCACAATGCCTTTTTCCATACTGATTTTATCAAAAGCTCTCTCTTGATCTCTATAGGATTAGGTAGATTAGTTTAAATTCTATTTTTGTAACTCCTTTCCAATCGATTTCTCAAACTTTGGTTTTTAGACTAGAAAAGCAATTATCTATTAGCTTGGTCCTTGTGGGACGATATTCGGACTTACATAAGTCCATATTATATTGAATAGTCCTCTTACTAGTGATTAGCTGGGATCACATCACAAGGTCGGGAGCAAGATCAAAGCAACTTATGTCCCACGACAGCTAATCTGGGGCACGTACCGAAGGCCTTCGCTAGAGGAACGACATGCCAAAACATATCCATTCGTCGACACGGATGTTCCTGTCATGCTAGACCAGCTTCTCGACAACCATCTACTCAAGTTGCAAGAAGTCAAAAGGCCCAGTGACTTGTTCAGGCGTAAAGAACCAAACTTCTGCAAGTACCACCGTTTGGTCGGGCACCCGACCGAGAAGTGCTTCATCTTGAAAGACAGGATCATGGAGCTGGCGGCTCAAGGCCGTATTGAAATCGAAGGAGCCAAAAACACGGCGTCCTCACATGTCATCTCCATTCAAGTCAAGCCAAACGGGAGAACACGGCCAAGCAAACAACTGGTCGCAAGGAAGGAGTACCATCTAAAATTCGAACCCTCTAACCAACCGCACAACAACAGACGACCACCGGCTAAGGTCGCACCAAAACTGGCACACCGAGAAGCAACTGCAGCCGACGCAGAGGGGTGGATCCTGGTCACCCGGCAAAAGAAGCCTATTCGAGAAAACGAACCGACGCCGGCAAACACCAGAACAAAGGCGAAGTGGCCAAACAAAAGAGCCGCGAAACACCAAAAGAAAACTCCCGAAACCAACGTTCAGCGAGCAAACAAAAAGAAAAGAAGACCCGTCACACTGGCGGAGTTCTTCCCAAAGGAGTTCTTCGCGCCGCCAGCAATGGTGGCCACTTGCTTGACAGCTCCACCCGAGCAGACAGCACCAAACGACAAAGGCAAATGACCAATCGTCGAATGCGACGACCTCGAGACGTCACTCAAACAGATCTCGTTGATTAACGAGATTGACGACGACCTCGACTTCGCCATTCAATCAAGACAAGCTCTAATTCGAGTCCTCGATAAACCTAAGGAGCTCCAAGCCGAAGTCGAGATGCTGCTCATGAGGAAGCACGACTTGCCGAAAGTCGGACTGACACCACCTTACCGAAAAGAGGAAGAAGGTGTGCAATCCTCTCCGCAGCTGGCAAAGTCTGAAGAAGCACTCGCTATTTCATGTCCGCTGTGCATCACATTTCGAGAAGAGGACGCGCAGGTGGTGTTGGGGGTGTCTAGCAAGTGCACAAGGTCAGCAAGTAATATAGACTCGAGAGTCCAGATATCGATCCCACAGAGACCTTGATGAGAACTCAGTTTAAGTAAAGTTTTTTCTATTGATTGAGGAAAAGAAATTTTGGTTTTTGAGAACTGGAAAAGAAAACAGAATTAGATGACTAAACCTTATGAGATGAGATGTTGGGCAAAAGTGTCAATCCCTCCTAGTTGTTAGCATGCAAAGTTCTGTTTTTTATAGCTCAAGTACCTTTACCTTGACTTAGCTTTTGAAAAATTGGTTACCCATATATAGGAAATAACTTTCACCTATTCCTTGAACTCCATCACAATCCGAAAACATTCAAATCCTTGGTGCATAAATATAAAAGCTTCAAGATTAACTCTCTCTTATTCAGAACAAGAGTTATAAATAATCACATCGCTTTCCAGTAGTCTCCATCACAATCTGGAACGATCTAGTTAGAAAAACGAGTTGTTTTAGAAAACAAAGAATTAAATAACTAATTCAAATCTCTACTGAAATTTAACTTCTCTATTCGAACCTCATTAAATTCCAGAATTCAATTCAGATAAGAAATAAGCAATGAACTCAGTTTCTAAAACAAAAGCAAAGTACTTTATTGCTATAATTTTAGAACTTAAACAAATCACAACTAGGAGTTCATGACTTCCCCAACAAAGAGAGACTACTCCATGCTAATAGTATAAACACACAAAAAGGATTCAATTACAGCCATGATAATAAGAAGAAAATAAGTACAGAAAACCCCCTTGAAGGACTGCCCTTAGCTTCAACTCGTGCCTTGGCTAAAATCTCTTCCTTCTCTCTCCAAAGTGCGAAGAGGTTGTGTAAGACTCCCTATGGACTTTCTCTCCTCTCCAAACTAACTAAAAATAATGAAAAACTAAACTAAAACTATACTAAGAACTGGAACTCGATTTACAACTCAAAACTCGCTAATTTGCACTCTGCCTAGGACCCCTATTTACACTTGTTATGCTGCCCAGGCTTTGTAATTTGATATTTGTCCAGGGTTATGAAGTATGCCTTCCTTACCTTAGAATTGAAAGAATTTACATGAGAACCTTCCTTAAATGGTCCTTGACTTGTGTATAAAATTTGAGTCCATTCTGAGTTGGGAGGCTTGAGATATAATGTTGAGAAGTTGGATTCCTTCAACTGCCAATTCCAGCACTGGGTCCACCACTTTGAAAATATAAAACTCTAAAACCCCGAATTGGATTTATCTGAATTTTAGTAATATGATCCTTTATCTCCTCATGAATCTTCAGTAGAAATTTGGGTTCAATTGGGAATCATGAACTCCAGATGTAGCGTTCTTAAAATTCAGATTTTTCTTCTCTTCTGGCAGCAGTTTCCTTCTTTGTATGGAACTTCACTTCTTGATCATTCAATGCACCTAGACTCGAGCAAATTTCCTTAAAATCTTCGTGGACGCCTTCCTTAGGCACTTAGGACTTCTTTCCCCAAGTTTGGGCTTGATTGGTAGTCAGAATCCCGAGATTTCCGCAATTTACGCTGATGAATCAGCGGCACGGTCGCGCCAATAAAGTGCCTCATCCTAGTGCGGTCGCGCCTGATAAGTGTCCAAAATACACTTATTTATGCATGATTTAATGAGCATAAATTCCTAATTTGATTTGATTATGAGCATGAAAGTGACAAATATAACTCAAATACATGTTTTGTGTCACAGGTACCTTGTAAAAGAAGAAAATATAAATTTTGAGAAAAAAAGAAGGAAAAAGGAGCAAAATCAAGCAAAAAAGAGAATGGCGCGACCGCGCCCATTATGGCGTGACCGCGCCGATTCTGGCGCTACGGCGCCGGGAAAATGTTCAAAAATTCAAAGAAATCCAAAAAATTCCCAACGGCTAGTAGAGCTGAAAAGAGGACACTTCGTGAATGTGAAATGGCACGACCGCGCCCTCAAAGGGCGCTACCGCGCCAGGAAGATGGCGCCTCCTGTGGTGCTGCCACGCTGCACTGTTTCCATACATGGAGTTCAAGTTTAATTTCGGGAAGTCGGCAAAGAGTCAGAGTGACGCGACCGCGCCAGTTTTACAGCATAAAGTGGCACGACCGCACCATGAAGAATCCTTCGTCATATTGGACCGGAAGGCCATGCTCCAGACTTAGACAAAATTTCTGCTCTAGTGGCACGACCGCACCAAAACAAAGAACAATTCGGCGCGACCGCGCCACTGACTCAGCTTCGTGACTTGCGGAAATCTCAGGATTCTGACTACCAATCAAGCCCAGATTGGAAGAAGAAGTCCTAATTGGTTAAGGAAGGTATCCACGAAGATTTTATGATATATTTCCAGAGTCTAGGTGCATTGAATGGTCAAGAAGAGAAGTCCAAGACAAAGAAAGAAGGAAACTGCTGTCATAAAATGAAAGTACAAGTCCGAGATTTAAGAGGCCATATCTGGAGATCCCGACTTCCTATTGGATCCAAATTTGGACCACAGATTCCTGAGAGGATTGAGAATCATGACACGGAAAATCAGGCCAATCCAAGTCGGTTTTGTGGAGTTTTATAGTTTCAAAGTGGTGGACCCTGTGCTGGAATTGGCAGCAGAAACAGTTCAACTTCTCAAGGTGATATCTCAAGTTTCCCAACTCAGAATGACTTCAAATTTCGTACACAAGTCAAGGCCTATGTAAGGAAGGTTCGGATGTAATTTCATAAAATTATGAGGTCGGGAAGTGACAATTCATACCCTTGGACGAAGGCTAAAATTACAAGTTCTGGGCAGAGTTTCAGCTATAAAAGGAGGTCCGAGGCAAAGCACAATCATCCAGTTTTTGAGATCCAATTCCGAGTTCCAGCTCTTAGAATAGTTTGTAGTTTAGGTTTTTATTATTTTTAAGTTAGTTTAGAGAGAAGAGATAGTCCAGAGGAAGTCTTGCACGACCTCTTGGTACTTTAGAGAGAGAAGGAAGAGATTTCAGCTAAAGGAGGGGTTGAAGCTAAGGGCAGTCCTTAAGGGCGTTTTCTGTACTTATATTCTTCTTATTTTTATGGCTGTAATTGAATCCTTTTTGTGTGCTTATTATATTATCATGGGGTAGTCTCTCTCTGTTGGGGAAATCATGAACTGCTAGTTGTTACATGTTTAAGTTCTGAATTCTACAGCAATAAAGTACTCTGCTTTTGTTTTAGAATCTGTATTCATTGCTTATTGCTAATTTAGATTGATATCTGAAGTTTAATGAGGTATGGATTGATAAGTTAAATTTCAGTAAAGATTTGGGTTAGTTATATGATTCCTTGTTTTCTAAAACAACTCGCTTTTAAAACTAGATTGTTCCGGTTTCGAAGGAGACTAGTGGAAGGCGATGTGACTTATTAAACTCTTGTTCTGAATAAGAGAGAGTTAATCTTTAAGCTTTTATATTTATGCACTTAAGATTTGAATGTTCTGGTTGAGAAGGAGTTCAAAGACTAAGTGAAAGTTATTTCCTGTATATGGGTAACCAGGTTTTCAAAAGCTAAGTCAAGGTAAGGGTATTTGAGTTATAGAATCAGAACTTTGGATGTTAGTAGCTAGGAGGGATTGACATTCTTCCCCAACATGTCATCTCTATTAGTTTTTCCAGTAGTTTAATTCTGCTTTGTTTTTCCTGTTCTCAAAACCAAAAACTCTTTTCCTCAATCAGCAGAAAAATCTTTGCTTAAACTGAGTTCTCATCAAGGTCTCTATGGGATCGATATCTGGACTCTCGAGTCTATATTACTTGCTGACCTAGTGCACATGCTAGACAACCAACAAGTTTTTGGCGCCGTTGCCGGGGACCGTTGAATTGAGAGTAAGTTTAAGTAAATTTTATTTTGTGGATTGAGATTAAAATTTTTATTTTATCTTTTCAGGTTGAACTAGATTCATGCATGAAAGTCAGAATTAGTGGTGAGCCACTAGATGAACCCAATCTGGAGCTGGAAAGAGCACTCAGATGAGAGGTGGAAAGACGTGCAGAATGAGATAAGTCCATATCCTAACTCGTATTCAGAATTTCCCCAACAATGTGCAGTTTCTAATCATGATTCATGGAGGTATGATTCTAATATATGATGTTCTTTTATTGATAATGAACGTAATGTTTTCTATGAAGCAGAGCATGATAATTATTTCTCTAAGCAAAATGTAAATCCATATTTTGAGAAAGATTGGCAGGACAATTTGCCACATGGGCAGTTGTCTAAGTTCATCTATGATCACCCTCCTATGTTCAGTGATTCTTTTTCTCAACATGCATATCCCCCTCAGCCTCAAAAAGACTGGCCTAGGTTGACCACTCTAGTGGATAACTATTCTGCCCAAATAGATACTATGTTAAATCCACCTGATGAACAACCTAGTTTAGAAACCATTGATAATTCACAAAGAGCCAGACTTGAGGAGATGTTTTTAAAGTTCCTAGAAAATCAAGAAAAAAGAGATGCTCAGACTGAAGCCAGGCTTGACGCTCAAGAAGCAATCCTAAAGAATCAAGAAGCTTCCATCAGAAGTATGGAAATACGAATAGGACAGATGGCCACTGTCATATTAGAACTTATAGAGGAAGATACAATGGAGAGAGCTGAGAGTTATTGTGATTTTCAGAAACTTCAAGAGGGAGAAGATGAAAAGATCATAGAGGAAAAGGAAGAAGATGAAAAAGAGAAAGAAGGGGATGGGGTAGAGAAGGAAGAGAAACCCCTTGAAGAGCATAAAAAGGTTAGGATAGAGGACATGAAGGTTAATGAACATTCTTTCCTCTCATTAGATATAGATTTCTTTATTATCCAGCCCTATAAACCACCCACAAAAGTTGAAATTAAAATTTTATTAGGTCTGGGTAGTGTGAAGAAAAGTTGGCTAAAAATAAAGGAGCAAAACAAGTTAGAAGCCAACCAGTAAAGAGAAAGAGTGACCAGCTCTTTACTCAAAAGTTTGAATCACCATGCAACACATTCCAAAGACAAAAACACCCTCAAGCATGGATGGTTCCAGTTTCCATTCGATCCTGGTGGATCCGAATACTTGTATCAGTAGTGTAGCAATAGTAGAAGGATTTAGTTGAATTTTCTTGAAAAATTTTAAGGCTTTGTGTGAAGTAGGTTTGAATAGTGTTTATCAAAATTTTTAGGATTTGTTTGAATTTGTAGGAGATTTTGAATTTTTTTCAATATTTTTACGAGACCTAGGATAGGAGAGTGTTAGATTAAAAGTTACTGCTTTCAGAAAAACTGAAAAACACAAAAAAAAAATTTCAAAAACTGGAACTGGCGCGACCGCGCCAAAATTCGGCACTACCGGCGCGGTCATTGGGGTCGACGCGCCGGTTCGACTCTTGCGGGGCGAGGTTCGGGGGGCTTAAAACCCCATTTCGAGGGTTCTTCAACCCAAATAACCTGCACAACCCTAGAGCCTCAACTTCAACCTCTCCAAATCACCGCCCAAACGGAAGAATTCTCACTGGAAAACCTGCCAGAAACACCTCAGAATTCGGCGCAGAACAATGTTCAAGCAGAAAAATAGTTCGGCGTAGGCTTTTTTCGGGTCAATTTTAGAAAACTCTGGAATCAAGCTCCAAACACAAAAGTTACGACCACACAGAAGGTACTTCCTAGTGTAATTTGGTCCAGGTTTGGGGTATTTCCATTAAGGAACAAGGGAGAATGAAGTTCTCTAAGTTTGGGGTTTATTTTCGGTTTCAGCAAATTTTGGGGCAGAAAAATAGTGTTTTTCTTGCCTCCTTTCGGGCCGTCTATAGAATTACCTGAGATTGTTTTTGGAAAACTGATTTTAGAACGTGAAATTACACACTTATAGCTTTCCAACGCCCCACTTTACAGCCCAAAACGAAATCAGACCAGAGAGAACTGAGTCCTTCAAAAAGGCCAAAAATCAATTTTTTGTACTGAAATGGCAACCCAAAAATTTTACCAGAGATCAAAAGCAAAAGTGGCAAAAACGTGGGATAAAGAGAGGTTTGTCATAGAAGTTGGACACAAGAGGTTCAATGACATACTATCCAAATGCAATGTCCACATGGAAAGGGGTTTTATTATGGATGAGCTCATAAAGGAACGATATGGAGCCATGATAGAAGCAAGGGAGTAGACCCAATGGGTACATGATCCTACACAAGCTAACATCACACTGGTCCAAGAATTTTATGCCAATTTACCAAATCAAAAAATATGGCAATTCTTTGTAAGAGGAAAATGGATCAAGTTATACCCCCATGACATCAACAACTACTTGCACACTCCTGATGAGCCCACCGAACCACTGATGTTTTAAGAGAGGAGGTTAGTGCTACAGAGATTGCAGAGAGGTTATGCCAAGGGGAGCAAAGTGGGAGACCAGAAGAGGAAAATTACTGCATTTTCAAAGACAGGACATGCATGTAGATGCTAAG
The DNA here is from genome assembly GCA_019845555.1 of Aristolochia fimbriata. Classification (NCBI taxonomy): domain Eukaryota; kingdom Viridiplantae; phylum Streptophyta; class Magnoliopsida; order Piperales; family Aristolochiaceae; genus Aristolochia; species Aristolochia fimbriata. The sequence goes on from CM034081.1 coordinate 21,477,662, forward strand.
GTGTGGTCTCTATTTCTGTTTACAAAGTTGACCCCTACCTCCCACTTTACTGAAATCACAACAGAAAGAGCCTACTTCCTGCATGCTTTATTTGAAGGCATTCCCATCAATGTGGGGGATATCATTCATAGGCAAATCATTGATATGGCACACCACAAGAGAGGAAGACTCCCCTTCCCCTCTCTCATCACTACCATTTGCTTAGCCAATGGGATTGCACTGAGCTCCACAGAGCCAATGGAAAAAGTTCCCAGAGGTATTTCAGCTAGCTCAGTAAAGCAAATCATGAGAGACCACCCACCAACCAGATCAGCAGCAAGTTCTAGCACATCCAAGGAGATGGACATGGCTACTCTCCATGAGAGGATGAGTGGGTTGGAAAAGAAGATGGGAAAACTGGCCACATACAACAAGAAGATGTGGACATTGTGGGCTAAACAGGAAGGCATTCCAGAAGATCAGCTGCCCACTGGAGATACCTCTGAAGAAGAAGAAGGTGAAGAGGAAGAAGCAGATGAAGAAGAAGAAGAATAAATTTTTTTTTAGCTTTTGCTTAGATCTTTTGACTTGTTCTTTTTATCTTGTGTGTGAGCTTGTTTTTGTGTGTGATTATGTCTGAGAGTGTGATAAATGAAATTTCATTAATATGTACACAATCTCCATTCATATTAATGAAATTATGTTTTTACTCTCAATGATTTGTCTCAAAGCATGAACTTCTTCATTCTTCCAATGAAAATATATGAAAATCAATCAAAGGCATGCTTCTCTCTAATATTTAATTGTCCAAACTGGAAATATTAAAAATTGCATTCAGAATCTGATAATTTCAAGGAATTACTCGGCGCGACCGCGCCAAATTCTGGCGCGACCGCGCCACTCGATATTATGAGATTTGGCCACTATAGAGGTGCAGCAACAGAACCTCCACTCCAGGTATTCTTCTTAAGACACATTTTATGCCTGAGAGACACTTCTAGTCAATTTTCATTTTCAATTGCTGAAAATCATGCAAATTTTTATCACTAACCCATGAGAGCAGAATGCAAAAGCCCCTAAGGGAGATCTATCCAACCTCACTCCACCCAGAAAGTCAGGGAAGTATCTCTATCACTCCTATGTTTACTGCTGCTTTGAGGACAAAGCATTTTTTAAGTCTGGGGTGGGTTACTCTTCATCCAATTTTAAGGGGATTTGAAAAATTTTAAGTTTGGGGTGGGATACTTTTCATGCATGGATCTGAAAGCACTGTTTTTTCACCAAAAAATCCAATAAAGACTTTGAAAAAGACCAGTGAAAACCCCTGATCATATGAATAGAATGATTTCACATTCTGGAAAAATATATTAGTTCAGATGCTTAGTCTTGAATGGATGAGAATTTTTCTTTAAAAACAGTTTTCGAAAACAAAGTACAAGTGAGCAAGTCGATTTCAATCACTAGAACCAACCTGAGGAAAACTTGAGGCGAAACAGAGAAAGGTTTTCAAAATTCTGAGGTGATTTCGGCACCTGTTTAAAAATTGTTTGAGCCTTTATCAAAGCCACCCATTTTAATGCACAAGTTGCATCACCTTTTGTCAAACCTCTTGGGCCGAAAAGATCCCTGTTTTGTTTCAAAGTCCCATGCTACATGAACCAGCCTTAGTGATAATCAAACTTGTTTCTTACTGACCCTTGATTCTCCAAATTATTGAAGTGTTCTGTTTGAATGAACATGGATAAAGATTTTGAAGTTATAAGGAGAGATGGATGAAGGGTATAGAAATATTTCATTGTAAAGGGGGAGAAGGAGCAAGAGAGGAAAAGAAAGAAAAAAATTCTGGGCGGAGTAGGAGAAATTCCACCTTGTGTGTGCACCGGGACTCGGGCCTCTACAAGCTTAGGGTCTCTAAGTCAACCGGCAAGGTAAGCGGGACACAAAACAAAGCCAAGGAAAAAGAAAGAAAAGGTTGTGGGTTAGTTAAGGGAAAATTCATCTCGTGTGTGCACCGGGTCTCGGGCCTCAGCAAGATTAGGGACTCTGAGTCAACCGATGAGGTAAGCTAGACTCTGAACAAAACCCAAAGAAAAAGATACAAGAGAAGAAGAAAAAAAAATAAAAAAATAACAAAAAAATAAAAAAATGATGGATCAAAGCAAAAGAATAAGTTTGGGGTGGAAGAGTTTGGAAAAAAAGTCACAAATCCAATTCATGCTCAGGAAAATGGAAAATGGATATGAGGAGGAGAATAAAACCAAAAAAAAAAACCAAAAATCTTCATCATACCCATTACCTCTGCCTCAATACAACCCATAAAGACCTATTGATCAGAATTGAGAATTCCTTCAGGTTAGTGGAGAGTGGACTGATGGTTAGCTTATGACGTTGAATTGAGACTTCTCACTTGTATGGGCATGTTCATCTTTGAAAAATAGGAAGAAAATTCAAAATCTGTTTCGAGTAAGCAAGAAGAACCATCATTAGGAAAGAGTGAATCATCTATTTTGAAACTTTAGTAGGGAGGATCACTAACTTTTCTTAAGTCTTTACAGATCTATCTGGTATTTATTTCAGAGTTTTGCTCGAGCACGAGCAAAGATTTAAGTTTGGGGTTGTGATAAGTGTCCAAAAGACACTTATTTATGCATGATTTAATGAGCATAAATTCCTAATTTGATTTGATTATGAGCATGAAAGTGACAAATATAACTCAAATACATGTTTTGTGTCTCAGGTACCTTGTAAAAGAAGAAAATATAAATTCTGAGAAAAAGAGAAAGAAAAAGGAGCAAAATCAAGCTAAAAAGAGAATGGCGCGACCGCATCGATTATGGCGCGATCGCATCGATTCTGGCATGACCGCATCGATTCTGGCGCGACCGCATCGATTCTGGCGCGACCGCGCCGGGAAAATATTCAAAAATTCAAAGAAATCCAGAAAATTCCCAATGGCTAGTAGAGCTGAAAAGAGGACACTTCGTGAATGTGAAATGGCGCGACCGCGCCCTCAAAGGTCGCTACCGCGCCAGGAAGATGGCGCCTCCTGTGTCGCTGCTGCGCAGCACTGTTTCCATACATGGAGTTCAAGTTTAATTTCGGGAAGTCGGCAAAGAGTCTAAGGAGTGACGCGACCGCGCCAGTTCTACAACATAAAGTGGCGTGACCACGCCAGAAGAATCCTTCCTCATATTGGACCCGAAGGCCTTGCTCCAGACTTAGACAAAATTTCTGCTCCAGTGGCGCGACCGCACCAAAACAAAGAACAATTCGGCGCGATCGCGCCGCTGACTCAACTTCGTGACTTGCGGAAATCTTGGGATTCTGACTACCAATCAAGCCCAGTCTTGGAAGAAGAAGTCCTAATTGGTTAAGGAAGGTATCTACGAATATTTTATGATATATTTCCAGAGTCTAGGTGCATTGAATGGTCAAAAAGAGAAGTCCAAGACAAAGAAGGAAACTACTGCCATAAAATGAAAGTTCAAGCCCGAGATTTAAGAGGCCATATCTGGAAATCCCGAATTCGAATTGGATCAAAATTTGGACCACAGCTTCCTGAGAGGATTGAGAATCATGACACGGAAAATCAGGCCAATCCAAGTCGGTTTTGAGCAGTTTTATAGTTTCAAAGTGGTGGACCCAATGCTGGAATTGGCAGCAGAAGCAGTTCAACTTCTCAAGGTGATATCTCAAGTTTCCCAACTCAGAATGACTTCAAATTTCGTACACAAATCAAGCACTATGTAAGGAAGGTTCGGATGTAATTTCAAAAAATTCTGAGGTCCGGAAGTCACAATTCATACCCCTGGACAGAGGCTAAAATCACAAGTTCTGGGCAGAGTTTCAGCTATAAAAGGAGGTCCGAGGCAAAGCACAATAATCCAGTTTTTGAGATCCAATTCCGAGTTTCAGCTCTTAGAATAGTTTTTAGTTTAGGTTTTTATTGTTTTGAAGTTAGTTTAGAGAGAAGAGAAAGTCCAGAGGAAGTCTTGCACGACCTCTTGGTACTTTAGAGAGAGAAGGAAGAGATTTCAGCTAAAGGAGGGGTTGAAGCTAAGGGCAGTCCTTATTGGGGTTTTTTGTACTTATTTTCTTCTTATTTTCATGGCTGTAATTGAATCCTATTTGTGTGCTTATTATATTATCATGGAGTAGTCTGTCTTTGTTGGGGAAGTCATGAACTCCTAGTTGTTACATGTTTAAGTTCTGAATTCTATAGCAATAAAGTACTCTGCTTTTGTTTTAGAATCTGTATTCATTGCTTATTGCTAATTTAGATTAATATCTGAAGTTTAATGAGGTACGGATTGAGAAGTTAAATTTTAGTAAAGATTTGGGTTAGTTATATGATTCCTTGTTTTCTATAACAACTCACTTTTAAAACTAGATTGTTCCGGTTTCGAAGGAGACTAGTGGATGGCGATGTGACTTATTAAACTCTTGTTCTGAATAAGAGAGAGTTAATCTTTAAGCTTTTATATTTATGCACTTAGGATTTGAATGTTCCGGTTGAGAAGGAGTTCAAAGACTAAGTGAAAGTTATTTCCTGTATATGGGTAACCAGGTTTTGAAAAACTAAGTCATGGTAAGGGTATTTGAGTTATAAAATCAGAACTTTGCATGTTAGCAACTAGGAGGGATTGACATTCTTCCCTAACATGTCATCTCTATTTGTTTCATCCATGCTCATTCAAACAGAACACTTCAATAATTTGGAGAATCAAGGGTCAGAAAGAAACAAGTTTAATTATTAGCGCCCCTGGAGCAGAGTTCTTTCTAAGTTAGGAAACGACCATCAAATCCGTGAAGAGTAAGGAGACTTCTTAGCGCGGCCGTGCAATATTTCGTTTTAGTTGTGGCGCCGCAGCACCACTCCTTGGCCTTCTTCATTGGTCCTCAGAACGGCAACTCCTCTTCTATATTTGGCATCTCTTCGGCACGTCCATGTTGTCACAGAGTGAGGTAGCGCCAGTTTCTTGGCGCGGTAGCGCCCTCTGAAGGCGCGGTCGCACCATTCCACTTTCCCAAGTTGTCTTCTTCTACCAGGTACTTGAGACACAAAACATGAATTTGAATTATATTTGTCATTTCGATGCTGATAATTAACTCAAACTTTGGATTTCTAATCATTTATTCATGCATAAATAGTGTCTTTTAGACACTTATCACAACCCCAAACTTAAACCTTTGCTCGTCCTTGTTGGGTGTCTAGCAAGTGTACTAGGTCAGCAAGTAATATAGACTCGAGAGTCCAGATATCGATCCCATAGGGACCTTGAAGAGAGCCTAATCTAAGCAAAATTTTTCCTATTGATTGTGGTGAAGAAAATTTGGGTTTTGTGAAAACTGTAAAAGAAAACAGATTTTGAACACTTTTAGAAAACCTTATGAAGATGAGATGTTGGGGAAGACTGTCAATCCCTCTTAGTTGTTGACATGCAAAGTTCTGATTTTATAACTCAAGTACCTTACCTTGACTTAGCTTTTGGAAACCCGGTTACCCATATACAGGAAATAACTTTCACTTAGTCTTTGAACTCCTACTAAACCGAAACATTCAAATCCTAAGTGCATAAATATAAAAGCTTAAAATTTACTCTCTCTTATTCAGAACAAGAGTTTAACAAGTCACATCGCCTCTCACTAGTCTCCTTCGAAACCGGAACAATCTAGTTTAAAAGCGAGTTGTTTTAGAAAACCAAGAATCATACAACTAACCCAAATCTTTACTGAAATTTAACTTCTCATTCGTACCTCATTAAACTTCAGATATCAATCTAGATCAGCAATAAACAATGAATACAGATTCTAAAACAAAAGCAGAGTACTTTATTGCTATAGAAATCAGAACTTAAACATAAACAACTAGGAGTTCATGACTTCCCCAACAAAGAGAGACTACTCCATGCTAATAAAATAAACACACAAAGAGAATTCAATCACAGCCATGAGCATGAAAAGAAAACAAGTACAGAAAACCCCCTTTCAGGACTGCCCTTAGCTTCCTCTCTTGCCTTGGCTTACAATCTCTTTCCTCCTCCTCTCTAAAGTACGAAGAGGTCGTGCAAGACTCCCTCTGGACTTTCTCTCAACTCCACACTAACTATAAGAATAAGAAAAACAAACTAAAAACTGAAATTCGAACTCAAAAACTGGATGCATGTGCTTTGCCTTGGACCTCATTTTATAGCAGAAGCTCTGCCCAGAACTTGTAATTTTGGCCTCTGTCCAGGGGTATGAATTGTGACTTACCGACCTCCGAATTTTTTGAAATTACATCCGAACCTTCCTCACATAGTCCTTGACATGTGTACGAAATTTTAAGTCATTCTGAGTTGGGAAACTTGAGATATCACCTTGAGAAGTAGAACTGCTTCTGCTGCCAATTCCAGCACTGGGTCCACCACTTTGAAAATATAAAACTCCACAAACCCGACTTGGATTGGCCTGATTTTCCGTGTCATGATTCTCAATCCTCTCAGGAGGATGTGGTCCAAATTTTGATCCAATTCGAATTCGAGATCTCCAGATATGGCCTCTTCAATCTCGAACTTGTACTTTCATTTTATGGCAGTAATTTCCTTCTTTGTCTTGGACTTCTCTTCTTGACCATTCAATGCACCTAGACTCTGGAAATATATCATAAAATCTTCGTGGATACCTTCCTTAACCAATTAGGACTTCTTCTTCCAAGTCTGGGCTTGATTGGTAGTCAGAATCCCGAGATTTCCGCAAGTCACGAAGCTGAGTCAGCAGTGCGGTCGCGCCGAATTGTTCTTTGCTTTGGCGCGGTCGCGCCGAATTGTTCTTTGTTTTGGCGCGGTCGCGCCACTGGAGCAGAAATTTTGTCTTAGTCTGGAGCACTGCCTTCGGGTCCTATATGAGGAAGGATTCTTCATGGCGCGGTCGCACCACTTAATCCTGAAGAATTGGCGCAGTCGCGCCACTCCTTAGACTCCTTGACGACTTCCCAAATTAGAACTTGGCATTTATGTAAGGAAACAGTGAGGCACGGCAGTGCCACAGGTAGCGCCCTCTTCATGGCGCGGTAGCGCCCTCGTTGGGCGTGGTCGCGCCATTTCACATTCACGAAGTGTCCTCTTTTCAGCTCTACTAGCCGTTGGGAATCTTTTGGATTTCTTTGAATTGTTGAACATTTTTCCAGCGCGGTCACGCCAGAATCGGCGCGGTCGCGCCATTCCCTTTTTTGCTTGGTTTTGCTCCTTTTTCCTTCATTATTCCTCAGAATTTAGATTTTCTTCTTTTACAAGGTACCTGAGACACAAAACATGTATTTGAGTTATATTTGTCACTTTCATGCTCATAATCAAATCAAATTAGGAATTTATGCTCATTAAATCATGCATAAATAAGTGTCTTTTGGACGCTTATCACAACCCCAAACTTAAACCTTTGCTCGTCCTCGAGCAAACTCGGAAATAAATACCAGATAGATCTGTAAAGACTTAAGAAAAGTTCAGTGATCCTCCCTACTAAAGTTTCAAAATAGATGATTTACTCCTTTCCTAATGATGGTTCTTTTTACTTAGTCAAAATAGATTTCGAATTTTCTTCAAATTTTTTAAAGATGAACATGCCCATACAAGTGAGAAGTCTCAATTCAACTCCATAAGCTAACCATCAGTCCACTCTCCACTAACCTGAAGGATTTCTCAATTCTTATCAATAGGTCTTTATGGGTTGTAACGAGGCAGGGGTAATGGGTATGATGAAGATTTTTTGTTTTCTTTTGGGTTTTATTTTCCTCCTCATATCCATTTTCCATTTTCCTGAGCATGAATTAGATTTGTGACATTTCCTCCAAGCTCTTCCACCCCAAACTTATTCTTTTGCATTGATCCCTCTGTTTTTTCTTTTTCCCTCTTATTTTTTTTTTTCTTCTTCTTGCCATGTATCTTTTTCTTTGGGTTTTGTTCCGAGTCTAGCTTACCTCGTCGGTTGACTCAGAGTCCCTAATCTTGCTGAGGCCCGAGACCCGGTGCACACACGATGTGGCTTTTCCCTTAACTAACCCACAACCTTTTCTTTCTTTTTCCTTGGCTTTGTTTGGAGTCCTGCTTACCTTGTCAATTGACTCAGAGACCCTAAGCTTGCTGAGGCCCGAGTCCCGGTGCACACACAAGGTGGCCTTTCTTTCTTTTCCTCTCTTGCTCCTTCTCCCCCTTCACAATGAAATATTTCTATACCCTTCATCCATCCCTCCTTATAACTTCAAAATCTTTATCCATGCTCATTCAAACAGAACACTTCAATAATTTGGAGAATCAAGGGTCAATAAGAAACAAGTTTAATTATCACTAAGGCTGGTTCATGTAGCATGGGACATTGAAACAAAACAGGGATCTTTTCGGCCCAAGATCTTTGACAAAAGGTGATGCAACTTGTGCATTTCAATGGGTGGCTTTGAAAAAGGCTCAAACGATTTTTAAACAGGTGCCTAAATCACCTCAGAATTTTGAAAACCTTTCTCTGTTTCGCCTCAAGTTTTCCTCAGGTTGGTTCTAGTGATTGAAATCGACTTGCTCACTTGTACTTTGTTTTTGAAAACTGTTTTTAAAGAAAAATTCTCATCCATTCAAGACTAAGCATCTGAACTAATATATTTCTCCAGAAAGTGAATCATGCTATTCATATGAACAGGGGTTTTCACTGGTCTTTTTCAAAGTCTTTATTGGATTTTTTGGTGAAAAAACAGTGCTTTCAGATCCCTGCATGAAAAGTATCCCACCCCAAACTTAAAATTTTTCAAATCCCCTTAAAATTGGATGAAGAGTAACCCACCCCAAACTTAAAAAATGCTTTGTCCTCAAAGCAGCAGTAAACATAGGAGTGATAGAGATACTTTTCCGACTTTCTGGGTGGAGTGAGGTTGGATGGATTACCCTTAGAGGCTTTTGCATTCTGCTCTCATGAGTTAGTGATAAAAATTTGCATGATTTTCAGCAATTAAAAATGAAAATTGACTAGAAGTGTCTCTTAGGCATAAAATGTGTCTTAAGAAGAATACCTGCAATGGAGGTTTTGTTGTCTCACCTCTGTAGTGGCCAAATCTCGTCAACCCAGTGGCGCGGCCGCGCCAGAATTTGGCGCGGCCGCGCCGAGTAATTCCTTGAAATTATTAGATTCTGAATGTGATTTTCAATATTTCCAGTTTGGACAATTAAATATTAGAGAGAGACATGCTTTGGAGTGATTTTCATATATTTTCATTGGAAGAATGAAGAAGTGCATGCTTTGAGACAAATCATTGAGAGTAAAAACATAATTTCATTGATATGAATGGAGATTGAGTACATATTAATGAAATTTAATTTAGCACACTCTCAGACATAATCACACACAAAAACAAGATCACACACAAAATAAAAAGAACAAGTCAAAAGATCTAAGCAAAAGCTAAAAAAAAATCTATTCTTCTCCTTCTTCATCTTCTTCTTCTTCCTCTTCACCTTCTTCTTCTTCAGAGGTATCTCTTGTGGGCAGCTGATCTTCTGGAATGCCTTCCTGTTTAGCCCACAATTTCCACATCTTCTTGTTGTATGTGGCCAGTTTTCCCATCTTCTTTTCCAACCCTCTCATCCTCTCATGGAGGGCAGCCATGTCCATATCCTTGGATGTGCTAGAACTTGCTGCTGATCTGGTTGGTGGGTGGTCTCTCATAATTTGCTTCACTGAGCTAGCTGAAATACTTCTGGGAACTTTTTCCATTTGCTCTGTGGAGCTCAGTGCAATCCCATTTGCCAAACAGATGGTAGTGATGAGAGAAGGGAAAGGGAGTCTTCCTCTCTTGTGGTGTGCCATATCCATGATTTGCCTATGAATGATGTCCCCCACATTGATGGGAATGCCTTCAAATAAAGCTTGGAGGAAGTAGGCTCTTTCTGGTGTGATTTCAGTAAAGTGGGACGTAGGGGTCAACTTGGTAAACAGGAATAGAGACCACACCTTAACATCTACATGCATGTCCTGTCTCTGAAAATGCAGTAATTTTCCTCTTCTGGTTCCCACTTTGCTCCCCTTGGGCATAACCTCTCTGCAATCGCTGTTGCACTGACCTCTTCTCTTAAAACATTCAGTGGTTCGGTGGGCTCACCATGAGTGTTCAAGTAGTTGTTGATGTCATGTGGGTATACCTTGATCCATTTTCCCCTTATAAAGAATTGCCACATTTTTTTATCTGGCAAATTGGCATAAAATTCTTGGACCAGTGTGATGTTAGCTTGTGTAGGAACCTGTACCCATTGGTTCAACCCCCTTGCTTATATCATGGCTCCATATCGTTCCTTTATGAGCTCATCCATAATAAAACCCCTTGCCATGTGGACATTGCATTTGGATAGTATGGCATTGAACCTCTTGTGTCCATCTTCTGTGACAAACCTCTCTTTATCCCACATTTTTGCCACTTTTGCTTTTGACCTTTGGTAGCATTTTTGGGTTGGCATAGTTGTGCAAAAAAATGACTTCTGGCCTTTTTGGGGGACTTGGTTCTCTCTGGTCTGATTTTGGTTTGGGCTGCAAAGTGGGGCGTTGGAAAGCTCTAAGAGTGTACTTTGACGCTCTGAAATTTCTTTTCGAAAATAGTTCCCAGGTAATTCTATGGTCGGCCCTAAAGGAGGAAAGAAAAAACACTGTTTTTCTGCCCAGAGATTTGCAGAAATCGAAGATAAACCCCTAATTTTGAGAACTTCGTTCTCCCTTGTTCCTCAATGGAAATACCCCAAACCTGGACTAAATTAAACTAGGAAGTACCCTCTGTGTGTTCGTTCCTTTTGTTTTGGGAGCTTGATTCCAGATTTTTCCAAAATTGACCTGAAAAGTGCATACACCGAACTATTTTTCTGCTTGAACAATGTTCTGCGCCGAATTCCGAGTTGTTTCCGGCGGTTTCTGGCAAGATTTCTCTCTGGTGGACGGTGATTTTGAGAGGTTGAAGATGAGGCTCTAGGGTTTTCGCACTGGTTTGAGTTGAAAAGCTTCTGAAATGAGGTTTTAAGCCTCCTAAAGTTCGCCCCGTATGAGTCGAACCGGCGCGGCGACCCCAATGACCGCGCCGGTTCAAAACATACTGTTTTGGATTTCGCGATCTGGCGCGGTCGCGCCAGTTCCAGTTTTTGAAAATTTTATTGTTTTTTATTTTTTTATTTTTTTGTGGTTTTCTGTTTTTATGAAAGCTGTAAATTTTTACCTAACACTCTCCTATCCTAGGTCTAGTAAAAGTAGTGAAAATAATTCAAAGTCTCCTACAAGTTCAAACAAATCCTAAAATTTTGTAAAAAAGAAAAACTATTCAAATCAGCTCTCACTCCAAGTCCTACTTCTATTCCTACACTACCAGATATATTATGGCTTCAATTTATCAAATGTACAACAGAGGCTTCAGATAGAAACCTCTCTTTATAGAGTTTTAGCCTATGCCCATTCACCTTGAATTCTTCTCCATCTTTTAGGTGTTTAATCTCAATTACCCCAAAGTTTGTTACCCCTACCACTTCATATGGTCCTTGCCATCTAGACTTCAATTTCCCAGGAAAGAGTTTTAATCTGGAATTGTATAGGAGTACTTTCTGGCCTACCTCAAAATATTTCGTCCTGATATTTTTGTCAAGCCACCTCTTTGTTTTAAGCTTGTAGAGTCTAGCATTTTCATAAGCCCAGTACCTCATCTCTTCTAACTCATTCAAATCCAGCAATCTCTTCTCTCCTGCCTTTTGCACATCAAAATTTAAGAATTTAGTGGCCCAGTATGCTCTATGTTCTAATTCCACAGGTAAGTGACATGCTTTTCCATATACCAATCTAAAAGGTGTAGTGCCAATGGGAGTTTTGTAGGCTGTCCTATATGCCCAGAGAACATCATCTAACTTCATAGCCCAATCCTTTCTTGAGAGGCTGAAAATTTTCTCAAAGATTCGTTTAAGCTCTTGATTTGACACTTCAACTTGCCCACTTGTTTGAGCATGGTATGGTGTAGCCACTTTATGCCTCACCCCAAACTTTTTAAGCAAGGTAGCAAATTGGGTGTTGCAAAAATGCTTCCCACCATCACTGATTATAGCTCTAGGTGCTCCAAATCTGGTAAAAATATTTTTTCTTAAGAATTCTAAGACCACTCTTGCATCATTGGTCCTAGTAGCTATGGCTTCTACCCATTTAGAAATATATTCAACAACCACCAAGATATATTCAAAACCATAGGAAGATGGAAAAGGACCCATAAAATCGATACCCCACAAATCAAACAATTCACAGACCAATATGTTAGTGAGAGGCATTTCATCTTTTCGAGATACATTACCTGTCCTTTGACATCTATCACAAGTGGATACATACCTCTTTGCATCTTGATAGAGTGTGGGCCAATAGAAAACTGATTGCATCACCTTTGCTGCTGTTCGGTTTGAGCTGAAGTGTCCTCCGGCTTCTCCATCATGGCAATGCTTCAGAATTGATTCAAACTCAGTTTTTGCTACACACCTTCTTATCACTTGATCCGGACAGATTTTGTAGAGGTAAGGATCTTCCCAAAAATAGTATTTCACATCAGCAAGGAATTTCTTTCTTTGCTGCCAGCTTAGATCCTTTGGAATCCACCCACCTACAAGAAAATTTGCAAAATCAGCAAACCAAGGTGTTTGGAATGATAGTTTATTTATCTGACATATAATTTCATCCGAAAAGAGTTCAGAAATCCCCCTTTTCTCTACTTCCTCAGTCTCAAGCCTGGATAAGTGATCTGCCACCACATTCTCAGCCCCCTTTTTATCCTTGATCTCAATGTCAAATTCTTGAAGGAGAAGGATCCACCTGATCAGTCTAGGCTTGGAGTCCATTGCAAAGAGATGTCTAAGAGTTGCATGGTCAGTATACACAACAACTTTCGAACCTATTAAATATGATCTAAATTTTTCAAAAGCATACACTACAGCCAATAGCTCTTTTTCAGTGGTGGTGTGATTTAATTGTGGCCCAGTGAGTGTGTGGCTAGCATAATAGATGGTGTGAAAAAAAATTTCTTTTCTTTGCCCAAGCACAACCCCTACAGCATAATCACTAGCATCACACATCAATTCAAAGGGTATGGTCCAATCCGGAGCAACTACAATGGGTGCTGATATCAGTCTTTCTTTTAGGAGTTTAAATGCATGCAAACAGTCATCATCAAAATTAAATTTCGCATCTTTCATGAGCAGATTTGATAATGGTTTTGCAATTTTTGAAAAGTCTTTGATAAACCTCCTATAAAAACCTGCATGTCCTATGAAGCTTCTTATGCCTTTTATGTTTGTAGGTGGAGGTAATTTTTCAATCACCTCTACCTTTGCTCTATCAACCTCAATACCTTTCTCTAAAATTTTGTGGCCCAACACAATGCCTTCACTCACCATAAAGTGGCACTTCTCCCAATTCAGAACCAGATTGCTTTCTTCACATCTTGCTAGGACCAGCTCTAAATTTTTCAAACAAGTTTCAAACGTCAGTCCATAAAGAGTAAAGTCATCCATGAAGATTTCCATAAAATTTTCAATGAAATCATGAAAGATAGCAATCATGCATCGCTGAAAAGTAGCTGGTGCATTACATAATCCCAAAGGCATTCTCCTATATGCAAAGGTTCCATATGGGCAAGTAAAAGTGGTTTTATCTTGGTCTTCAGGGGCAATAGGAATTTGAAAATACCCAGAATAACCATCCAAAAAGCAATAAAATTTGTTACCTGCCAATCTCTCAAGCATTTGGTCAATGAAGGGTAAAGGAAAATGGTCATTTCTAGTTGTTGAATTTAATTTTCTATAATAAATACTGACTCTCCATCCAATCACCATCCTAGTGGGTATTAACTCATCGTCTGAATTTTTTACGACTGTTATTCCACCCTTTTTAGGCACTACTTGGACAAGACTGACCCATTTGCTATCAGAAATGGGATAGATGATACATGCATCCAGCAACTTTACCACTTCCTTCTTGACCACTTCTTGCAAGGTCGAATTTAGCCTTCTCTGAGGTTGGATTGTTGGCTTGAAAGAGTACTCCATCAAAATTTTATGCATGCATGTGGTTGGGCTGATTCCCTTGATATCTGCAATTGTCCACCCAATAGCTTTCTTATGCTTGCTCAGCACCTTGATCAAAAGCTCTTCCTCCCTAACATTCAAACAAGAAGAGATAATTACTGGTTTTGCATTATTTTCAAGATAGACATATTTCAAAGAACTAGATAAGGGTTTTAGTTCAAGTTGAGATGAGTCTTTGATTTCAGTCCCCTTTTTATCCTCTTCTTTGTTGCTTTCAGCCTCTAATTGCTCTACTTCTTGCTGCATGAGGGGATCATCATCTTCCTTGGTGCATGATTGAACCAAGCACCTTTCCAAGCTGTCCTTCATCATGACTTCTTGCTGAACATGTTCTGCACATACATCAATCACATCAATAAAATAACATGTATCATCACAAGTATTGGAATGACTTTTAATAGCTTGTTTAATGTCAAATACAATTTCTTCATCATTTAATCTGAGAGTTAATTTTCCTTGTTTGACATCAATTAGTGCAGCTACCGTGGCTAAGAATGGTCTCCCAAGAATCAGTGGTAATTCCCAATCCACCTCCATGTCCAGCACCACAAAATCGCATGGGTAGATGAATTTTCCAATTCTGACCAGCACGTCCTCAATCAGTCCATTAGGTTTTTTGGTTGATCTATCAGCAAATTGGAGCATGATATTTGTTTCCTTAAGCTCTCCAAGATTTAGTTTTCTGCAAATGGACAAAGGCATCAGATTTATGCTTGCTCCTAAGTCACATAACACTTTGTTAAATTTGAAATTGTCGAATTCACAAGGTATAGTGAAACTCCCTGGATCTTTAAGCTTGGTAGGCAATTGATTTTTTAATATTGCACTACAATTTTTTGTTAGCATCACTGTCCCTTGCTCCTCAATTTTTCTCTTTCCTGAAAGCACCTCTTTAAGAAATTTAACATATTGTGGCATCTGCATTAGAGCTTCTACAAAAGGAATGTTAATTTCTAGCTTCTTAAAGATATCAATAAACTTTAAAAATTTGTCCTCTAACTTATCCTTTTTAGCTCTTGCTGGATATGGTAAGGTATCCACATTTATATCAGCATTGGAAAGAGAAGACTTACCTCTTTGTTTTTGCTGTCTACTTACCTCTCTTTCTTCTTTTTGTTCGTCTCCTTCCTTGTCTTGCTGCTGGTTTGCTCTGTTCTCCTCCACCTGAGGTTCCTGTTGCTCTTCTAAAACCTTCCCACTTCTCAAAGTGATGGCTTTGATCTGTTCCTTTGGGTTAGTTTCAGAATTACTAGGTAAAGTTCCTTTGTACCTACCAGATATAGAATTTGCCAGCTGCCCCAGTTGTATTTCCAAATTTCGGATTGATGCCTCTTCGGTTTGAAGTCTGGCTTCAGTCCGAGCTTCTCCTTTCTCTTGATTTGCTAGAATCTTCGAAATCATGTCCTCAAGATTGGATTTTTGTTCTGGTTCTAGTGCTGCTTTTTGGAATCTAGGTGGTGGTCTTGTTTGACCAATATGCTAATCAAACACTTTACCATCTGAGATACATCCCAATTGTGGAAATAAGATAAAACTTATAGAAAATAAATTATAATCAATTACATCATTTTAAAACTACACAACATTTAAAAAATTCGCCTCCTATTGTGCACTCGGATTACTGGCGACTTCTCCCCCAGATACAACGGACCTCTTTGACTCACACGTGCATCGAGTTGACTCAACTCGCAAACTTTTTCACAACCATTTTTGACTGCTTATCCGAATCGAACACACTTTTCACTTTCCAAGTGTTTCTCAAGTCACCACTCTCTGATCTATTGAACCCAATTTATAGGGTTCCCTGGGCACTTGTGTGAAAAGAAAATTTTGCCCTCGAGTCCGATCTGACCGTTCATCTGTAACCGACTTGATCTGATCTCTCCGATCAGATCTGTAACTGCTTCGATCCGACCATCGACATATAACCAACTTGATATTATAGATTAGATCAATAACCGTGTCAATAAACGGTTTGATCTAGATCTATCTCAACGGTCATTTCGAATATAAAATGGATATAAAATGGAGGTGCCGAGTAACGAACCAAGGACCTCTCATATGCTAATCGGCACTTTACCATCTGAGATACATCCCAATTGTGAAAATAAGAGAAAACTTATAGAAAATAAATTAAAATAAATTCCATCAACGGACCTTGTGCTTTGGGATTACTCGCAGATTCTCCCCAAGATACAATGGCCCTTGTTGACTCACTCGTGCACCGAGTTGACTCAACTCGAACTTTTCACAACCTTTTTTGACTGCTTATCCGAATCGAACACGAGCTCTTTCGGAACTTGGATCGACCAGAGAATATCTCTGATTTATCCTTTCAAACTCAAGAACCAACGAGAACTTCACGAACTCTCAAGATCAGAGCACTTTTCACTTTCCACGTGTTTCTCTAATCACTACTCTATTGATCTGTGGAACCCAATTTATAGGGTTCCCAGGACAATTGTGTGAAAAGACACTTTTGCCCTCCAGTCCGATCTGACCGTTCATCTGTAACCGACATCATCTGATCTGTCCGATCAGTATCAAATCTGTAACTCCTCCAATCCGACCATCGACCTACAACCAACTTGATTTGATGGATCAGATCAATAACCGTGTTAATCAACGGTCTGGATCTAAATCTATCTCAATGGTCAAATCGAAGTCAACTCTGATAAAATATCAAAAATGGAAAAATATAAAGGGATCTCAAATGGAGGTGCCGAGTAACGAACCCAGGGCCTCTCATATGCTAATAAAGTACTTTACCAACCAATTGTGGAAATAAGATAAAACTTAAGGAAAATAAATTAAAAAAAAATACATCATTTTAAAACTACACAATATTTAAGAAATTTGCCTCCTATTATGCACTGGGATTACTGGCGACTTCTCCCCAAGATACAACGGACCTTGTTGACTCACTCGTGCACCGAGTTGACTCAACTCACGAACTTTTTCAGAACCTTTTTTGACTGCTTATCTGATTCGATCACACTTTTCACTTTCCCGGAGTTTCTCAAGTCACCACTCTACTGATCTATGGAACCCAATTTATAGGGTTCCCGGGTCACTTGTGTGAAAAGACAATTTTGCCCTCCAGTCCGTTCTGACCGTTCATCTGTAACAGACTTGATCTGATCAGTCCGTTCAGATCTCTAATCTGTAACTACTCCGATCTGACCATCGACCTATAACCAACTTGAATTGATGGATCAGGTCAATAACCGTGTCAATCAACGGTCTGGATCTAGATCTATCTCAACGGTCATATCGAACTCATCTCTAATAAAATATTAAAGATGGAATAATATAAATGGATATCAAATGGAGGTGACGAGTAACGAACCCAGGACCTCTCATATGCTAATCAAGCACTTTACCATCTCAGATACATCCCAATTGTGGAAAAAAGATAAAACTTATAGAAAATAAATTAAAACGAATTACATCAATTTAAAACTACAAAACATAGTTAGAAATATATGTGCACAAATCACTCAAGATACGGTAACAACAATTGAACAATTTACATTTCCAGAAACCAAATATATGTGCGTACCTCATAGCCGAACAACAAAACTGAAAATAATTTAAGTAATTTAATCAAGAAAATATGGCGGAAAGGTAATACATCTGGTGTAAAACTACACAACGATTTCGAAAGAAATACGCCACCTATTATGCTCTGGGATTACTGGCAGCTTCTCCCCAAGATACAACGGACCTTGTTGACTCACTCATGCACCGAGTTGACTCAACTCACGAACTTTTTCAGAACCATTTTTGACTGCTTATCCGAATCGAACATTAACACTTTCTGAACTTGGATCGACCAGAGAATATCTCTGATATCTCCTCTCAAACTCAAGAACCAACAAAGAACTTCACGAACTCTCAAGATTAGTGCACTTTTCACTTTCCAAGTGTTTCTCAAATCACTACTTTACTGATCTGTGGAACCCAATTTATAGGGTTCCCTGGCCACTTGTGTGAAAAGACAATTTTGCCCTCCAGTGCGATCTGGCCGTTCATCAGTAATCGACTTGATCTGATCTGTCCGACCAGATCTCAGATCTGTAACTCCTCTGATCTGACCATAGACCTATTACCAACTTGATTTGATGGATCAGATCAATAACCGTGTTAATCAACGGTCTGGATCTCGATCTATCTCAACGGTCATATCGAACTCATCTCTAATAAAATATCAAAGATGGAATAATATAAAGGGATCTCAAATGGAGTTGTCGAGTAAAGAACCCAGGACATCTCATATTCTAATCAAGCACTTTACCATCTGAGATACATCCCAATTGTGGAAATAAGATAAAACTTATAGAAAATAAATTAAAATAAATTATATCATTTTAAAACTACACAACTTTTAAGAAATTCGCCTCCTATTGGTTACCGTGTCACTTGTGTGAAAAGGCACTTTTGACCCTTGACTCACTCATGCACCGAAGTTGACTCAACTCATCAAGAACCATTTTTTAACAAACTTGATCCGATCTAT
The DNA here is from genome assembly GCA_019845555.1 of Aristolochia fimbriata. Classification (NCBI taxonomy): domain Eukaryota; kingdom Viridiplantae; phylum Streptophyta; class Magnoliopsida; order Piperales; family Aristolochiaceae; genus Aristolochia; species Aristolochia fimbriata. The sequence continues at coordinate 21,496,262 of CM034081.1, forward strand.
CCAATTGGAGATCTCAGAATATCTCTGATTTCTCCTCGATCAAACTCAAGAACCTATAACCAACTTGAATTGACGGATCAGGTCAATAACCGTGTCAATCAACGGTCTGGATCTAGATCTATCTCAACGTTCATATCGAACTCATCTCCGATAAAATATCAAAGATGGAATAATATAAATGGATCTCAAATGGAGGTGCCGAGTAACGAACCTTGGACATCTCATATGCTAATCAAGCACTTTACCATGTGAGATACATCCCAATTATGGAAATAAAATAGGACTTATAGAAAATAAATTAAAATGAATTACATCAATTTAAAACTGCCAAACATTGATAGAAAATTATGTGCACAAATCACTCAAGATCACGATAAAATATCACAATTGAACAATTTACATCAAATGGAGAAAACCAAATATAACCTCATATGCTAATCAAGCGTTTTACCAACAGATACAAATAATTTATATTAATTTAATCAAAAGAAACTGGAAAGGTAAAATACATCATTTTAAAACGTGTAGTCAACGATTTAAGAAAATCGCCACCTATTGTGAATTGGGATTATAGGCAGCTTCTCCCCAAGATACAACGGACCTTGTTGACTCACTCATGCACCCGAGTTGACTCAACTCACAAACTTTTTCAGAACCATTTTTGACTGCATATCCGAATCGAACACGAACTCTTTCGAAACTTGGATCGACCAGAGAATATCTCTGATATCTCCTCTCAAACTCAAGAACCAACGAGAACTTCACGAACTCTCAAGATTAGAGCACTTTTCACTTTCCAATTGTTTCTCAAATCACTACGCTACTGATATGTGGAACCCAATTTATAGGGTTCCCTAGGCACTTGTGTGAAAAGTCATTTTTACCCTCCTGTTCGATCTGACCGTTCAACTGTAAGCGACTTGATCTGATCTTTCCGATCAGATCTCAGATCTGATCTTTCCGATCAGATCTCAGATCTGTAACTCCTCCGATCCGACCATAGTCCTATAGCCAACTTGATTTGATGCATCACATGAATAACCGTGTTAATCAACGGTCTGGATCTAGATCTATCTCAACGTTCATATCGAACTCATCTGTGATAAAATATCAAAAATGGAATAATATAGAGGGATCCCAAATGGAGGTGCCGAGTAACGAACCCAGGGCCTCTCATATGCTAATCAAGCACATTACCATCTGAGATACATCCCAATTGTGGAAATTGGATAAAACTTATAGAAAATAAAATATAATAAATTACATCATTATAAAACTACACAACATTTAAGAAATTCGCATCCTATTGTGCACTCGGATTACTGGCGACTTCTCCCCAAGATACAACGAACCTTTTTCACTCACACGTGCACCGAGTTGACTCAACTCACGAACTTTTTCAAAACCTTTTTTGACTGCTAATCCGAATCGAACATAGTTTTCATTTTCCAAGTGTTTCTCAAGTCACCATTTCTCCTCTCAAATCTATGGAACCAATTTATAGAACTTCCTGGGCAAGGAACTGAAAAGAAAATTTTCAGAGCACTTTTGATTTCCAAGATGTTTCTCTCAAATCACTCGATCCGACCATCGACATATAACCAACTTGATTTGATGTATTAGATCCATAACCGTGTCAATCAACGGTTTGGATCTAGATCTATCTCAACGGTCATAGCGAACTCATCTCTGATAAAATATCAAAGATAGAATAATATAATTGGATCTCAAATGGATGTGCCGAAGTCACGAACCCGGGACCTCTCATCATTTAATGGATCACTTTACCATCTGAGATACATCCCAATTGTGAAAATAAGATAAAACTTATAGAAAATAAATTAAAATCAAAATTCCATCATTTTAAAACTACTCAACATTGGAACAAAATGATGGGATCTCAAATGGAAATCACACATGCCGGTAACAGCAATTGAACAATTTACATAACAAGAAAACAACTATATCGTGAGATACATCCCAATTGTGGCTTCCAAAGAATTTAAAACTTAAATTTAAAATAAATTAAAATAAAATACATCATTTTAAAAGTAGTCATTGATTTAAGAAAGAAATACGCAAGCTATTGTGATCTGGGATTACTGGCAGCTTCTCCCGAAGATACAAGGGACCTTGTTGACTCACTCGTGCACCGAGTTGACTCAACTGACGAACTTTTTCAGAACCTTTTTTGACAGCTTATCCTAATCGAACACGAACTCGTTCAGAACTTGGATCGACCAGAGTATATCTCTGATTTCTCCTCTCAAACTCAAGAACCAACGAGAACTTCACGAACTCTCAAGATCAGAGCACTTTTCACTTTCCAAGTGTTTCTCAAATCACTACTCTATTGATCTGTGGAACCCAATTTATAGGGTTCCCTGGGCACTTGTGTGAAAAGACATTTTTGCCCTCCAGTCCGATTTGACCGTTCATCTATAACCGACTTGATCTGATCTTTCCAATCAGATCTCAGATCTGTAACTCCTCCGATCCGACCATCGACCTATAACCAACTTGATTTGATGGATCAGATCAATAACCGTGTTAATCAACGGTCTGGATCTAGATCTATCTCAACGGTCATATCGAACTCATCTCTGATAAAATATCATTAATGGAATAATATAAAGGGATCTCAAATGGAGGTGCCGAGTAACGAGCCCAGGACCTCTCATATGCTAATCAAGCACTTTAGCATCTGAGATACATCCCAATTATGGAAATAAGATAAAACTTAGGGAAAATAAATTAAAATAAAAGACATCATTTTAAAACTACACAACATTTAAGAAATACGCCTCCTATTGTGCATTGGGATTATAGGAGAGACTTCTCCCAAGATACATCGGACCTTGTTGACTCACTCATGCACGAAGTTGACTCAACTCACGAACTTTTTTTCAGAACCTTTTTTGACTGGTTATCCGAATCGAACACGAACTCTTTTCGAACATTGGAAGTGTTTCTCAAGTCACCATTTCTCCTCTCAAACTATGGAAACCAATTTAGAAGGTTCTGTGGGCTCTCAAGTGAAAAGACACTTTTCCCTCTAGTCCAATGTTTCTCAAATCACTACTGTGACATTGACTTGTGGAACCCAATTTATAGAGGATCAGATCTATAACTTGTGTGAAAAGACTATCGACCAATAACCTACTTGAATTGATGTATTAGATAAATAACCGTGTCAATCAATGGTCTGGATCTAGATCTATCTCAACGGTCATATGGAACTCATCTCTAATAAAATATCTATGATGGAATAATATAAATGGATCTCAAATGGAGGTGCCGAGTAACGAACCTAGGAACTTTCATATGCTAATCAAGCACTTTACCATCTGGGATACATCCCAATTGTGAAAAAAAGATAAAACTTATAGAAAATAAATTAAAATGAATTACATCATTTTAAAACTACACAACATTGTTAGAAAATTATGTGCACAATCACTCATGCTATGGTAACAGCAATTGAACAATTTACATAGCCAGAAAATAAATCCCAATTATGGAAATAAGATCCAAAAAAATTTAAAAATTTAATCAAAAATAAATGGAAAGGTAATACATCATTTTAAGGCGTGTACACAACATTTAAGAAAGAAACCTATTGTAATTGGGATTATTGGCAGACTTCTCCCCAAGATACAACGGACCTTGTTGACTCACTCATGCACCGAGTTCACTCAACTAACGAAAATTTTTCAGAGCCTTTTTTGACTGCTTATCCGAATCGAACACGAACTCTTTCGGAACTTGGATCAATCAGAGAATTTCTCTGATTTCTCCTCTCAAACTCAAGAATCAACGAGAACTTCACGAACTCTCCAGATCAGAGCACTTTCCACATTCCAAGTGTTTCTCAAATCACTACTCTACTGATCTGTGGAATCCAATTTATAGGGTTCCCTGGGCACTAGTGTGAAAAGACACTTTTGTCCTCCAGTCCGATCTGACCGTTCATCTATAACCGACTTGATCGGATCTGTCCGATCAGATCTCAGAACTGTAATTGCTTCGATCCGACCATCGACCTATAACCAACTTCAATTGATGGATCAGATCAATAACCGTCTCAATCAATGGTCTAGATCTAGATCTATCTCAACGGTCATATCGAACTCATCTCTGATAAAATATCAAAGATGGAATAATATAAATGGATCTCAAATGGAGGTACTAAAGTAACGAACCGGGACCTCTCATATGCTAATCAAGCACTTTACCATCTGAGATACATCCCAATTGTGGAAATAAGATAAAAGTTATTGAAAATAAATTAAAATGAATTCCATCATTTTAAAACTACACAACATTGTTAGGAAATTATGTGCACAAATCACTCTAGATACGGAAACACCAATTGAACAATTTACATAAGCAGAAACCAAATATATGTGCGTACCTTGTAGCCGAACCGCTTCCAAATAATTTACAGTAATTTAATCAACTGTAACTGGAAAGGTAATACCTGGTCAGAGGCATGTAGTCACTGACTTCGAAAGAAATACACCACCTATTGTGCACTAGGATTACTGGCACCCTCTCCCCAAGATACAACGGACCTTGTTGACTAACTCGTGCACCGAGTTGACTCAACTGACGAACTATTTTAGAACCTTTTTTGACTACTTATCCGAATCGAACACGAACGCTTTCGGAACTTGGATCGACCAGAGAATATCTCTGATTACTCCACTCAAACCCAAGAACCAATGAGAACTTCACGAACTCTCAAGATCAGAGCACTTTTCACTTTCCAAGTGTTTCTCAAATCACAACTCTACTGATCTGTGGAACCCAATTTATAGGATTCCCCGGGCACTTGTGTGAAAAACACTTTTACCCTCCAGTCTAATCTGTAAAGACCATTCATCTAGATAACCGACTTGATCTTGATCTGATCTATCGGATCAGATCTCAGATCTGTAACTCCTCCGATCCGACCATCGACCTATAACCAACTTCATTTGATGGATCAGATCAATAACCGTGTTAATCAACGGTGCGGATATAGATCTATCTCAACGGTCAAATCGAACTCATCTCTCGATAAAATATCAAAGATGGAACAATATAAAGGGATCTCAAATGGAGGTGCAAGTAACGAACCCGGGGACCTCTCATATGCTAATCAAGCACTTTACCATCTCGAGATACATCCCAATTGTGGAAATAAGATAAAACTTATAAAACATAAATTAAAATAAATGACGTCATTTTAAAACAACACAACATTTCAGAAATACGCCTCCTATTGTGCACTAGGATTACTAGAGCTTCTCCGCAAGATACAACGGACCTTGTTGACTCACTCATGCACCGAAGTTGACTCAACTCTCGAACTTTTTCAGAACCTTTTTGACTGGTTATCCGAATCGAACACGAACTCTTTCGAACTTGGATTCCAAGAGAATATCTCAAGACTTTCTCCTCTCAAACTCAAGAACCAAAGATAGGGTTCTCGGGAACTCTCAAGAAAAGAGCACTTTTCACTTTCCAAGTGTTTTTCTCAAATCAACTCCATCTGATCTGTGGAACCCAATTTATAGGATTCCACGGGGGCACTTGTGTGAAAAGACACCTTAACCCCTTGAATTGATCTGACCGTTCAATAACCGTGTTGATCAACAATCGGATCTAGATCTATCAGATCGGTCATATCGAACTCATCTCGATAAAATATCAAAGATGGAATAAACCAACTTCATTTAAATGGATCAGATCAATAAACGTGTTAATCAGCGATCTGGATATGCTAATCTATCTCTTTGGTCAAATGAGAACATCCCAATTCTGGAAATAAGATAAAATATCAAAAATGGAACAAAATAAAGGGATCAATTTAAAAATGGACAACATTGTTAGAAAATTATTTGCACAAATCACAGGACATCTCATATGCTAATCAATTGAACAATTTACCATAACCAGAAACCAAATACATCCCAATTTTGGAAATAAGATCCAAAAACTTAAATTTAATCAAATTAAATGGAAAATTAATCATTTTAAAACTACACAACATTTAAGAAATTCGCCACCTATTGTGAATTGGGATTATAGGCGACTTCTCTCCAAGATACATCGGACCTTGTTGACTCACTCATGCACCGAGTTGACTCAACTCACGAACTTTTTCAGAACATTTTTTGACTGGTTATCCGAATCGAACACGAACTCTTTCGAACTTGGATCGACCAGAGAATATCTCTGATTTCTCCTCTCAAACTCAAGAACCAAAGAGAACTTCACGAACTCTCAAGATCAGAGCACTTTTCACTTTCCAAGTGTTTCTCAAATCACTACTCTACTGATCTGTGGAACCCAATTTATAGGATTCCCTGGGCACTTGTGTGAAAAGACACTTTTGCCCTCCAGTCTGATCTGACCGTTCATCTGTAACTGACTTGATCTGATCTGTCAGATCTCAGATCTGATCACTAACTCCTCCGATCCGACCATCGACCTATAACCAACTTCTTTTGATGGATCAGATCAATAACCGTGTAAATCAACGGTCTGGATATAGATCTATCTCAACGTGCAAATCGAACTCATCTCTGATAAAATATCAAAGATGGAACAATATAAAGGGATCTCAAATGCAGGTGCCGAGTAATGAGCCCAGGACCTCTCCTATGCTAATCAAGCACTTTACCATCTGAGATACATCCCAATTGTGGAAATAAGATAAAACTTAAAGAAAATAAATTAAAATAAATTACTTCATTTTAAAACTACACAACTTTTAAGAAATTCGACTCCTATTGTGAATTGGGATTATAGGCGACTTCTCCCCAACATACATCGGACCTTGTTGACTCACTCATGCACCGAAGTTGACTCAACTCACGAACTTTTTTCAGAACCTTTTTTGACTGGTTATCCGAATCGAACACGAACTTTTCACTTTGGAACTTGGATTCCTAAGTCATATCATCTCTACTAATCAAACTCAAAACCAAATAGAACTTGGGCACGAACTCTCAAAATCACTTTTGCACTTTTCTTTCCAAGTGTTTCTCAAATCACTACTGATCCACTGATCTGTGGAACCCAATTTATAGGATTCAGAATCTGGGCACTTGTGTGAAAAGACCTTAACCAACTTGAATTGATGGATCAGATCAATTCAGAATCAATGGTGCGGATCTAGATCAATCTCGATCATATCGAACTCATCTCTAATAAAATATCAAAGATAGAATAATATAAATGGATTCAATTTGATGGAGGGGATATAACCAACCATTTGATGGATCACATGATAATCAAGCACTTCGGATATAGATACATCCCAACGGTCAAATAAGATAAACCTTATATAAAATAAATAAAAAAATGGAACAATATAAAGGGATCTCAAATGGAGGTGCACAAATCACTCAAGAACAAAGCCAATTGAACAATCTCATATATGCTAATCAAAATTTACCATCGAGATACATCCCAATTGTGGAAATAAGATAAAATTTAAAGAAAATAAATTAAAATAAATTACATCATTTTAAAACTACACAACATTTAAGAAATTCGCCACCTATTGTGAATTGGGATTATAGGCGACTTCTCTCCAAGATACATCGGACCTTGTTGACTCACTCATGCACCGAGTTGACTCAACTCACGAACTTTTTCAGAACCTTTTTTGACTGGTTATCCGAATCGAACACGAACTCTTTCGGAACTTGGATCGACCAGAGAATATCTCTGATTTCTCCTCTCAAACTCAAGAACCAAAGAGAACTTCACGAACTCTCAAGATCAGAGCACTTTTCACTTTCCAAGTGTTTCTCAAATCACTACTCTACTGCTATATGGAACCCAATTTATAGGATTCCCTTGGCACTTGTGTAAAAAGACACTTTTGCCCTCCCGTCTGATCTGACCGTTCATCTGTAACCGACTTGATCTGATCTGTCCGATCAGATCTCAGATCTATAACTGCTCCGATCCGACCAACAACCTATAACCAACTTCATTTGATGGATCAGATCAATAACAACTTCATGTGTTAATCAACGGTAACCGGATATAGATCTATCTCAACGGTCAAATCGAACTCATCTCGATAAAATATCAAAGATGGAATAATATAAAGGGATCTCAAATGGAGGTGCCAAGTAACGAACCCTTGGACCTCTCATATGCTAATCAAGCACTTTACCATCGAGATACATCCCAATTTTGGAAAAATGAGATAAAAATTAAAGAAAATAAATTAAAATAAATTACTTCATTTAAAAAACAACACAACATTGTTAGAAAATTATGTGCACAAATCACTAAACTACATTTAATAGGAATTGAACTATTTACATAACCCAAAAATATAATTGCTTCCAAAAAATTTCAAAAAGTAATTTAATCAACTGTAAATGGAAAGGTAATACCTGGTCTGAGGCGTGTAGTCACTGACTTCGAAAGAAATACGCCACCTATTGTGCTCTGGGATTACTGGCAGCTTCTCCCCAAGATACAACGGACCTTGTTGACTCACTCATGCACCGAGTTGACTCAACTCAAAAACTTTTTCAGAACCTTTTTTGACTGGTTATCCGAATCGAACACGAACTCTTTCGGAACTTGGATCGACCAGAGAATATCTCTGATTTCTCCTCTCAAACTCAAGAACCAATGAGAACTTCACGAACTCTCAAGATCAGAGCACTTTTCACTTTCCAAGTGTTTCTCAAATCACTACTCCACTGATCTGTGGAACCCAATTTATAGGATTCCCTGGGCACTTGTGTGAAAAGACAATTTTGCCCTCCAGTCTGATCTGACCGTTCATCTGTAACTGTCTTGATCTGATCTGTCCGATCAGATCTCAGATCTGTAACTCCTCCGATCCGACCATCGACCTATAACCAACTTCATTTGATGGATCAGATCAACCTATAACCAACTTCATTTGATGGATAGATCTATCTCCTCGGTCAAATCGAACATTTTCATTCGATAAAATATCAAAGATGGAACAATATAAAGGGATCTCAAATGGAGGTGTTAAACAACGATCCAGGACATCTCATATGCTAATCAAGCACTTTACCATCGAGATACATCCCAATTGTGGAAATAAGATAAAACTTAAAGAAAATAAATTAAAATAAATTACATCATTTTAAAACTAACACAACATTTAAGAAATTAAGCCACCTATTGTGAATTGGGATTATAGGCGACTTCTCTCCAAGATACATCGGACCTTGTTGACTCACTCATGCACCGAAGTTGAATCAACTCACGAACTTTTCAGAACCTTTTTTTGATTGGTTATCCGAATCGAAACACGAACTCTTTCGAACTTGGATGACCGAGAGAATATCTCGATTTCTCCTCTCAAACTCAAGAACCAAAGAGAACTTCACGAACTCTCAAGATCAGAGCACTTTTCACTTTCCAAGTGTTTCTCAAATCACTACTCCACTGATCTGTGGAACCCAATTTATAGGATTCCCTGGGCACTTGTGTGAAAAGACACTTTTGCCCTCCAGTCTGATCTGACCATTCATCTGTAACTGACTTGATCTGATCTATCCGATCAGATCTCAGATTTGTAACTCCTCCGATCCGACCATCGACCTATAACCAACTTCATTTGATGGATCGGATAAATAACTTCATTTGATGGATAATCAATAACCCGTGTTAATCAACGATCTGGATATAGATCTATCTCAACGGTCAAATCGAACATCATCTCGATAAAATATCAAAGATGGAACAATATAAAGGGATCTCAAATGGAGGTGCCGAGTAACAAACCTAGGGCCTCTCATATGCTAATCAAGCACTTTACCATCTGAGATACATCCCAATTGTGGAAATAAGATAAAACTTAAAGAAAATAAATTAAAATAAATTACATCATTTTAAAACTACACAACATTTAAGAAATTCGCCTCCTATTGTGCACTGGGATTATAGGCGACTTCTCTCCAAGATACATCGGACCTTGTTGACTCACTCATGCACCGAGTTGAATCAACTCACGAACTTTTTCAGAACCTTTTTTGACTGGTTATCCGAATCGAACACGAACTCTTTCGAAACTTGGATCGACCAGAGAATATCTCTGATTTCTCCTCTCAAACTCAAGAACCAAAGAGAACTTCACGAACTCTCAAGATCAGAGCACTTTTCACTTTCCAAGTGTTTCAAGATCAAATCACTACTCACTTCGTGATCGAGTTGGAACCCAACTTTTTATACATTTTTCCCTGGGCACTTGTGTGAAAAAGACACTTTTTTGCCTTGGATCGATCAAGGGAATATTCATCTGATTTCTCCTCTCAAATCAAGAACCAACCAACTTGAACTTTGATCTCAAGATCAGAGCACTTTTCACTTTCCAAGTGTTTCTCAAATAACTACTCTAATCTGATCTCGATCTATAATTCCTCCGATCCAACCATCGACCTATAACCAACTTCATTTGATGGATCAGATCAATAACCGTGTTAATCAACGGTCTGGATATAGATCTATCTCAACGGTCAAATCGAACTCATCTCGATAAAATATCAAAGATGGAATAATATAAAGGGATCTCAAATGGAGGTGCCAAAAGTAACGAACCCAGGACCTCTCATATGCTAATCAAGCACTTTACCATCGAGATACATCCCAATTGTGGAAATAAGATAAAATTTAAAGAAAATAAATTAAAATAAATTACATCATTTTAAAACTACACAACATTTAAGAAAAATTATGTGCACAAATCACTAAAGAATTGGGATTATATACAATTTCTCTCCAACATACACCGGACCTTGTTGACTCACTCACTCATGCACCGAAGTTGAATCAACTCAACGAATTTTTCAGAACCTTTTTTGACTGGTTATCGAGGTAATAAAGAACGAACTTCTTTCTAAAACTTGGATCTATTGTGGTCTGGGATTATCTCGATTTCCCAAGATCAAACTCAAGTTCCAAAGAGAACTTGACTCAACTCTCAAGAATTTTCAGAGAACTTTTCACTTTCCAATGTTTCTCAAATCACGAACTCTTTCGAACATGGATGGAACCCAATTTATAGATTTTCCTCTCAAACTCAAGTGAAAAGCGAACTTTTGAACTCTCAAGATCAGAGCACTTTTCACTTTCCAAGTTGTTTCTCAAATCACTACTCTATTGATCAGATCTCAGATCTGTAACTCCTTCGATCCAACCATCGACCTATAACCAACTTCATTTGATGGATCAGATCAATAACCGTGTCAATCAACGGTCTGGATATAGATCTATCTCAACGGTCATATCGAACTCATCTCTCGATAAAATATCAAAGATGGAATAATATAAATGGATCTCAAATGGAGGTGCCGAAAGTAACGAACCCAGGACCTCTCATATGCTAATCACACACTTTACCATCTGAGATACATCCCAATTGTGAAAATGAGATAAAAATAATAGAAAATAAACTAAAATGAATAATTCATTTTAAAAACTACACAAATTGTTAAAAAAAAGAGGAAAAAATTTACAAATTTAGATACATCCCAATTGTGGAAATCAAAGAAGATAAAATTTAATCAAAGAAATTTAAAGGTAATACCTGGTCATCATTGTAAAAGTCACTGACCGAAAGAAATATGCCACCTATTGTGCATTGGGATTACAGGCGACTTCTCCCCAAGATACAACGGACCTTGTTGACTCACTCATGCACCGAGTTGACTCAACTCACGAACTTTTTCAGAACCTTTTTTGACTGGTTATCCGAATCGAACACGAACTCTTTTGGAACTTGGATCGACCAGAGAATATCTCTGATTTCTCCTCTCAAACTCAAGAACCAACGAGAACTTCACGAACTCTCAAGATCAGAGCACTTTTCACTTTCCAAGTGTTTCTCAAATCACTACTCTACTGATCTGTGGAACCCAATTTATAGGATTCCTGGGCACTTGTGTGAAAAAGACACTTTTGCCCTCCTGTCCGATCTGACCGTTCATCTCATAACTGACTTGATCTGATTCGATCAGATCTCAGATCAGATCTCAGATCTGTAACTCCTCCCGATCCGACCATCGACCTATAACCAACTTCATTTGATGGATCAGATCAATAACCGTGTTAATCAACGGTCTGGATATAGATCTATCTCAACGGTCAAATCGAACACACATCTCTTATAAAATATCAAAGATGGAACAATATAAAGGGATCTCAAATGGAGGTGCCGAAAGTAACGAACCTAGGACCTCTCATATGCTAATCAAGCACTTTACCATCTCGAGATACATCCCAATTGTGGAAATAAGATAAAACTTAAAGAAAATAAATTAAAATAAATTACATCATTTTAAAACTACACAACATTTAAGAAATTAGCCACCTATTGTGAATTGGGATTATAGGTGACTTCTCTCCAAGATACATCGGACCTTGTTGACTCACTCATGCACCGAAGTTGACTCAACTCCGAACTTTTTTCAGAACCTTTTTTGACTGGTTATCCGAATCGAACACGAACTCTTTCGAACTTGGATCGACCAGAGAATTTCTGATTTCTCCTCTCAAACTCAAGAACCAAAGAGAACTTCCACGAACTCTCAAGATTGAAAGAGCACTTTTCACTTTCCATGTTTTTCTCAAATCACTCACTCTGTTGATCTGATTTGGAACCCAATTTATAGGATTCCCGGGCACTTGTGTGAAAAAGACACTTTTGCCCTCCAAATCTGTCTATCTGATCCGATTGATTTGATGGATCTGATCTTGATCATTTGATGGATCAGATCTCAATTGTTAATCGGTCAGGATCTAGATCTATCTCAATGGTCATATCGAACTCATCTCGATAAAATAACAAAGATGGAATAATGATATGGATCTCAAAACCAAACCAAACGAATTTGATGGATGGATCAATAACCGTGTTTATCATCATCTGAGATACATCCCAATGTGAAAATGAGATAAAAAAAATAGAAAATAAACATAAAATAAATAAAATATCAAAAATGGAACAATAAAAGGGATCTAAAAATGGAGGTGCCAACAAACGAGCCAAAGGACCTCTCATATGCTAATCAAACACTTTACCATAACCAGAGATACATCCCAATGCATTGGAAATAAAGATAAAACTTAAAAAGAAAATAAATTAAAATAAATTACATCATGGAAAAGGTAAAACTACGTGTACAACATTTGAAAGAAATTCGCCACCTATTGTGATTGGGATTATAGGCGACTTCTCTCCAAGATACATCGGACCTTGTTGACTCACTCATGCACCGAAGTTGACTCAACTCACGAACTTTTTCAGAACCTTTTTTTTGACTGGTTATCCGAATCGAACACGAACTCTTTCGAACTTGGATCGACAAGAGAATATCTCTGATTTCTCCTCTCAAACTCAAGAACCAAAGAGAACTTCATGAACTCTCAAGATCAGAGCACTTTTCACTTTCCAAGTGTTTCTCAAATCACTACTCAATTGATCTGATGTGGAACCCAATTTTATAGGATTCCCGGGCACTTGATTTGATGGAAAAGACAATTTTTGCCCTCCGGTCGGGATCTAGATCTATCTCACGGTCAGAATCGACTTGATCTCGATCTGATAAATGATCAAAGATGGAATAATATAAATGTAACTCCTCCGATCCGACCATCGAACCTATAACCTTTCTTCATTTGATGGATGGATCAGATAACCAATATGGACCGATCAAGATAATCCCGATTGTGATATAGATCTATCTCAATAGAAAATAAAAAAATGAACACATCTCGATAAAATATCAAAGATGGAACAATATAAAGGGATCTCAAATGGAGGTGCCAAGTAACGAATTGGACCTCTCATATGCTAATCAAAGCACTTTACCATCTGAGATACATCCCAATTTTGGAAATAAGATAAAACTTAAAAGAAAATAAATAAAAATAAATTACATCATTGTAAAACTACACAACATTTAAGAAATTCGCCACCTATTGTGAATTGGGATTATAGACGACTTCTCTCCAACATATATTGGACCTTGTTGACTCACTCATGCACCGAGTTGACTCAACTCACGAACTTTTTCAGAACATTTTTTGACTGGTTATCCGAATCGAACACGAACTCTTTCAAAACTTGGATCGACCAGAGAATATCTCTGATTTCTCCTCTCAAACTCAAGAACCAAAGAGAACTTCACGAACTCTCAAGATCAGAGCACTTTTAACTTTCCAAGTGTTTCTCAAATCACTACTCTATTGATCTGTGGAACCCAATTTTAAGGATTCCCACGGGCACTTGTGTAAAAAGACTTTTTGATGGATCGGTCTAATCGACCGTTCATCAAAGGCTTGATCTTGATCTATCTCAACGGTCTGATCAGATCTCAGATCTGATAACTCCTCCGATGGAACCATAAATGGACCTATAACCAACTTTTCATTTGATGGATGGATCAGGACCAACTTCATTTGATAATCATCAATAACCATGGATATCATCTATGGATATAAAATCTAGATGAAAAAATCGAAACTCGATAAAATATCAAAGATGGAACAATATAAAGGGATCTCAAATGGAGGTGAAAAATTTAGAATTGAAAACAACCAGGACATCTCATCATATGCTAATCAAGCACTTTACCATCGAGATACATCCCAATTGTGGAAATAAGATAAAACTTAAAGAAAATAAATTAAAATAAATTACATCATTTTAAAAAACTACACAACATTTAAGAAATTTAGCCACCTATTGTGAATTGGGATTATAGGCGACTTCTCTCCAAGATACATTGGACCTTGTTGACTCACTCATGCACCGAAGTTGACTCAACTCACGAACTTTTTTCAGAACTTTTTTTTTTGACTGGTTATCCGAATCGAACACGAACTCTTTTAGAACTTGGATCGACCAGAGAATATCTCTGATTTTTCTCCTCTCAAACTCAAGAACCAAAGAGAACTTCACGAACTCTCAAGATCAGAGCACTTTTCACTTTCCAAGTGTTTCTCAAATCACTACTCCACCGATCTGTGGAACCCAATTTATAGGATTCCCCACGGGCACTTGTGTGAAAAGACACTTTTGCCCTCCAGTCCGATCTGACCATTCAGAACTGTCTTGATCTGATCTTGATCAGATCTCAGATCTGTAACTCCTCCGATCAGATCATCGAGATCTGTAACTTCCTTTGATGGATCGACCATCAACCTATAACCAACTTCATTTGATGGATCAGATCAATAACCGTGTTAATCAACGATCTGGATATAGATCTATCTCAACGGTCAAATCGAACACATCTCTCGATAAAATATCAAAGATGGAACAATATAAAGGGATCTCAAATGGAGGTGCCGAGTAACGAGCCCAGGACCTCTCATATGCTAATCAAGCACTTTACCATCTGAGATACATCCCAATTGTGGAAATAAGATAAAACTTAAAGAAAATAAATTAAAATAAATTACATCATTGTAAAACTACACAACATTTAAGAAATTCGCCACCTATTGTGAATTGGGATTATAGGCGACTTCTCTCCAAGATACATCGGACCTTGTTGACTCACTCATGCACCGAGTTGACTCAACTCACGAACTTTTTCAGAACCTTTTTTGACTGGTTATCCGAATCGAACACGAACTCTTTCGGAACTTGGATCGACCAGAGAATATCTCTGATTTCTCCTCTCAAACTCAAGAACCAAAGAGAACTTCACGAACTCTCAAGAGAAAAGAGCACTTTTCACTTTCCAAGTGTTTCTCAAATCACTACTCTCAATCGATGTGGAACCCAATTTTTATAGGATTCCACGGGCACTTGTGTGAAAAGACACTTTTGCCCTCCGTCCAATCTGATCGTTCATCATTCATAATTGACTTGATTTGATGATCTGATCTGATCAGATCAATCAGATCTCAGATCTAGATCTAACTCTCTCGATCCGACCATCGACCTATAACCAACTTCATTTGATGGATGGAAATATAAAATGGATCATTGGATGGATCGTGATAATCATATGTTAATCAACGATGCGGATATAGATCTATCTCAACGGTGAAAAAATGAGAACAAATCTAGAAAATAAATAAAATATCAAAGATGGAACAATATAAAAGGGATCTCAAATGGAGGTGCCAAATAACTAAAGCCCAGGACATCTCATATGCTAATCAAGCACTTTACCATCTGAGATACATCCCAATTGTGGAAATAAGATAAAACTTAAAGAAAATAAATAAAAATAAATTACATCATTTTAAAACTACACAACATTTAAGAAATTCGCCACCTATTGTGAATTGGGATTATAGGCGACTTCTCTCCAAGATACATCGGACCTTGTTGACTCACTCATGCACCGAGTTGACTCAACTCACGAACTTTTTCAGAACCTTTTTTTGACTGGTGGTTATCCGAATCGAACACGAACTCTTTTGGAACTTGGATCGACCAGAGAATATCTCGATTTCTCCTCTCAAACTCAAGAACCAAAGAGAACTTCACGAACTCTCAAGATCAGAGCACTTTTCACTTTCCAAGTGTTTCTCAAATCACTACTCCACTGATCTGTGGAACCCAATTTATAGGATTCCCGGGCACTTGTGTGAAAAAAGACACTTTTGCCCTCCGGTCCGATCTGACCGTTCATCTCAGAATAACTGACTTGATCTTGATCTGTCGATCTGATCAGATCTCAGATCTCAGACCTATAACTCCTCCGATCCGACCATCGACCTATAACCAACTTCATTTGATGGATCGGATCAATAACCGTGTTAATCAACGGTCGGATATAGATCTATCTCAACGGTCAAATCGAACTCATCTCGATAAAATATCAAAGATGGAACAATATAAAGGGATCTCAAATGGAGGTGCCGAGTAACGAGACCAGGACCTCTCATATGCTAATCAAGCACTTTACCATCTGAGATACATCCCAATTGTGGAAATAAGATAAAACTTAAAGAAAATAAATTAAAATAAATTACATCATTGTAAAACTACACTACATTTAAGAAATTCGCCACCTATTGTGAATTGGGATTATAGACGACTTCTCTCCAACATACATTGGACCTTGTTGACTCACTCATGCACCGAGTTGACTCAACTCACGAACTTTTTCAGAACCTTTTTTGACTGGTTATCCGAATCGAACACGAACTCTTTCGAAACTTGGATCGACCAGAGAATATCTCTGATTTCTCCTCTCAAACTCAAGAACCAAAGAGAACTTCTTCACGAACTCTCAAGATCAGAGCATTTTTTTCTTTTCTTTCCAAGTGTTTCTCAAATCACTACTCCTGATCTTGTGGAACCCAATTTATAGGATTCCCCGGGCACTGTGAAAAGAAAGATCCCACTTTTTGATGGATCGATCTGATCATTGATCAATGTCTTGATCTTGATCAATCTTGATTTCATGGATCTCAGATCTATCTCAATCTCCGATATCTCAATCATCGACTCCGATAAAATAACAAAGATGGAATAATTAATTGGATCTAAAAAGGATCAACCTATAACCAACTTCATTTGATGGATCGGATCAATAACCGTGTTAATCAACGATCTGGATATAGATCTATCTATAGCGGTTAAAATGAAACATTTTTCGATAAAATATCAAAGATGGAACAATATAAAGGGATCTCAAATGGAGGTGCCAAGTAATTGAGCCCAGGGACATCTCATATGCTAATCAAGCACTTTACCATCTGAGATACATCCCAATTGTGGAAATAAGATAAAACTTAAAGAAAATAAATTAAAATAAATTACATCATTTTAAAACTACACAACATTTAAGAAATTCGCCACCTATTGTGAATTGGGATTATAGGCGACTTCTCTCCAAGATACATCGGACCTTGTTGACTCACTCATGCACCGAGTTGACTCAACTCACGAACTTTTTTTCAGAACCTTTTTTTTGACTGGTTATCCGAATCGAACACGAACTCTTTTTGGAACTTGGATCGACAGAGAATATATCTCGATTTCTCCTCTCAAACTCAAGAACCAAAGAGAACTTCACGAACTCTCAAGATCAGAGCACTTTTCACTTTCCAAGTGTTTCTCAAATCACTACTCACTCGATCTGTGGAACCCAATTTTATAGGATTCCTGGGGGCACTTGTGTGAAAAGACACTTTTGCCCTCCAGTCTAATCTGACCGTTCATTTGTATCTTGATCTTGATCAGATCTCAGATCTCAACTGTCTCGATCAGATCTCAGATATGTAACTCCTCCGATCCGACCATCGACCTATAACCAACTTCATTTGATGGATCAGATCAATAACAACTTCATTTGTTAATCATGTTAATCAACGGATATAGATCTATCTCAACGGTCAAATCGAACATCTCTCGATAAATATCAAAGATGGAACAATATAAAGGGATCTCAAATGGAGGTGCCAAGTAACGAAGCCCAGGACATCTCATATGCTAATCAAGCACTTTACCATCTCGAGATACATCCCAATTGTGGAAATAAGATAAAACTTAAAGAAAATAAATTAAAATAAATTACATCATTTTAAAACTACACAACATTTAAGAAATTAAGCCACCTATTGTGAATTGGGATTATAGGCGACTTCTCTCCAAGATACATCGGACCTTGTTGACTCACTCATGCACCGAAGTTGACTCAACTCACGAACTTTTCAGAACCTTTTTTTTGACTGGTTATCCGAATCGAACACGAACTCTTTTCGAACTTGGATCGACCAGAGAATATCTCTGATTTCTCCTCTCAAACTCAAGAACCAAAGAGAACTTCACGAACTCTCAAGATCAGAGCACTTTTCACTTTCCAAGTGTTTCTCAAATCACTACTCCATTGATCTGTGGAACCCAATTTATAGGATCCGGGCACTTGTGTGAAAAAAGACACTTTGCCCCCTCAGTCCTAATCGACCGTTCATGAATGAAGAAACTGACTTGATCTGATCTGATCTCTCAGATCAGATCTCAGATCTGTAACTCCTCCGATCCGACCATCGACCTATAACCAACTTCATTTGATGGATCAGATCAATAACCGTGTTAATCAACGGTCCGGATATAGATCTATCTCAACGGTCAAATCGAAACATCTCGATAAAATATCAAAGATGGAACAATATAAAGGGATCTCAAAATGGAGTGCCGAAAAACAAGCCCAGGACCAGGACCTCTCATATGCTAATCAAGCACTTTACCATCTGAGATACATCCCAATTGTGGAAATAAGATAAAACTTAAAGAAAATAAATTAAAATAAATTACATCATTGTAAAACTACACAACATTTAAGAAATTCGCCACCTATTGTGAATTGGGATTATAGGCGACTTCTCTCCAACATACATTGGACCTTGTTGACTCACTCATGCACCGAGTTGACTCAACTCACGAACTTTTTCAGAACCTTTTTTGACTGGTTATCCGAATCGAACACGAACTCTTTCGGAACTTGGATCGACCAGAGAATATCTCTGATTTCTCCTCTCAAACTCAAGAACCAAAGAGAACTTCACGAACTCTCAAGATCAGAGCACTTTTCACTTTCCAAGTGTTTCTCAAATCACTACTCCACTGATCTGTGGAACCCAATTTATAGGATTCCCTGGGCACTTGTGTGAAAAGACATTTTTGCCCTCCGGTCTGATCTCGACCATTCATCATCAGAATTGACTTGATCTGATCTGTCGATCAGATCTCAGATCTGTCTCAGATCTCCGATCCGAATCGACCTATAACCAACTTCATTTGATGGACCATCGACCTATAACCAACTTCATTTGATGGATCAGATCAATAACCGTGTTAATCAACGATCTGGATATAGATCTATCTCTACGGTCAAATCGAACACATCTCTGATAAAATATCAAAGATGGAACAATATAAAGGGATCTCAAATGGAGGTGCCAAGTAACGAGCCCAGGACATCTCATATGCTAATCAAGCACTTTACCATCTGAGATACATCCCAATTGTGGAAATAAGATAAAACTTAAAAAAAATAAATTAAAATAAATTAAATCATTGTAAAAGTACACTACATTTAAGAAATTCGCCACCTATTGTGAATTGGGATTATAGACGACTTCTCTCCAACATATATTGGACCTTGTTGACTCACTCATGCACCGAAGTTGAAATCAACTCACGAACTTTTTCAGAACCTTTTTGACTGGTTATCCGAATCGAACACGAACTCTTTCGAACTTGGATCGACCAGAGAATATCTCGATTTCTCCTCTCAAACTCAAGAACCAAAGAGAACTTCACGAACTCTCAAGATCAGAGCACTTTTCACTTTCCAAGTGTTTCTCAAATCACTACTCCAGCGATCTGTGGAACCCAATTTATAGGATTCCCCGGGCACTTGTGTGAAAAGACACTTTTGCCCTCAGTCCTAATCGACCGTTCATCATGACTCGACTTGATCTGATCTGATCTGATCAGATCTCAGATCTCAGAACTCTCCGATCCGACCACGACCTATAACCAACTTCATTTGACCATCTATCAACCTATAACCAACTTCATTTGATGGATCAGATCAATAACCGTGTTAATCAACGATCTGGATATAGATCTATCTCAACGGTCAAATCGAAACATTTCTCGATAAAATATCAAAGATGGAACAATATAAAGGGATCTCAAATGGAGGTGCCAAGTAACAAGCCCAGGACCTCTCATATGCTAATCAAGCACTTTACCATCGAGATACATCCCAATTGTGGAAATAAGATAAAACTAAAAAAAGAAAATAAATTAAAATAAATTACATCATTTTAAAACTACACAACATTTAAAAAATTAGCCACCTATTGTGAATTGGGATTATAGGCGACTTCTCTCCAAGATACATTGGACCTTGTTGACTCACTCATGCACCGAAGTTGACTCAACTCACGAACTTTTTTCAGAACCTTTTTTTGACTGGTTATCCAATCGAAACACGAACTCTTTCGAACTTGGATCGACCAGAGAATATCTCTGATTTCTCCTCTCAAACTCAAGAACCAAAGAGAACTTCACGAACTCTCAAGATCAGAGCACTTTTCACTTTCCAAGTGTTTCTCAAATCACTACTCCACTGATATGTGGAACCCAATTTATAGGATTCCCTGGGCACTTGTGTGAAAAAAACAATTTTTGCCCCCGTCTAATTCTGATCCGTTCATTCATCTGATGACTTGATCTTGATCTGATCTGTCGATCAGATCTCAGATCTGTAACTCCTCCGATCCGACCATCGACCTATAACCAACTTCATTTGATGGATCAGATCAACCTATAACCAACTTCATTTGATGGATCAGATCAATAACCGTGTTAATCAACGATCCGGATATAGATCTATCTCAACGGTCAAATCGAACACATCTCTCGATAAAATATCAAAGATGGAACAATATAAAGGGATCTCAAATGGAGGTGCCAAGTAGTAACGAGCAAGGACATCTCATATGCTAATCAAGCACTTTACCATCTGAGATACATCCCAATTGTGGAAATAAGATAAAACTTAAAGAAAATAAATTAAAATAAATTACATCATTTTAAAACTACACAACATTTAAGAAATTAAGCCACCTATTGTGAATTGGGATTATAGGCGACTTCTCTCCAAGATACATTGGACCTTGTTGACTCACTCATGCACTTGTTGACTCAAGTTGAATCAATCAACTCACGAACTTTTTCAGAACCTTTTTTTGACTGGTTATCCGAATCGAACACGAACTCTTTTGGAACTTGGATCGACCGGAGAATATCTCTGATTTCTCCTCTCAAACTCAAGAACCAAAGAGAACTTCACGAACTCTCAAGATCAGAGCACTTTTCACTTTCCAAGTGTTTCTCAAATCACTACTCCACTGATCTGTGGAACCCAATTTATAGGATTCCCCGGGCACTTGTGTGAAAAAGACACTTTTGCCCTCCAGTCTAATCGACCATTCATTCATCATCAGAATTGACTTGATCTGATGATCTCTGATCGATCAGATCTCAGATCCATAACTCCTCCGATCCGACCATCGACCTATAACCAACTTCATTTGATGGATCAGATCAATAACCGTGTTAATCAACGGTCGGATATAGATCTATCTCAACGGTCAAATCGAAACATTTCTCGATAAAATATCAAAGATGGAACAATATAAAGGGATCTCAAATGGAGGTGCCGAAAGTAACAAAGCCCGGGACCTCTCATATGCTAATCAAGCACTTTACCATCGAGATACATCCCAATTGTGGAAATAAGATAAAACTAAAAAGAAAATAAATTAAAATAAATTACATCATTTTAAAACTACACAACATTTAAGAAATTAGCCACCTATTGTGAATTGGGATTATAGGCGACTTCTCTCCAAGATACATTGGACCTTGTTGACTCACTCATGCACCGAAGTTGACTCAACTCACGAACTTTTTTCAGAACTTTTTTTGACTGGTTATCCGAATCGAACACGAACTCTTTTGGAACTTGGATCGACCAGAGAGAGAATATCTCTGATTTCTCCTCTCAAACTCAAGAACCAAAGAGAACTTCACGAACTCTCAAGATCAGAGCACTTTTCACTTTCCAAGTGTTTCTCAAATCACTACTCCACTTGATCTGTGGAACCCAATTTATAGGATTCCACGGGCACTTGTGTGAAAAGACAATTTTGCCCTCCGGTCTAATCTGACCGTTCATCAAACTGACTTGATCTTGATCTTGATCAGATCAGATCTCAGATCTCAAAACCTCGACCGATAACCGATAACCAACTTCATTTGATGGATCAGATCAACCTATAACCAACTTCATTTGATGGATCAGATCAATAACCGTGTTAATGGATGGCGGATATAGATCTATCTCAACGGTCAAATCGAACACATCTCTCGATAAAATATCAAAGATGGAACAATATAAAGGGATCTCAAATGGAGGTGCCAAGTAACGAGCCCAGGACATCTCATATGCTAATCAAGCACTTTACCATCTGAGATACATCCCAATTGTGGAAATAAGATAAAACTTAAAGAAAATAAATTAAAATAAATTACATCATTTTAAAACTACACAACATTTAAGAAATCACAAATCACTAAAGCCTCCTATTGTGAATTGGGATTATAGGCGACTTCTCTCCAAGATACATCGGACCTTGTTGACTCACTCATGCACCGAAGTTGACTCAACTCACCGAAGTTTTTTTCAGAACTTTTTTTTTGACTGGTTATCCGAATCGAACACGAACTCTTTTCGAACTTGGATCGAACCAGAGAATATCTCTGATTTCTCCTCTCAAACTCAAGAACCAAAGAGAACTTCACGAACTCTCAAGATCAGAGCACTTTTCACTTTCCAAGTGTTTCTCAAATCACTACTCCACGATCTGTGGAACCCAATTTATAGGATTCCCCGGGCACTTGTGTGAAAAGACACTTTTTTGCCCTCCAGTCTAATTTTTGACCGTTCATCATGAATTGACTTGATCTGATGATCTGATAATCCTCGATCAGATCTCAGATCTGTAACTCCTCCGATCCGACCATCGACCTATAACCAACTTCATTTGATGGATCAGATCAATAACCGTGTTAATCAACGATCTGGATATAGATCTATCTCAACGGTCAAATCGAACATTTCTCTGATAAAATATCAAAGATGGAACAATATAAAGGGATCTCAAATGGAGGTGCCGAGTAACGAGCCCAGGACCTCTCATATGCTAATCAAGCACTTTACCATCTGAGATACATCCCAATTGTGGAAATAAGATAAAACTTAAAGAAAATAAATTAAAATAAATTACATCATTGTAAAACTACACAACATTTAAGAAATTCGCCACCTATTGTGAATTGGGATTATAGGCGACTTCTCTCCAAGATACATCGGACCTTGTTGACTCACTCATGCACCGAGTTGACTCAACTCACGACTTTTTTTCAGAACCTTTTTTTGACTGGTTATCCGAATCGAACACGAACTCTTTTGGAACTTGGATCGACCGTAGAAGAATATCTCTGATTTCTCCTCTCAAACTCAAGAACCAAAGAGAACTTCACGAACTCTCAAGATCAGAGCACTTTTCACTTTCCAAGTGTTTCTCAAATCACTACTCCACTGATCTGTGGAACCCAATTTATAGGATTCCCTGGGCACTTGTGTGAAAAGACAATTTTGCCCTCCAGTCTGATCTGACCGTTCATTCGGAACTGTCTTGATCTGATCTGTGACCGATCAGATCTCAGATCTGTAACTCCTCCGATCCGACCATCGACCTATAACCAACTTCATTTGATGGATCAGATCAACCTATAACCAACTTCATTTGATGGATCATCATATCAATAACCGTGTTAATCAACGATCTGGATATAGATCTATCTCAACGGTCAAATCGAACACATCTCGATAAAATATCAAAGATGGAACAATATAAAGGGATCTCAAATGGAGGTGCCAAGTAACGAGCCCAGGACATCTCATATGCTAATCAAGCACTTTACCATCTGAGATACATCCCAATTGTGGAAATAAGATAAAACTTAAAGAAAATAAATTAAAATAAATTACATCATTGTAAAACTACACAACATTTAAGAAATTCGCCACCTATTGTGAATTGGGATTATAGGCGACTTCTCTCCAAGATACATCGGACCTTGTTGACTCACTCATGCACCGAGTTGAATCAACTCACGAACTTTTTCAGAACCTTTTTTGACTGGTTATCCGAATCGAACACGAACTCTTTCGGAACTTGGATCGACCAGAGAATATCTCTGATTTCTCCTCTCAAACTCAAGAACCAAAGAGAACTTCACGAACTCTCAAGATCAGAGCACTTTTCACTTTCCAAGTGTTTCTCAAATCACTACTCTCACTGATCTGTGGAACCCAATTTATAGGATTCCACGGGCACTTGTGTGAAAAGACACTTTTTTTGCCCCCAGGTCGATCTCGACCATTCGAATCATTCATCTGAATTACTTTCTTGATCTGATCTGTCGATCAGATCTCAGATCTATAACTCCTCCGATCCGACCATCGACCTATAACCAACTTCATTTGATGGATCAGATCAATAACCGTGTTAATCAACGGTCGGATATAGATCTATCTCAACGGTCAAATCGAACTCATCTCTCGATAAAATATCAAAGATGGAACAATATAAAGGGATCTCAAATGGAGGTGCCGAGTAACAAACCCAGGGCCTCTCATATGCTAATCAAGCACTTTACCATCTGAGATACAACCCAATTGTGGAAATAAGATAAAACTAAAAGAAAATAAATTAATATAAATTACATCATTTTAAAACTACAAAACATTTAAGAAATTCGCCTCCTATTGTGCATTGGGATTATAGGCGACTTCTCTCCAAGATACATCGGACCTTGTTGACTCACTCATGCACCGAAGTTGACTCAACTCACAACTTTTTTCAGAACCTTTTTTGACTGGTTATCCGAATCGAACCACGAACTCTTTAGCGAAACTTGAATTTACAGTAATTTAATCAATCTGAATCGAAAGGTAATACCTGGTCAAACTCAAGAACCAAAGAAATACGCCACCTAACTCTGGGAAGATCAGGCACTTTTCCCCACTTTCCAACCTTGTTTCTCAAATCAGTTGACTCAACTCACGAATTTTGTGGAACCCATTTTTTATAGGTTTATCCAAATCGAACACGAACTCTTTGAACTTGATGAAAAGAGAATATTTGATTTCTCCTCTCAAACTCAAGAACCAATGCGAACTTCATGAACTCCCAAGATCAGAGCACTTTTCACTTTCCAAGTGTTTCTCAAATCACTACTCTATTGATCTGATCTCAGATCTGTAATTCCTCCGATCCAACCATCGACCTATAACCAACTTGATTTGATGGATCAGATCAATAACCGTGTCAATCAACGGTCAGGATCTAGATCTATCTCAACGGTCATATCGAACTCATCTCTGATAAAATATCAAAGATGGAACAATATAAATGGATCTCAAATGGAGGTGCCGAAAGTAACGAACCCAGGACCTCTCATATGCTAATCAAGCACTTTACCATCTGAGATACATCCCAATTGTGAAAATGAGAAAAAAAATTAAAGAAAATAAATTAAAATAAATTACTTCATTTTAAAACTACACAACATTGTTTGAAAATTATGAGCACAAATCACTAAAGCTGCTAATAAAGGAATTGAACAATTTACATAACCAAAAACAAATATACAATGCCAATGTGTGGAACCGCCTTCCAAAGAATTTAAAGTAATTTAATCAACTGTAAATGGAAAAGGTAATACCTGGTCTGAGGCGTGTAGTCACTGACTTCGAAAGAAATATGCCACCTATTGTGCACTGGGATTATTGGCAGCTTCTCCCCAAGATACAACGGACCTTGTTGACTCACTCATGCACCGAGTTGACTCAACTCACGAACTTTTTCAGAACCTTTTTTGACTGCTTATCCGAATCGAACACGAACTCTTTTGGAACTTGGATCGACCAGAGAATATCTCTGATTTCTCCTCTCAAACTCAAGAACCAACGAGAACTTCACGAACTCTCAAGATCAGAGCACTTTTAACTTTCCAAGTGTTTCTCAAATCACTACTCTACTGATCTGTGGAACCCAATTTATAAGATTCCCTGGGCACTTGTGTGAAAAGACACTTTTGCCCTCCAGTCTAATCTGACCGTTCATTCAGAATTGACTTGACTTGATCTTGATCTGATCTGATGATCAGATCTCAGATCTATTTAACTCCTCCGATCCGACCATCGACCTATAACCAACTTCATTTGATGGATCAGGATCAATATACCCGTGTTAATCAACGGTCTGGATATAGATCTATCTCAACGGTCAAATCGAACATTTCTCTGATAAAATATCAAAGATGGAACAATATAAAGGGATCTCAAATGGAGGTGCCGAGTAACGAGCCCGGGACCTCTCATATGCTAATCAAGCACTTTACCATCTGAGATACATCCCAATTGTGGAAATAAGATAAAACTTAAAGAAAATAAATTAAAATAAATTACATCATTGTAAAACTACACTACATTTAAGAAATTCGCCACCTATTGTGAATTGGGATTATAGACGACTTCTCTCCAACATACATTGGACCTTGTTGACTCACTCATGCACCGAGTTGACTCAACTCACGAACTTTTTCAGAACTTTTTTGACTGGTTATCCGAATCGAACACGAACTCTTTCGGAACTTGGATCGACCCAAGAGAATATCTCGATTTCTCCTCTCAAACTCAAGAACCAAAGAGAACTTCACGAACTCTCAAGATCAGAGCACTTTTCACTTTCCAAGTGTTTCTCAAATCACTACTCCACTGATCGGTGGAACCCAATTTATAGGATTCCCTGGGCACTTTGTGCGAAAAGACAATTATGCCCTCCGGTCTGATCTGACCGTTCATTTGTAACTGTCTTGATCTGATCTTCCGATCAGATCTCAGATCTGTAACTCCTCCGATCCGACCATCGACCTATAACCAACTTCATTTGATGGATCAGATCAACCTATAACCAACTTCATTTGATGGATCATATCAATAACCGTGTTAATCAACGATCTGGATATAGATCTATCTCTTCGGTCAAATCGAACACATCTCTGATAAAATATCAAAGATGGAACAATATAAAGGGATCTCAAATGGAGGTGCCAAGTAACGAGCCCAGGACATCTCATATGCTAATCAAGCACTTTACCATCAGAGATACATCCCAATTGTGGAAATAAGATAAAACTTAAAGAAAATAAATTAAAATAAATTACATCATTTTAAAACTACACAACATTTTTAAGAAATTAGCCACCTATTGTGAATTGGGATTATAGGCGACTTCTCTCCAAGATACATCGGACCTTGTTGACTCACTCATGCACCGAGTTGAATCAACTCACGAACTTTTTCAGAACCATTTTTTGACTGGTTATCCGAATCGAACACGAACTCTTTCGAACTTGGATCGACCGGAGAATATCTCTCGATTTCTCCTCTCAAACTCAAGAACCAACGAGAACTTCACGAACTCTCAAGATCAGAGCACTTTTCACTTTCCAAGTGTTTCTCAAATCACTACTCTATCGATCTGTGGAACCCAATTTTATAGGATTCCCCTGGGCACTTGTGTGAAAAGACACTTTTGCCCTCCAGTCTAATCGACCATTTCATCTCAGAATCGACTTGATCTGATCTGTCTCGATCAGATCTCAGATCTGTAACTCCTCCGATCCGACCATCGACCTATAACCAACTTCATTTGATGGATCTGATCAATAACCGTGTTAATCAACGATCTGGATATAGATCTATCTCTACGGTCAAATCGAACACATCTCTGATAAAATATCAAACATGGAACAATATAAAGGGATCACAAATGGAGGTGCCAAGTAACGAGAGCCAGGACCTCTCATATGCTAATCAAGCACTTTACCATCGAGATACATCCCAATTTTGGAAATAAGATAAAACTTAAAGAAAATAAATTAAAATAAATTACATCATTTTAAAACTACACAACATTTAAGAAATTCGCCACCTATTGTGAATTGGGATTATAGGCGACTTCTCTCCAAGATACATCGGACCTTGTTGACTCACTCATGCACCGAAGTTGACTCAACTCACGAACTCTTTTTTTCAGAACCTTTTTTTGACTGGTTATCCGAATCGAACACACGAACTCTTTTGGAACTTGGATCGACCAGAGAATATCTCTGATTTCTCCTCTCAAACTCAAGAACCAAAGAGAACTTCACGAACTCTCAAGATCAGAGCACTTTTCACTTTCCAAGTGTTTCTCAAATCACTACTCCACGATCTGTGGAACCCAATTTATAGGATTCCCTGGGGGCACTTGAAAAAAAGACATTTTTGCCCTCCAGTCTAATCTGACCGTTCATTCATAAACTGTCTTGATCTGATCTGTCCGATCAGATCTCAGATCTAACTCCTCCGATCCGACCATCGACCTATAACTCAACTTCATTTGATGGATCACCATCAACCTATAACCAACTTCATTTGATGGATCAGATCAATAACCGTGTTAATCAACGATCACGGATATAGATCTATCTCAACGGTCAAATCGAACACATTTCTCGATAAAATATCAAAGATGGAACAATATAAAGGGATCTCAAATGGAGGAAAAAAAGTAACGAGCCCAGGACATCTCATATGCTAATCAAGCACTTTACCATCTGAGATACATCCCAATTGTGGAAATAAGATAAAACTTAAAGAAAATAAATTAAAATAAATTACATCATTTTAAAACTACACAACATTTAAGAAATTCGCCACCTATTGTGAATTGGGATTATAGGCGACTTCTCTCCAAGATACATCGGACCTTGTTGACTCACTCATGCACCGAGTTGACTCAACTCACGAACTTTTTCAGAACCTTTTTTGACTGGTTATCCGAATCGAACACGAACTCTTTCGGAACTTGGATCGACCAGAGAATATCTCTGATTTCTCCTCTCAAACTCAAGAACCAAAGAGAACTTCACGAACTCTCAAGATCAGAGCACTTTTCACTTTCCAAGTGTTTCTCAAATCACTACTCCACTGATCTGTGGAACCCAATTTATAGGATTCCCTGGGCACTTGTGTGAAAAAGACTATTTTGCCCTCCAGTCTTTTGATCGACCCGTTCATCTCAGAATCGACTTGATCTTGATGTCGATCAGATCTGATCTGATCAGATCTCAGATCTGTAACTCCTCCGATCCGACCATCGACCGAGATATAACCAACTTCATTTGATGGATCATTTGATGGATCGTGAGGATCAATAACCGTGTTAATCAACGGTCTGGATATAGATCTATCTCAACGGTCAAATCGAACATTTCTCTCATAAAATATCAAAGATGGAACAATATAAAGGGATCTCAAATGGAGGTGCCGAGTAACAAGCCCAGGACCTCTCATTTGCTAATCAAGCACTTTACCATCTGAGATACATCCCAATTGTGGAAATAAGATAAAACTTAAAGAAAATAAATTAAAATAAATTACATCATTGTAAAACTACACAACATTTAAGAAATTCGCCACCTATTGTGAATTGGGATTATAGGCGACTTCTCTCCAAGATACATCGGACCTTGTTGACTCACTCATGCACCGAGTTGACTCAACTCACGAACTTTTTCAGAACCTTTTTTGACTGGTTATCCGAATCGAACACGAACTCTTTCGGAACTTGGATCGACCAGAGAATATCTCTGATTTCTCCTCTCAAACTCAAGAACCAAAGAGAACTTCACGAACTCTCAAGATTCAGAGCACTTTTCACTTTCCAAGTGTTTCTCAAATCACTACTCCACTGATCTGTGGAACCCAATTTATAGGATTCCCTGGGCACTTGTGTGAAAAGACAATTTTGCCCTCCAGTCTGATCTGACCGTTCATCTGTAACTGTCTTGATCTGATCTGTCCGATCAGATCTCAGATCTGTAACTCCTCCGATCCGACCATCGACCTATAACCAACTTCATTTGATGGATCAGATCAACCTATAACCAACTTCATTTGATGGATCAGATCAATAACCGTGTTAATCAACGATCTGGATATAGATCTATCTCTACGGTCAAATCGAACACATCTCTGATAAAATATCAAAGATGGAACAATATAAAGGGATCTCAAATGGAGGTGCCAAGTAACGAGCCCAGGACATCTCATATGCTAATCAAGCACTTTACCATCTGAGATACATCCCAATTGTGGAAATAAGATAAAACTTAAAGAAAATAAATTAAAATAAATTACATCATTTTAAAACTACACAACATTTAAGAAATTCGCCTCCTATTGTGCACTGGGATTATAGGCGACTTCTCTCCAAGATACATCGGACCTTGTTGACTCACTCATGCACCGAGTTGAATCAACTCACGAACTTTTTCAGAACCTTTTTTGACTGGTTATCCGAATCGAACACGAACTCTTTGGAACTTGGATCGACCAGAGAATATCTCTGATTTCTCCTCTCAAACTCAAGAACCAACGAGAACTTCACGAATTCTCAAGATCAGAGCACTTTTCACTTTCCAAGTGTTTCTCAAATCACTACTCTACTGATCTGTGGAACCCAATTTATAGGATTCCCTGGGCACTTGTGTGAAAAGACACTTTTGCCCTCCAGTCTGATCTGACCATTCATCAGTAATTGACTTGATCTGATCTGTCCGATCAGATCTCAGATCTGTAACTCCTCCGATCCGACTATCGACCTATAACCAACTTCATTTGAAGGATCAGATCAATAACCGTGTTAATCAACGGTCTGGATATAGATCTATCTCAATGGTCAAATCGAACTCATCTGTTGAAATATCAAAGAAGGAATAATATAAAGGGATCTCAAATGGAGGTGCCGAGTAACAAACCCAGGGCCTCTCATATGCTAATCAAGCACTTTACCATCTGAGATACAACCCAATTGTGGAAATAAGATAAAACTAAAAGAAAATAAATTAATATAAATTACATCATTTTAAAACTACACAACATTTAAGAAATTCGCCTCCTATTGTGCATTGGGATTATAGGCGACTTCTCTCCAAGATACATCGGACCTTGTTGACTCACTCATGCACCGAGTTGACTCAACTCACGAACTTTTTCAGAACCTCTTTTTGTCTGCTTATCCGAATCGAACCACAAAACCGCTTCCAAAGAATTTACAGTAATTTAATCAAACGTAATGGAAAGGTAATACCTGATTTCTCCTCTCAAACTCAAGAACCAAAAAGAGCCACCTATTATGATCGGGATTACGAAGCTTCTCCCCAAGATACAACGGACCTTTTTCACTTTCCAAGAGTTGACTCAAACGAACTTTTTCAGAACCTTTTTTTTGCTTATCCAAAATCGAACCCGAACTTTTAGGAACTTGGATCGACTTGAGAAGAATATCTGATTTCTCCTCTCAAACTCAAGAACCAATGCGAACTTCATGAACTCCCAAGATCAGAGCACTTTTCACTTTCCAAGTGTTTCTCAAATCACTACTCTATTGATCAGATCTCAGATCTGTAATTCCATTTCGATCCAACCATCGACCTATAACCAACTTGATTTGATGGATCAGATCAATAACCGTGTCAATCAACGGTCTGGATCTAGATCTATCTCGGTCGGTCAAATCGAACTCATCTCGATAAAATATCAAAGATGGAATAATGTAAATGGATCTCAAAAGGAGGTGCCAAGTAACGAACCCGGGACCTCTCATATGCTAATGAAGCACTTTACCATCTGAGATACATCCCAATTGTGAAAATGAGATAAAAATTATAGAAAATAAATTAAAATGAAACTTCATTTTAAAACTACACAACAAGAAAATTAAAGCACAAATCACTAAAATGAAAATTTACATAACCATCATTTTAAAAACCGCTTCAAAGAATTTAAGTAATTTAATCAAATAAATGAAAAAAGGTAATACCTCTAGGTGTAGTCACGACTTAAGAAAGAAATATGCCACCTATTGTGCACTGGGATTACTGGCAGCTTCTCCCCAAGATACAACGGACCTTGTTGACTCACTCATGCACCGAAGTTGACTCAACTCACGAACTTTTTCAGAACTTTTTTGACTGGTTATCCGAATCGAACACGAACTCTTTCGGAACTTGGATCGACCAGAGAATATCTCTGATTTCTCCTCTCAAACTCAAGAACCAAAGAGAACTTCACGAACTCTCAAGATCAGAGCACTTTTCACTTTCCAAGTGTTTCTCAAATCACTACTCTACTGATCTGTGGAACCCAATTTATAGGATTCCCTGGGCACTTGTGTGAAAAGACACTTTTGCCCTCCAGTCTAATCTGACCGTTCATCAGTAACTGACTTGATCTGATCTGTCTGATCAGATCTCAGATCTGTAACTCCTCCGATCCGACCATCGACCTATAACCAACTTCATTTGATGGATCAGATCAATAACCGTGTTAATCAACGGTCTGGATATAGATCTATCTCAACGGTCAAATCGAACATTTCTCTGATAAAATATCAAAGATGGAACAATATAAAGGGATCTCAAATGGAGGTGCCGAGTAACGAGCCCAGGACCTCTCATATGCTAATCAAGCACTTTACCATCTGAGATACATCCCAATTGTGGAAATAAGATAAAACTTAAAGAAAATAAATTAAAATAAATTACATCACAACATTTAAGAAATTCGCCACCTATTGTGAATTGGGA